>CP130733.1:41712071-41729652 GCA_030553155.1 Nippostrongylus brasiliensis
AAATATTTATAAAATTTTATTTTATAAGTGATAATGTCTGTAGCATATTATAATAAATAGAACATGCTCTACCAGAATATCGTCTCAGATTGATCCCACACTCGGCGATTTTTGAGATATTCTTTTCAAAGTAGCGTATGAGAATCACTATAAAATACTTTTAAAAAACACAGAATTCGTAAAAGCGGTATGTTTCGACATATTTTCAAATAGAGTCGTCAGAACTATCGATTGGTATCAGGTTCTTTTCGACTTGAGCTATTTTTGAATGAAAATGAAAAGTGACATGTCGTTTGACCGCTACTGTATGTGCAATACACCTACTGAGCCTTCTAAAACGGCAGAAACAAAGATAATAAATTCATGATTTCGTTGCCAACAAATCACCATCGTACCTTGATTCGCCAAATTTCCAGACCAAGCTTCTTGCCGATTTTCTTGAAGTCGATCTCCTTTGACATAGCAAACTCTGTGAAAGTGCAGCTCTTTAACCACGTAACGACTGTAGCAAATGATGAAAAATTAAAGACGATTGGAGGATCAACTGGTAGTCGTGGTCGAACGATGAACCGAACAAAAAGCCAATCGGAATTGCTAAACCGAATGGCGAGGACGTGCCCGATCGATTACCTCCTACATAGGTTTTCGACACGAGGTCCAACGTTACACTAAGTGATCGTTGGCGATTTCGGAGCCGATCGAAGTCCGATTGATCCCGCCCTGTCTGAGACGCCGGTTAGCTTGCTGATAACGGAATCGAACCTCTGAAGTTTCCAAGCTGTTCGTGAGGAAGGGTGACTTCTTGGAAAACCAGCCGTTCAGATGGCTGTGGGCTTATGAAACAAACTGTACTCGTAGTTATAGGAGAAATAAAACAAAAAACTAACCTGACTGATTAACAACTGCTATCAAACGCTGATATTTGATCATGGACATCGAATGAACGGGCTTTTGGACATTCAAACAACCGGCCATTTTCAATGATTATCAGTAGGATCCTGTGGTGCAGTGGTAAGATGAGCTATTGACACCTACACGGTCGTGCGATTGATCCTCGATCGGGTGAGCCACAGCTATTTTTCCCTCCGAGGTTTGATAACTTGGTACCGAACTTGTCTCGGAACGTGACGAATGGCTGACCCTACAGCTTATTGTATGGTGAATTGAAGATGAGGGCGTGGCGCGACTTCAGAGAATCCACCAATCACTTTGTATAGCAGTGTACATCCTAACAATCTACTGTAGGAGAATGTCGTTGTCCCTAATATTTTTAAAACTCCAAACTTGAAAGCTTTGAAAATCCTCAAATGATGTAGATCATTCAATGTTTTCTTTACAACGAAAGCCCAAGTGCGACTCACCCCTTATTCGCCTTTCACTAGTAAGTCATAAATTGTGAAGTGAACAGAGAGCTTCAAAGATCACTTGTGACTGCTCAGCTTCTTCCTCATACCCACCAACTGTCTGAAATTTTCTCCATCACGTAGGCCAAATTGCCCCGGACACTTGTAAATACAGGATGGCCCAAAATGACGTTCACACAGGTTTGACCTGTCATTTTCCCTGACCCACGGATCAGGAATGAATTGTCTTAATTTCCCGCGCTAGCTGTGCTCATGCTTAACTGAATCACCAAGTTCTCGTTCCAATAATAACTAGCTGCTCATCGGCACATCCTGGTTCGCTGAGGATATACTCATCAAGAGACTAGGCGAGCACGCTACCGGGACATCATTTTTTTTTCAGACGAAAAAAACTTTCACTATTGAAGCAGCGCTGAACTGCCATAACAACTGTGGGCTTGCTAAATCAGTAGCTCAAGCCAACAAAGTGGGAAGGATCTAAGAAAGTTGCGGTCGTCTGAAGTCAGTCATGATTTGGGCAGCTGACTCCTATTCTGGGAAGTCGCCGTTGTTATTCGTCAAAAAAGGAGAAAAATTTACATGGAAGACGTTCTGGAAAAGTTATATCCCTTGGACTAATTCAATTTACAAGAACAAGTCATTCATCTTCAAGCAAGATTCAGCACCAGCTCATAGAGCGAAGGTCGTGCCGGAGTGGTGCCGCAACAAGCTTCCCGACTTCATCAGCGCAAAAGAATGGCCTTCCTACAGCCCTGACCTAAACCCTTTGGACTACTCTATTTGTTCGTACTTGGAGACTAACGAGGGATGCTTGTGAGCGATCGGTGACGATTCATAACGAAACCCATATGAGCTTGTAGGGCTTTGCACGAGGAGTGCAACGATGTGTTCACCTGGTGCCGTCACCTGGCTGATCTGAATATGGCCGGCAAAATTTTGCACTGCCGCACACGTAGGCTCCCCGCCAGTGGGAGTTCCGGGACCAATTCCTCGGCTACCGAGACGAGGTGGCCGAGTGGATAGTGCTATGGACTTAAAATGTGATGATTGAGAATTGGTCCCTCCGGGTGGCTTTTCTTTTGCCTTCATGCGCTAGATTCCAAAATATGCTTCTGCGATTTTGCCGCAGTTTCGAGATAGAATCGCGTTTGGGACGAGTATGGCCAACAGAGTACGCACGGAGGACAAAATCTACTATGTTCGTGGCCCATACCGACCGTAACCAACCCAAATCCATCCCAAATTCAGAAACCAATATCAGATTCGTGATCAGCGCCCCGAATAACCCCCGTAGACAGAGTTTGGGCTTAATCGGTGATTCTCACCTAACCAGCCTTACTAGTGTCAAGTGAGTAGTTGTATGAAGGTGCACTTGCCGAGAATATTCTTTCTTCTATTGTTCCACTTCTTCGACTCTAAAGAGCAGAGACTCTATTTTGGATGAGTTTCTTTACATATTCATCAAAGAAGGTTACCTGGGCAGCTTACAAATCCATAATTCATAAATCTAACATCGGCTTTTCCCGTTATGTCTGACATGCGCTTGCAAGGGTTCGTAGTCAAAGTAGAGTGATTAGGTCGAAATCACTGATTGAGCCCAAACTTTGTCGGGAGTTATTCGGGACGCCGATATCGAATCTGACAGTAGTTTCTAAATTCGGGATCGATTTCGGTTGATTACGGTAAGTATGGGCCGCGAACATAGCAGATTTTGTCCTCCGTGCGTACTCTGTTGGCCATACTCGTCCCAAACGCGATTCTATCTCGAAACTGCGGCAAAATCGCAGAAGGAGCGTATTTTGGAATCTAGCGCATGAGGGCAAAAGAAAAGCCACCCGGAGGGACCAATTCTCAATCATCACATTTTAAGCCCATAGCACTATCCAATTGGCCACCTCGTCTCGGTGGCCGAGGAATTGGTCCCGGAACTCCCGCTGGCGGGAAGCTTACGTGTGCGGTAGTGCAAAATTTCGCCGGCCATTTTCAGATCAGCCAGGTGAAGACGGCACCAGGTGAACATATCGTTGCACTCCTCGTGCAAAGCCCTACAAGCTCATATGGGTTTCATTATGAATCGTCACCGATCTCTCGCAAGCTTCCCTTGTAAGATCTGCTCTACACGCCATGATTCGCTTGTCTCGCTGTCGCTGAGCCTTCTGAAGGTATGGGACGAAATGCCAATGGACTATGTGAGTGCTACGTTGGATGCAGTTCTGCGTCGTCTGAAGGCTTGCGTTCTTGCTGAAGGAGACCGTTTCGGAATCTGATTGTGCAATTTTATTTGTAATTGGGTTAGTAATGGTATGCTAAAATTCTAGACTCAGATCCTTTTTCTGCCCGTTTCGATGAGGATTAATATTTGTGAACGTGATTTTGGGCCACCCTGTCGTTCTCCGAGCTCCTAAAAACCATTACCAACGGCTCAAGTGACGGCGTAGACGAACTTCGATGCTTGCGTTTTGCGAACTTTGATGAGTTTACTATACTGACACTTGAACAGTTACAGATATAGAGAGTTGTACAACTCAAACGTGTCTCGGACCACTGTTAATAATGATTAAGGTGCTATTACCCCACGCCGACACGCGCCACGCGGTTTCAATATAATAGGTCGGGAGAGGCGTTGTAGCTATAAATAACATCTGGCGCGTGTCGGCGTGGGGTAATAGCACCATGATTAATAAACGTAGTATTAGGCTGTCGCAAAATTAATTTCGGTTTCTGAGTGTGTTCAGAAGAAAACTTTTTTACGCCGTACTATTTCGTCTCAAGGAAAGCCAAGCATACTTTCAGGTAGGAGATGATCCGCTCTATCAAAAGCGTACATTACTGTCTCTCTCTAGTTTTACAGCCGATTTTTCCCGGGCATTCATTCGAACATGAACCGATGCGACTTTCGAGTGCTCATGCTTTATGAATATAAATTGGGACATCCCGTGGCAGACGTAGCACGTGACCTTAGCAGAGCTTATGGGACGGATTGTTCTTACGAACGGACAGTGAAGCTCTCGTTTAGAAAATTTGCTTTTGATGATTTTGATCTCGAAGGAAAAGCTGATCGTGGGCGCAAGTGGTCCCTTGATGAAGAGGATTAGATAATAACCGTTGAAGCAATAAGAGACTGATACTCGTAAGCTAGCAGTAGACATCGGTGCACATCACTCTACAGTTGCAAGACATTTGGACCAAAGCGGCAAGGTGAAGAAGATGTCAAAATGAATTCCTTACGAATTGACTGCTGAGCACCGTTCTACGCGTTTTGACATCTATTCGAATCTCCTATTTCGTTATAAAAATGAACCGTTTGTCAGCCGTATTATAGCTGTAGATGAAAAATAGGTTCTTTATGATAATACTAAGCGGGAATTTTCTTGATGTGATGAAGGTGCTCCATCAAAATCTTTTCCTAAACCAAGGCATCACCCTAAAAGGGTTATGATTACTGTGTGGTGGTGTAGTAAAGGAGTTACCCATCATAGCTTCATGCCACCTGGTTGATCAGTTACAGCAGAGTCATAGTGTTGTGATTTATACAAAATATACCCCAAATAGCAAAAATTGTGGCCGACACTACCGAACAGAAGCGGTGCGATCCTATTGCAGGACAACGCAAGAGCAAACACCGTGAAGATCACCCGGCAGAAATTGACCCAGTTAGGCATTGAAGTTCTGTTTCATCCTTCGTATTCTCCTGACCTGTCGCTAACTGGCTATCACCTTTTTCAAGCGTTTGATTCTTATTTGCGTCAGAAAAAACTCGCTGATGTGACCGATGTTGAAAATGCCTTTCTTGCTTTCGTTGATTCCCGAGATCCTAGTTTCTTCTCTAAAGATTTGAATTTATTACCACATCGCTGGCAGAGATGTGTAGATGATGATGATTTTTGATTTTTGATTTGATTATTAATGTTGTGTTTGAGCTGAGTTATTGCGGTTTGAACTGAGCGGTCCATTTCCGAAATTAATTTTGCGACAGCCTAATATTTCTCATTCTTTCAACAAGTTTCAGTTTTTAGGAGTCAATACACTAGCGGATCGCTTTCGAAAAATTCTGGTGGAAATGGATTGAACTCCAACGCCTGCAAAACAGGAGCAACGATAATTTGGTTGGTGAATCGATTTAGGGAATTTCCGTTGTTTCAAAATCCTATCTCAGCGTCTCCCTTTACGAAGACTACACCATAATTATATTTTTTTACTTTATTTATTAAATTATACACATGTGAGATTACGATAATCATGCGATAGCGACACGGCAATGGCGCAGTCATGAGTTGGATAATAGCCTAAGATCGCCCATAACCTGCAGCAAAGCAGCACCACAGCTGTGCTCGGGCTGCAATTCTCTGGCGACTTTACTGGTCTTGTAGTCGATTTGGGATCCAACGCATCACCGCGCCATTGCCAACTGCCGTGTCGCTGATGCATAATAACCGAAAATCTCACATGTGTCGCTTACGACCATGCTGCGTCCTCTGCGTCCCTACCCCGCTCTTATTCGCCTGCGGGCTGCTTTGCTGCTGAGAGTAGCTGCATGTTTTGGGTTCCCGTTACGCTTAACCGAAGCCATGTGTGCGATGAAGCCGCCATTGAATGTATAATTTAATAAATAAAGTAAAAAAATATAATTATGGTGTAGTCTTCGTAAAGGGAGACGCTGAAATAGGAGTTTGAAACAACGGGAATTCCCTATTTCGATTCACCAACCAAATTATCGTTGCCCTTTTTTTGCACGCGTTGGAGTTCATTCCATTTCCACCAGAATTTTTCGAAAGTGATCCGCTAGGGTATTGACTCCTAAAAACTGAAACTTGTTGAAAGAATGAGAAAAAACTACGTTTATTAATCATTATTAACAGTGGTCCGAGACACGTTTGAGTGCTGTAGCACGAGCTGATACGGTAAGCCACGGCTCCGTATCCGTACGTAAGGTCACTCGGTCAAGCGCCGGGCCGCTAACTGCCAACCGGTCCAAACGTCCGTCACCCGCACGACTGTAACAGGTGGAAGTACATCGCTCCTCTTACCACTGTATCACACAAGCCCCAATGGGCCAAAATCACTGGAAATGCCCCATATAATTCGGGCAAATGTCACGTCCATCGCACATATGGCCGGGATTGAGGGACACCCAGCATGTTATCCTTAGCGTTTTATTTCCTGCGAGCTACTCACCACAATCAGTGAGGCTCACAGCAATATTGAAGCGTAGAAACTTTCGGAACTGTAATACTAGACGAGGGTGAACACAAATTAAATGCTTATGTTACCAAAGCTTCTGATTTGAGAATTACAGTCTTCACATTTTTTCCACCTTTATCGCAGCCTAAATAAGTAATGAGATGAATATCATGACTTTCACCTTTCCCCACCACAGACCAGTCTAGTTATCCTAAGGTGGTTGGGCGGCAAAGAGTTGGGCGGCTCACTCCACTCATTGTCGGAAAGCGACAACTGTTCCTTCACTATAGTAGGGTATGCGACTCTGTCGAGATCTAGTTCAGATGCCGCTCCCGTCACCGACCACTATGGACCGACAAACGAGTGTATAAATTAGATCATAGGGCATTCTGTCCTGTGCCATTCCACTCACCGGTCTCCTTGTTTCCACATCAACGATCTTATATACGGCAACAAATCCACCCTCTCCCAGTTTCCTTCGTATTCTCAATCGCCTTGTAACAACACTGCCTATGAGGAAATTTATAGAATCCCTCGATAAAACTGGAAAAAGTTGCGTTGAAAAAAGAGCAAAAAGTTTCAGTGAAAGAGAAGACCAGTAGTTTTGGTGGCATCGTTCTTCATGGGAAACACATATTCCCTATATTCCGCTTAACCTGCTCTAAGACAGTCATCTTCTACAAGCACTGACCAGATGGAAGCTCTCCTGTAAAGTGGTCGTCATCTACCAACGTTAGTCATAGCAAAATCTGTAAAATCTGCATCCGCATGGATTCTGTTTCACACAAAACTCCAGGAAAATGCAGGACTTGTCTATGGTGGCTATAGTGTCATTGTCTCTCGCTGAAATAGATTGAAAAGTGCAGAGCAAAGTTACACATGCACCCCGTCAGCAGCACAGCTTCTACATCCACGCAACTCGAGTAAAATGAAACACATCAGCAGCTTCGAGTTAATATCGCTCTGATTATCGCTCTTTGTTGAAGTAAAAGCGGTTCTTCGGCGTCGGTCCAGTGTCGACATTACTGAAAGAGGGAACCGCAGTAATTCTAGTAGCATTAAAACGTTGAGATGGTTACCGCCACTGACACGCCGCCACGGGTATGAATGCAATTTCACATGTACTTTGTTATCCTTATCACTGGCCCATCTGCTTCCTCAGCCGCATTTCTAGAGTGACTCAGTTCTCAACGGCTCATCGACAAACCGGCCAATTATTGTGAGTTCCTAGAAACGTTATGTCGTTCCAAAGCGCGTGTGAAGCGTTTCAAAACTCGATGAGGATTTCTACGTTTCTGGCTTTTGAAGAAATTCTGCGGCTATTTATAGGCGAATGGTAACAGTTTGTGTGTTACGAGCCCGCATAGCTGAGTGGCCAGCAAAGAAGCCACACAAGCAGAATTGCAGAAATGGCAAAGGTTTCAACGTCAGCCATAGGTTGGCAGGCCGGCTGATGGCCAAACCCGGTCACGAAACTATGAACAACATCGCAGGAAGACATCATTCGTAAATGGCGCGCTGGACCCCTGCCCGAGTAATGCGTCTAGTACTCGAGGGCTGCTGATCGTGAGAGGCAGATGACCTGAAGAAGCTAGTTCAAATGGATACGCTCACCGTGGGTACAGGAAAGTTAAGTGAAGTGACTAGCCTCATGATGAAAAAGGATATCCGTAGCCTGTGTCTGCACGAGACGCCGTGAAAGGGATAAAAGGCCAGGAAGATTGGAGATGATTGGGGTGTTAAGCTCTCCTACAGGAGCGATGAACGATGAATTATGAACCATAACATATACAACACAAAACGGATGCTCCGAGAAGGATAAGGATTGGCTGTACACGACCCCTGATTGCACCAAAAGATCTATCTTCGAAGGTGACTACCTCACGGGAGATCTGAATGGCCTTGTTGGAACCGAACGACGAGGGTAGGAAAGGGTGCATGTAGATAGAGCAATCGGGTATAAAAATGAACAAGGCAAGCGAATTATGTAACTAGCAAAGGTCCGCGACGTAGTTATCTGCAGCAGGTTGTTAGCAAAGAGGGAAAGCCAGAAGGCGACCTCCTGCAGTATAGATAAACGAACGGAAATCGACCACATCCCAGTACGGAGTAGGGGGCTGACGAGGCTCTTCAACGATGCCTGAAAGCCGGAGAGACAACACCATCGTGCCCATCAATCGTGCAGAAGGGGGAAGCGACAGAATGCTCATAGTACAAAGAAATCAAGTGGATATTTCACACCATAAAAGTCTACGAGCAGTTGATAGTCAGCAGATTGAGAGATATGGCCGAAATCTTACAGCTCGGCTGCATGCCAGGGAGATGGTCTACAGATTCCATCTTTATAGCGAGGTAGGTAATGGAGAAATACCGCGAAAAACGCTTACCGATCTGCATGGAACTCTTGGATCTCTAAAAGGCCTACGAGGACAGGTTAGCTCGCACGCCACTGTGGAGATCACTGCGGGAATAAAATGTGTACGAGCGCTTGATCGAGATGATAAGGGACATGTACGCTGGATCTATAGCGACAATCTGCACCCTGCACGGACCCACGAAAACGGTGGACCGCGCGGTAGGTGTACATCAAGGGTCAGCACCAGCCCCTTCCTCATCCTTCTACTAGCGCGATAATTCCACGGAGGAACGGATTTCCATTGCGCGTCAAAAGATGCGCCTTGCGTGTGGCTGCACGGTGTTTATGGGGATGTGCCGCATTTTACGACAATACATTATTCTCAAGGCTTGCAAACAGAGTTTGCAAGCGTATTTCCCAGGAGATTAGGACTAGAACTTGGAACAAAAGAGGTAAGTAAGCATGGAATTTGTATAAGAGGTAACCAACCATGGAAATTCATATAAGAGGTAACCGTTTTTATAATTGAAACCGCGTGACTTCGCCACGCGGTCAGGCTAAGGGAGGCACTCCGGGGTGGGTGAACCACTACATCGCTGCAGATGGAGGGTCAAAAGGATAACAATCGAAAGTAGAGCGATGGTTGAACCTTGAACTAAGCATTGCAAAACTATGATGCAGAGAGGAATCGAACCTCCAGCAGTGGACAACAATCACCTTCGATATCCACTCAGCCATCCCGACCACAATGGAAACTATTGGATCTCTTATGTCGATCCCACCCGTATACGGCACCGTGCGCGTGAAATCCGTAGAGCGCTGTGCAGTTACACACAACGCGCAGTTCTTGACGTGCAATGGGAATCCGTTCCTCCGTGGAAAAAACGTTTCACTCATCCTTCTCACCTCTGCAGTCCGATGAAAGTCCCACACAGAACCATTGTGTACACTGTGCGCGATATAGCTTCTATAGTGGATAGCAGAAAGGAACTACAGGGTTAATCACAACAGTGACAGAAAACACTGACCAAACGGTCTCACTCTGAACTTAAAGGAGACCAAGTTCATCAGCTCGAATGGTGAATCAAAGCCATTTCGGTACTGCTATCAGGAAGCTATCAAAATGGTCACAAACGCGAATATTAAGAACTAAAAATGAAAAGAAGTACGCTGGAGGTCAACGGTGAAGGATGCTGCCTCGACCACCACTTCTAGAACGCGCCGTGCATTCATTTTCAACTCACCATCGTAGAGGGCGTTTGAGAGCTTTTCTTGCTCCTTGTATACAACGGCATGCGGGATGGGAAATGTGAAAATAGCTCTCAAGTAAACGGCTATTTTCTGTAGGCACTCTTTCCACCTTTTTAAATGAAAAGAAACGTACCCCTAGGGCTCGACTCGATGTTTGTTGAACTTCTTCGTACTGTCACGTCACTTTGTTTCCATTCGACTCTTCTCGTCTTTGACGGCAACTAGAAATAAATCAATTCTAGCACAAGTGTGAATCAACTCTTCCTGAAGATGTCTGCCGTACGTCCCTTTGTTCTCCTGACGGCTATCGCTATCGGAGGCCATGCTCAATTCTATGGCAAGTTATTATTTCTCTTCAATTTCTGCCGATAACGGGCTACCAAACTCTGGACAAAGAGGGTGGATCAGGAGGGCTATTTTCGACTGATCTCTGTGAGGTAACCGCGGCAGTTCTTTGCAGATGTCTTCCAAATGACTGACGCGTTGGTGGGCCTGACGAGGTATGACATCATAGCTAGAGTAGAAGCTGCGAGACAGGCGGCCCTGGAGCATGTGAAAAATGTAAGAGTTGCACATACTTCTGCTGTATTACTACGGATCAGTAACATGTACAATATGATCCCTCCTCAGGGCTTGATATTAGTAAGACCACGTGCAGCAGTGCCTGAAGAGAGGTACTTCACTGGCAGTAGCTTGCTTCTTTGTTTATTGGAATGGGTCCTACACAGAACAACAGATTTTCCATGATTTATTAAGGAAGGAAATATAGGAATAATATGACAGACATGAAAATTGGACAGGACCATCTTATCTCCCTGATCTCACGAATAGCCACCCTCCACTTCTCCTGGACGGTATTATTGCACCCTCGCATAGCCGTTGTTTACCCTTGGTTCTACTCCAGCTGCCACTTATACAGGGTTTACTACGTTGACCCGATTTATCGCTGCGTTGTTGCACTGTGCCCGGTTGGTCGAATATGCTCCCGAGTGCAATTTAGGCTGGTCTACAGCGCATCCTTCATACAGGTTTTTAATACATTTAGCTCTAGCTGAGTGCCATTCGGATGATTATTGAATTGATAGGAGCGCTATTGAGTTTCTATGTGTGCTTGTTAAAAGTAGAACTCCACTGCACAAGCGCGACATCGGCTCAATTACCTCCTATAGTGCTAAAGAACGCCGTAGTATACAATTGAACCGAGCCAAAAGTATGATACGTTCACTCGAACTGCTAACCAGGATGATGTGATAAGAAGGGATCCATATCTCTGGGAGAAAATGCAATATGAGCGCAGACAACTAATCGGCTGGTCGGAAGACGAGCAGCGGCTTTTGCGCAGTGTAAGTTGCCAAAACAGAGAAACTCACATTTCTTAAATCACGCAGCATCAATCCTTACCCCTTCAGTTGTATTTGATTTCTCGCGACGTAATCGACAATATCGTAGATGCTTATGAAGCGTCCTATCAGTGAGTTTCTTCTGAATCGCATTCATTGAATTCTTACCTTCCCTAAAGAATTTTTTTCAGAGTTGAGATGGAGTTTCAACTTAACGGACGGACATTGTGTGCAAGATATCCGCGCGTCCCAGGTGTGTAAGACAACATGCATTTCAAAACACCCCAACAGTCACTTTGCACAATGGAGAAAAATCAGAGACGCTTATTGCGGATATTTCGCCACTGACGCTTCAGGCCATGATTGAACAAAATTTGAGTCACCTAAAGTCGTCGTTTTGTTGTATGTACAGCATGATATACTAGCGCGATAATGGAGCAGGGGGAACGGACTTCCGTGATGATGTCATTGCGAAATAGTGCGCCACGGGCAGACACGCAAATGACTCTGCGTCTCTAGCGCTACGCCCACTCTCCTCAAGACGCAGACTATTTTGCTTCTGCCTCTCTGCTTAGTTGCTGATTTGGCGACGAAATAGCGTGCATAATGAGGAGTGAAGCTAAGGCTAGGGGAGGAGCTCCGAGGTGGGTGGAAATCCATTCCGCCTGCTCCAAATCGTTCCACTGCATGGTATGGGTTACTCAGTTACTGGGTATGGCGGCCTGTGACGATGATAATGCCTGAATTGATTTTCCTTAAATGCCCCAGAAAGCGAACATTTGTGTTTACCGAACCCCAAGAAATAGATGGCCAAGGAAGGGAACACTTAAACTATACGAAACATTGACTTAAAAGGCTGGACAGGGTGTAGTCACATAGAACACAGAATGAAAGCTCTAATTGCAGCAGATCTGTGCTCATCGAAAAGTGCACCAGGCTACTAGCGGTGAAAACTTCTTAACGATCTAATAAACTTTTTTTCATTCCTGAAGCTCAATTTCAACTATTTCGGCACTTGCTAATTTGGGACGCCAGTAATGCTACGAAAATGCCTTCGGTGAGAATTTCACCTGCGAATATTGGAAATCAAACAGCTCACAATCATAATGGAGCTTGAGAGCATTTCTTGTTCTAAACAATGGCGTTCGGGATGAGAAGTCCTAAAATAGGTCTCCTTAACGCTTTGGACGAAGCTGGAAAAAGCACAAGGCCTCATTATCGTGAGGTGAGGATCGATCTATTGACCGTGGGTAAGAGCTGCCCCTCTTTACGCAGTCATGAAGAGGTACTCGAGTATATCTATGGGATAGTACTTCAAGCAGGTTCCGCGTAAACGGTCATTTTACGAAAGCACTCTTTCAGCCTTTTTGAATGAAAAGAAACGTACCCTGAGTTACCAATCCAGTGTTTGCTGAACTTTGTCATACTGTGACGGCAGTCTTTTGCCTCCTCATTCAAGCGATTCAAGACAAATAAGAGTTGAAGGCGTTAAAATAAGCAGTAAAACGAATTAGAAAGGTAAGGTAAAGGAAAACGTGAAGGTGCCGGCGTTGGTGAGTCCTCAGAGAACGCGCCGCCGCATTCGTGGTCCATTCAAGACGTAAAGGCATAGTGAATGCGTATTTGGCTTACACAACGACCTGCGGGGGCCAGCCGCTATACCAGGTCAAAGTCTTTACCTTTCCAGACAAGTCTAGTACTAATTTATCGACCCCGGAGGGATCGAAGGTTTGGTTAATCCGGGCCGGGATCGATCGCTCGACCGTGCGGGCGACAGGAGCGCCTCTCACTAATGTACCATGCGGACCCTTGGGAGCACCGAAAACAATTATAAAAGAAGAAACAACCAAATTCTTCGAATTACCGTCCCACAAAACCGAGCTGTTCACATTGTTAGGGCTGGGAGGACACACCGAAAAGTTCGAAAACAAATGTGTGAGTATGAAAATAAGCGATGCTTACGGAACAGTATTTCACCTACAAATCTACACTAAGCCAGTGATCGCTAATGCCTTTTCATCAGTCAAAATGTTAGCGCTGACAAGGCATTTTTGAGAGAAAATGAGATGCACATATGCAATCCGACACTTTGTGGTGAATACCAAATTCCACATATTCTGGTGGGTTTGGACTATTATTACAACTTGGTACTCGACAACAAGAGTACAGTTTACCGTCAGGTTTGCGAATTACGAAAACCTTCTTCGAAACTACAATGTATGGTCGTGGTTGCTTAGAAGCTGAGACAGTAAAGCTGAGCGGAAGGCGGAAGACGGAACGGAAATAGGCAAAAATGGCCGGAAACCGTAATACAGAACACGGAAACGGGAATCATGAAAAAATGACTAAACTATTGGAGTTCAGCCAAAACTGGACCACGGAAGTTTTCATTTGTTTCTAAAGGTACTCATAGAATGCTCGTTTTCCTTTCACTAGAATGTGTTCACTATTTTGGTGTAGGCGATCAACGTTTGGTGATAGCTTCAAAGTAGAGAGTAGCCAAAAAGAGACAAGAATGATTTCGAAATAAAATTAGAAGCCTAAAACGAGCATGTTACGGGGGAGAACCTGTAGTTTTTCAGTATTCTCAGGAGAGAGGCTTTTCTCAGATCATTTACAATGAAACGAGCACTGGAAAATAATCTATCACAATCCGACGATGTGGCAGATGCCGAGAAATAATTCATTGCAAGTTTTCCTGGGGGGCGGGACGTACTTCGCTGCACTGTTTTCATTCTACCACAATCGGATCGTATCGACGTCAGCATAATAACTTCAGTCTCCCTTGTATTAGCATGCACAGTGGAGATCTTCGATTTCTTCTTCCGTTTCCGTGTTCCGCCCAAAAACAAAGCGGAACACGAAACGGAACGAAAGGGCTAAAAACGGCCGGAAACCGGAATTCGGAACACGGAAACGGAAGTTCCGCACACCCCTGCTCAAGCCCCAAAAGCAAATAGTTAGCTAGAACAGTATGCCAAGTCATTATCATTCCATAGTTTATTTATTTATTTAATTCTTCTATCCGACATCAAAACCGAGAGGGAGGAGTAAAATTCTTGACGTGTGGTCGGACTTGGGAGATTAAAACAGAAATGGTTACAAAAAACGACTTCGAAAAACAGACAGCAGAAACTAATGACATATTGAAGAACACTGAACATTACAAAAAACTAATGACATAATAAAGGACACCGAACATTACAAAAAAGAACGAGTTCGAAAAACAGACAGCAGGAACTGATGACATAGTAACCACCGAACAAACAACGAACGATAGCAGGAAATGCTGAGGAAGCAGCCCGAAGCCGCGGCGACCCTCGGGAGGTAATAAGGAACACCACCAAGTACGAGAAAAAAGGAAATGCAAGCCATCAGCGAGGATAGCCAACTACCCTGCATGAAGAAAGGCAATAGAAAAGCCTCTGATATCAACATAACGAGAGTGGAGAAAAAGCACGTATCGTCATACGGCTAGGATACTACTGCGAAATGGACTAGTACGTGCTAATAAAGAGGCGTAGTGCAGAGCAGGATAGCCCAATTAGGAGGTCACTAGCCGTAACAAACATCACAAATCGCGAGCAAATTAGTGCTCGGTTAAGTAAGCTGCCGGGGTCCGGACAGGGAGAATAGCCGCACCCCGCGAACAAGGATTGCATCCAGAAGGAAGAACAAGAGAGGGGGTGGTCCCCATACCAGAGAAGGTCAACCAGGTATAGGCGAGAGTAAAAAGGAGATGAAAAGTAAAAAGATAAAGACAAAACAGTTGCCCAACAATTGAGAAATAGGTAGGTGGAAGGACACAATAAGGAGCACCAGAGAACATAAGGAAATCAAGGCAGGCATGCGTAGCTGGCACAGCTGGATAATTCGTGTGAGGTGGAAAGGACCCGGAGCAGAACAGAGGGGAACAGTATAAAAGAGAAGAGTGGGGGCATCTACCAGAAGGAGATAGCAATCGAAAATAAGGGATCACATTCGAGCGAAGGAAAATCAAGCAAACACGGAGATTGTGTATAGATCAGCGATGAAAAGAGGGACCGCAGCATAGGTGAAAGAGAGAGAATGCGAGTGAAAGCACAAAAACAGCACTATCACAAGATGGACAGTAATAGTCAGTATGCCATAGGCGGTGGAAATCTCATTAGATAGGACAAAAGAGCCACCAAACGAGGGCAATGTCGCCAACAGAAAATCATCGCCTCGTATGAATAGACGAAAGAGTACTTGAATATTTCGCGTGCAGAAGGCTCAGAGTATGATGTTTGACTTCTTGAATCCAGACTTCACTATACTGTCGACATAATCATCAAAAGAGATGTTTTCGAATAAACAATTACCAAATCCCTGATAGAGTCAACCATATTGAGCTGATGGCTGCCTAGGAAGAAACATGCAGCGGGGTGTTTGCGACCAATACATAAAATGGCAATTTTTTCAGTAAAGATTTGAAGTTTTCATTCATCGGACCATGCAAGAAGAGCATTCAGCGCCGCTTGGAGTACCTCAACATTGTTAACAGTAAAGAGCTCGGAATCACCATTACCTTATCTTAGTTGTTATGTTGTAGCACCGTTTCCGCTTAAGGGAGACGTAGCCGACTTTATAATCACTTCCCTAGATAAAGCTTCCAGTAATTATAGTATTATTTGTAAAAAATTTTATGCCACTACTATCTTATCTGAAATTGGTAGTTATAATGATAATAATCCTACTTACAGTAGTTCGCGAAAAGATATGTCACCTTGCATTTTTGGGTACAGATCGGTGAAACCAGAAGAAATTTGATTCCAGTTGACAGTTTCAATAACTATCATTGAGAATACACTAATATGTGCCCTTGTTGGAAATTCTAGATTTTTTTTTGAAGAATTTTAAATTCATTTTTATATGCATTTTAAACGAATGTATCTCAGGAACCACTGAACTTCTGCTTGTCTTGAAGTGATATTCTGATAGAGCATGATTAGCTTGTTCTTATAGGCTATGAATTTTTGTTCCAAGACATTAATAAATCATAGAATTTTTTGTGTGAATTTTTTCATGGTCAAAAAATGGCGAAATCATGGGACAATCTTTCATGTAAAATTACCTATATCAGTAACCAGCGAATGAAATACTTTCAAACTAGGATATGTGATAGCATAAGATTTTCTTTTTCAAAAGATTTTTGAGAATAGCCGTCTGATTACAGAAAAAATAGCCAATGAAGTTCCATTTACACAAGCGGCAGTTTTACGAACACCTGGAGGGCATTCGACTCCACATTCCTCTAGTGCATAGCAGACTTATTGCTTGTTAGGTACTTAACAGGTAGCAAAATAATTCCCGCTATTGTTCGTAAAATCGTCTTCTAGTTGGACCGAGAGAAAATGGGGCTCAAACCCGGCCAGCGTACGGTGGCGGGAATAGTGATGCATACAACAACAGATGATTTTCTGAACAATAGCGGGAATTATTTTGCTACCTGTTAAGCACCTAACAAGCAATAACTCTACCATGCACTAGAGGAATCTAGAGTCGAATGCCCTCCGGGTATTCGTAAAACGGCCGCTTGTGTAAATGCAACTTCATTGGCTATTTTCTCTGTAGTCAGACGGCTATTCCCCAAAGTTAGATATGCATGGGAAAGGGAAAATCTCGTGCTATCATATATCCTAATTTGAGGATATTTCACCTGCTGGTTACTGATATATGAAATTTTACATGAAAGATTGTCCCATGATTTCACCATTTTTCGACCATGAAAAAATTCACACAAAAAATTCTTTGGTTTATCAATGTCTTGAAACTAAATTTCATAGACCATAAGAACAAGCTAATCATGCTCTATCAGAATATCACTACAAGACAAGCAGAAGCTCAGTGGTTCCTATGATATATTCGTTTGAAAATGCATATAAAAATGAATTTAAAATTCATCAAAAAATCTAGAATTTCCAAAAAGGGCACATATTAGTATATTTTCAATAAGAGTTATTAAAACTGTCAACTGGAATGAAATTTCTTTTGGTTTCACCGATCTATACCTAAAAATGCAAGGTAACATATCTTTTCGCGAACTACTGTATATCCCCACTAATGTT
>CP130733.1:41730152-42042652 GCA_030553155.1 Nippostrongylus brasiliensis
TGACATAACATTTTTTTTCAGCGCTATATTTAATTTTTTTTGTAGTTTCCTTTTTTTTCAGAGTACCCTATATACATTATGTACATGCTAGCGATGGCATGAATGGCAGAGCAGTAATGTGAAAGAGTGAAAAAAGTATTTTGAACGATTGATGTATATAATTTAAAAAAAAAATCATGTAGGAAGTAAGCGAGAGAAATATGTAATGTAGATAATAAGTAGGAGAAGTAGGGCGGCGAAGTATAAGTGATAGACGCAATGACGTTTAGCGCAGCGCAAAAAACAGATCGAAAAACACGTAATTTACATATGAGATCTTGCATCGGCAAGTTCTTGTAAAAAACGAGTTTTCCGCACAAGAATAAGAGCATCGAGCAGCGCAAAAAAACGACCGAAAAACACGTAGTTCACATACGAGTTCCTGCATTCGAAACTCTAGTAAAAAACGAGTTTTCCGCAGAAAAAATGGATCAACATAAAAAAATCTGGACCGAAAAAGGCGAATATTGCACTTTATCGCACTGGCGAACAGCAATTATCGCATTTTCCGCAAGCAAATAATAAAGCTATCAAGTATTGTAGAAAATTCACGCGAGCGCAGTATTTTTTTTTCGATAATTTGTGTACTTACTTGTTTGCAGAAGTCAGCGTAAAGACTTGGGGGTGAACAAATGTTTAAAGATCGATTTTAATGAAGAAAATAAATTTAAAGAAAAACGTGGTGAAAACCATGTGCTCTGCCTCATTCATGCGCCATCAATGAGAACGACTAGAAAAGGTGTATAGGAGAGGCAATAGTGCTCAATTGTGCTTACATGCATATATAATAACAGTGCGTATGCAAATGTGCAGATCTCGAGATCTCAGTACGTTTTGGTGGCCAGCCAAAACGGAACCTTCCTTACTGTTAACTTTCTTTAGACTAGAAAAGCAAAAGTCCTAAAGAAAGATCTCCCTGGGACCTCCATGTCATGCTAGTCCCGACAGGAGTGAGAGTTTTATAATAATTTATTATAATCTATTTAACAAGCAAAGAACACAACCGTTAGGTAACAGTACAGTAAGGGAGACTCCTTCCATCAGAGGTCGGAGAGGGGCGTGGCCTTCTGAGGGACCACGATACCGTGACACAGAGCTCCAAATGCAAAAATAAAAATGTTGGGAGTCTGGTATCATACAGTGAAGGACGAATTTCCGATTCAAACCGGTGTGCAGTTCAAAGAAAGGCGGACGAAAAGAGACGTGGTCGACCCGGGTGGGTAAGTGACGTGCCTGGGTGAAAATACCCGGTTTCGTCCAAACTTCGTACACTGGGATTATTTGGGTCGCTGATCGCGAAACTAACACTAGTTTCTTAATTTGCGTCCATTCAAGGTAAGTTACGGTGGATGATGGCTACCCATATTAATTTTGCCATTTTCTAAAATTTGCGCTCATTGCAACAGCAGCATCTTACGAACGCTGTAGATGAGCAATGAGCAGCAATGAGCTGTGATCGCATTATTCGTGTGAAATTTGGCTCTTGTGGCTACAAAAGTGCATGATGGTAATGAACACACGCATGCAAAAACAAAATCGATGCCGGGGATCGATCCCGAAAACCCCTTGTTTGCAAACAGTCCAACTCACAACCCACTAGGCCATCTGGATACATTTCTTTCGCTTCCCGCAGTGTTTGATGAGCGGTGCCCTATGACTCATCACGTGTTACTCACTGGTTTTCGGCCCTTTTCCCAACCTCAGAAGGTCTTTCCGGAAAAACTAACTACGGTTTCGTAACACCCATGGGAGACCCTACATCCTGTAAAAATTAAGTCGCCAATGCTTGGCATACGTGTAGAGGGTCTCCTTGTTAGGGTTGTTTTGAAAAGGTTGTGGCCTAGCTCATTTGATAGAGCGTAGAATTCTGAGTAGAAACATATACAGGTTTCCATAGAAGTGCATACTGACAATGAGACACCCTCATTTAGGCCCCTTCACGGTGACGAGCCATTGATTACCTGAAAATCTGGTCGAGCTGTGGACCGTCGACGGTGATCGGGTCGTAGTCGGGTCACCATGGGCTAGGTGGCTGACGCGGTCACCACTTGCCGCGCCGTCGCGTACGACGTCGATGGCTACGATGCGAGTCTCCCTTAATTGTATCCACAGGACGCACGGACCACCTTTGCCGAGCCGACTCGGGGACCTAACGTCCTCCCTCTGCAATTCTTATGGGATAACGCCTGTAACAACACTTCGAGTCTTATCAAGGAGGTGAATATAATTGCAGATTCTAAGGTTGCCCTAGCTTGGATAAGATATTCACGCAAATTTCCTTTGGCTATTTTTCGGCTACGAACTGACCGCTGACACACATAGACTACACGGAACAACACATCGATGAATCAGATATGGAAAGACCTACAGCAATAGTCAAAATAAGTGAAAGCTGCCCAGCAAATAAAATCAAGAAAATAATCGATTTGAAAAGAATATCTCGATTGACAGTGGTCGAGAAAGTAGTTGCTCTCGTAGGAAAAGAAAGGGCCTGCATAAATGGGCACAGAGCAGTTACGATAACCGGTCGATCGATACACAGACGACACTGTTTCGCAAGTTCTCCGTTGGCTCTCCAACTACCGCATTAGACATTTCGGCAGCTGAGAGCGTAATAATTATCCAAGAACAGAGCGGATATAAAATGAAAGCGCTAAAAACGCTATCCTCAAAACAAGCTAGAAATGGACGACCTAAGCATAACACGGTACACGTCTCCAGGCTACGCAACGCCTGCATTCTTGAGGATACAAAATCACCTATTTTCATTCCGTACAAATCGGATCTGGCCATGTTAATTGTGGCTGACACTCTGAAAAACTAAAAAAACGCGCATTGCGGCAAGCAACAGCTGTTGATCTTAATCCGATAGACTCTGGATCAGCCATAATAAAGGCCTATACAGGCAATGCGTGGTCTGTCGAAGATGGTTATGATTTACCCTTTGCACTACCAGGAATGGCGCCATTGGCAATATATCGCAAGATTGTATCAAAACATTCGAAAGCGTTGGATGTGACTTCATGGGAACAATGGAAAGCGTGACCGGTGAAAAAATGGACGTTTGTTTATATACGTGCTTGACGACTAGAGCAGTGCATCTAGAAGTCGTCGAAGAAATCACAACAGGTGCATTCTTAAGCAGCTTCATTCGCTTCATTTCGAGAAGATGCGTTCCCAAATCAGATCAGACTGCGAAACCAATTTCAAACTTGGTAAAAAAAATATACAGAAGCTGTTAAAAAATTATACAGAAGCAGCTGAAAACGATGAAAACAGAGAGAACACAGTAATGTCGTACTGTGCCACAGAATGGATAAAATGGGTGTTTAACCCATCTGGAGCCCCCTGGATGGAGGTGTATGGGAAAGACTGGTGGGCTCGGTAAAAAGAGCGCTACAGAGGGCTTCCGCAGAAAAAGGTTGACTTTAACTTTGCACCGTAATGGCCAGAATAGGGGCAATGCTTAATACAAGGCCGATAACAAAGATTCACAACAGTAACGTGAGCGAAATTCCACTGAGGCTGATTAGTTTTCCGCGCGGAAACGCTTAATTTTGAGGAGAAGAATTGGCTGTAACAAAAGGTGAGTTATATAGTTTAAGGCGATTAATTTGAACTATTTGTCGCTTAAGGCGAGCTGAGAGTGTAGGAATCTTTACAATTAGACGATCGGTACTTTCTACGATGATTGGCCCTTTCCAGTGGGTAGTGAATTTTGCGCGAACTATGTCGTCATGAAGAAGAACTAAATCTCCGACGGTAGCCCATTCGCAACAGCTGAGCCCCTACGCAACAACTGAGATGGTTCTTTGTCTTTTTGGACCACCCAGTGGCGCTCAGCAAAAATGAACCACATTGCTGTGATCCACGCCCGACGCTCTACAAAACTATGTAGGTCTCGTTCGGAATCTTTGGGGCACGCTCGGTGACCTCCCTAGTAAGTTCTCGTTCTCTTCTAATGATTGCATCACTATTGCAGGAGCTTCAGCTTCTCGAACAGATTTTACAATTATTGACCGATATTGATGTTGTTCCACGCTTAACCAATAGCTACGCAAAGTTGATACGTTTACTGCCTCAGGTGTAACTCATAGCAGCAATATCCTCTGTCTACGATCAAAGTAGAGCAAGCATATAACCCATGCACTATCAAGCAGGTCCACGATCTGAGGCCTCGGTCGAGTACATGGAGGAACCCTCACCAAGCACATACCAGAAAATTTTGTTTTTTTTCTCTTAGCTTTCATCCAAGCTATAATTTGTTTCGATTAGTTCACTTTCGCCAAAGTTACGGCATTTCAAACAGTGGGTACATTTTTTGGGACACTCTGTATATAGCTGAAGTTTCATAATCAGTCATTCTCCCTCGAGTACTCTACAAAGATTCGTCAGCCAACATCACTCCACGTCAACTACTTCCGAGGAACTCCTTCCACTACATTCGAACAACTCCTGCCACCACATCCGCAACAACAATCCAACTCCAATCACCAGCATGTTCCCCCATAGAGCAAGCATATAACCCACACACCCAGGAAACGATTGGACAACGCCAGCTGAATCACTGACCATCGTTCACATTTGATGTAATTTGTTGTTCTGTTGTTTTGTTTTCACCAGCACCCCACCCCGAGACGATTGGACAACGCCAGCTGAATCACTGACCATCGTTCACATTTGATGTAATTTGTTGTTCTGTTGTTTTGTAAGTGTCGCAATCCGCGCCCCCTCGGTTGGCGTATGAGACTCTTCGGAAAGGTCCGCCCGTCAGCTGGCGGAGAGCTTTCTCATTCTGCCTTGGTGTTCTAGACCAGCGAGGCTGGCACCCAAATAAATATTCCACCGAACAACCCACCTCGTACAGAAGCGAAACTGTAACGTGGTGAAGATTATTCCACCACACCATTATTCACGCTCGAACGATTTTTTCTTTCTCACTGGTGTTCTGTTCCTCTGAAGCAGTGTGGTTGAAGTTTCGAACCAGGGAAGAACTAGAGTACGAACAACAACGCGATCGGCATGCAAAATAACCACCCTAAATGAAGCTTTGACGAAACCTGTGGTAATAGCTGGACCATCGGTTTCGTGAGGTTCGTGATCAGCGCGAAAGTGGACGCCATGGTCAATGTTTCAAACAAACTGAAGAGAAAAAATCTTCAACCACTGAAGTGCGATGAGTGGAACAGAGACGGAATTTCAAATGAAGGAAGTGTGACTTTACTCGGTAGGCAATATCATATTACGTGTCTATTTATTTTTTAACGAAGCTGGGCAAAGTTCAGCGGCCTACAGACCGACGAACGGCTGATGGTAGATATGACGATGCAAATATTAACCGGCGTAGAATCAACGCAATACCAGCACCCTGCACAAATAGCACCCAGATGCCGCAACCTGCTAGGCTAGAGGCAAAACGGTCCAATGTCGACGTTACTGAAAGAGGGAACTGCATTAATTTCAGTACTGAAATGTTGGGATAATTACCGCCACTTATCCACCGCCACCGGCATGAATAAAATTTCACATGTACTGTTTTATCGTTATCACTGGCCCATCTGCTTCTTCAACCGCATTTCTAGAGTGACTCAGTTCGCAACGGCTCATCGACAGACCAGCCGATTATTGTGAGTTCCCAAGAGCGTTTAAATGTTCCGAAGTGCGTGTTCGAAGTTTTAAAACATGAAAAGGATTTCAACGCTTTTGCAGAACTTTGTAAAAAAAAATCTGCGGACATTTATGGGCAAAGGGTCACAGTTCGTGTGTTATGAGCCCGGATAGTCGAGTGGCCGGCAATGAAGCCTCACGAGCAGAACGTCCCAGGTTCAAATCCGGGCTCAACAACATTCCTTGCAAAAATTGCAGAAATGGCAAGGGTTCTAACGTTTGCTTAAGCTTGGCAGCCCAGCTGATGGTCAAACCCGGCCACGAAACTATGAAAAACGTCGCAAGAAGAATCAGGTAATGCTATGACATAGCCCGTAAGTGGCGCGCACAACCCCTGCCCAAGTCCTGCGTTCAGTACTCGACGGTTATCGAGGGACAGACGACCTCGGTTGAAGAAGCCGATTCGAATGGGGACACACTGTGGGTGCAGGAAAGTCAAGTGACGTGAATGGAGTCATGAAGAGAAAGTGTATTCAAAGCCTGTGTCTGCAGGAGACGCGGTGGAAGCCATAATATATACAACACAAACCGGATGCTGCGAGAAGGATAAGGATGAGCTGTACATGACCCTGGATTGCACCATCAGATCTATCTTTGAAGTTGACTTCTTCTGAGAGGTCTGTATAGCCATGTCAGAACCGACCGACGAGTGTAGAAAAAGGAGAAGAGGAATCGAGCGTAAAAAATGAAGATGGCGAGCGAATAGTGGAATTAGCAGAGGCCCACGACGTAGCTTTCTGTTGCACATTGTTAGCAGAGAGAGAAGCCAGAAGGTGACGTCCATCAGTAGAGATGAACGGACAGCAGAAGGTACGTTGCCCGAAAGCCGTAGAGACAGCACCATCGTACCCATCATCATGCAGAAGGGGGATGCGTCAGAATGCTTATTCTACAAAGTAGTCAAGTGAGTATTTCACACCATAAAAGTCTACGAGCGGTTGATAGATGGTAGATTTTGAGATATGGTCGAAATCCCACAGCAGCAGTTCGGCTGTAAGCCAGGGAGATAATCTACACATGCCATCATCGTAGCTAGTGGAGAAATAAAGCAAAAAACGCCGACCGATCTGCCTGCAAGTTGTAGATCTCTAAAAAGCATACAACAACAGGTTAGCTCGCACGCTACTGTGGAGATCACGGCGGGAACGAAATGTGCACTAGCGCTTGATCGAAATGATAAGGGATATGTACGCTGGGACCATAGCAACAATCTGCACCCTGCACGGACCAACGAAAATAGTGGACATCACAGTAGGGGTACACCAAGGGTCAGCACCAGCCCCTTCCTCATCCTTCCCACCTCGGCAGTCTGATGAAAGGCCCACACAGGACCATTGTGTACGCTGCGCGCGATATAGCTTCTATAGCGGATAGAAGAGAAGAACACTGCAGGGTTAATCACAACACTGACAGAAAACACCTACCGAAACGGTCGCATTCTAAACTTGAAGAAGACCAAGTTCATCAGCTCGAATTGTGGCTCAAAACCAATACGGGACTGCTATCACGAAGTTGGTGAAAATCACTTGTGATACCTCGGAAGCGAGCTGTCAAGTGATGGACAGTAGATGGGGTTGTGAAGGAAAAGATACAGGCAGACTCTGTGAAGAGGAGCTAGTGGAATCCGCTGTGGTGAGAGGTGCTCGAAGCTCCTCATTGTCAGAGGAAAGTTGCATCGGGCAGCTGTCAGACCGGCACTGTTCTACAGTGCTGGCCCGTAAATAAGGCCCGTGAAAGACAGGTACAGTCAGCCGAAATGAGCATGCTCAATGGGCATGTGGAAGGACACGGAAGGATAAGGTACGAAACGAGGACGCCAAATCGGTCATGAGACACATACATAAATAGCCCTTGTACTGCAGAAGATGCGAGAGCAGAGACTTAGGCCTATGGTATACCCCGGCAACGGTCCCGTCGCAGCGGAGCTAGAAATGCATGGCTTGCCTCTATACAGCACTGCAGCTGGGTTTTTCGTATGCAGCTGTGTGCAGGCGCTTGGAGCAGTGCTGCCCGTCCATCGCAGCCGGCGCCGGCTGTTCGCACCTAGCGGCGACAGGCGTCGCAGCTTGTTGCGACGAAAGCCACAGTACCGTCCTTACAGGATCTGTGCCATCCTTTTTGCCCTTGCGGTGAACTATACGAGTCCCCGCACACAGCAGCATACAAAAAACCCAGTTGCAGTGCTGTATAGAAGCGAGCCATGCACTTTTAACTCCGCGCGATGGTCCTGTTGCCGGAGTATACCATAGGCCTTAGGCGGTACGATCGAATCCTGAGGAAACCCAAGGACTATTCAGTAAGAAGGGCATCGGAAGTTGAGAGATCCAGCAAGAGTTCACGAGGGGCGCGCAAGAAAGGACTGAGAAATGTCATTTGAAACTCCTCAGAAAAGTCCAAACAACATCAGAAGATGCCCTGGATAGACTTACAAGGGAAGCTTGTGAGCGGTGACGATTCATACCGAAACCCATATGGGCGTTTAGGGCTTCGCACGAGGAATGCAACTATATGTTCACCAGTTGTTTTCGCCACCTGCTTGATCTGGAAATGGCCGGCAAAGTTTTGCACTGCCGTATGTATAGCCTTATCACCAGAGGGAGTAGCGGGGGTGAGCTTACCCTCCAGAGCGTTGAGGTGGCCTAGTCGGTAGTATTGTGGGCTCATAATCTGGTGGTCGAGGATCGGTTCCTCCGGTAGACTTTTGTTTTGCCTTCATATGCTAGATTCCAAATTAGGCTCTTTCTGCAATTCTGTCGCAGTTTCGGGATACAATCGCGTTTGGGACGAACACGGCCATCAGAGTACGCACAAGGGACAGTATTTACTAGAACTCATGAATGTTACCCACACCTACCCCGTGACCAACCGAAATCGATCCCAAATTCAGAAACTAATGTCATATTCAGGATCAGCGTCCCGAATAACCCCCGTAGACAAAGTTTGGGCTAAATCGGTGATTTCGACCTAACCAGTCTTACTAGTGTCAAGTGAGTAGTTATATAAAGGTCCACCTGCCGAGAATATTCTTTATTCTATTGCTCCACTTTTTCCACTCTAAAGAACGGAGACTCAATTTTGGATGAGTTTCTTTTCATATTCAACAAGAAGGATTACTTGGGTAGTTGACAGATCGACAATTCACAAATCTGACATCGACTTTTTCCATTGTGCCTGATGTGCGCTTGCTAGGGTCCGTGGTAACAAAATTGTGTAATGGGTCGAAATCACCGATTCAGCCCAAACTTTGTCTACGGGGGTTATTCGGGGCGCTGATCACAAATATGACATTAGTTTCTGAATTTGGGATCGATTTCGGCTGGTTACGGGGTAGGTGTGTAACATACATGGGTTCTAGTAAATACTGTCCCTTGTGCGTACTCTGTTGACCATACTCGACCCAAACGCGATTCTATCCCGAAACTGCGACAGAATTGCAGAAAGAGCCTAATTTGGAATCTAGCATATGAAGGCAAAACAAAAGCCTACCGGAGGAACCGATCCTCGACCACCAGATTATAAGCCCACATGACTACCGACTAGGCCACCTACAACGCTCTGGAGGGTAAGCTCACCCCGCTACTCCCGCTGGTGATAAGGCTATACATGCGACAGTGCGAAACTTTGCCGGTCATTTTCAGATCAACCAGGTGACGAAAGCAACTTGTGAATAGATCGTTGCATTCCTCATGCGAAGCCCTACACGACCGTATGGGTTTCATTATGAATCGTCACCGATCGATCACAAGCTTCCCTCGTTAGATGGTTAGACTGTTGGCAAGAACAGCGGGTCCTACGACGAGCGAGATTAAACGTAAAGGAGAAGAACCAGCTCATGTGTAGCTCATGTGTTTCAGGCCGTTCAATGGCCTTTTCAGATCCAGCAGTATGGAAAAAAGTTAAACGAAGAAATCAGGGATTGAATCTTTGCTAATAAACGATTCATTCCTGGAGGTCAATTTTAATTACCTACATAATTCGGTAGTTTCCAATTTGAGACGCCAGCTAGGCTGCAACAGTCTTCGCTGAGAATTTCAAATGCGAACATTGAAAAATAAAAAATGGATGCAAAAGCTCTCGAGTTCAACGGGCAGGCTGCCTTGACCACTTCTTTTGGGATGCGCCGTGCATTCATCTTCAACTCATGATCGTGAGGGCGTTTGAGAGCTTTTCTTATAAACAATGGCGTTCGGGATGAGGTATCTGCAGGTTGAGAGTAAACGGCCATTCTCTGGAGAAACTCTTTGAGCCTTCTTAAATAAAAAGAAACGTACCCTGAGGGCCTAATCCAAGGTTTTCTGAGCTTCCTCGTACTGCGACAGCAGATCGTTTCCATCCCACTCTTCTCGGATTTGATGGCAACTAGAAAAAATAATTTCTTGCTTAGGTGCGAGTCAACTGTTTACGAAGATGGTTGCCATACTTCACCTCGCTCTCCTGGCAGCAATCACCATCGAAGGACAAGCCGACTACTATGGCAAGTTATTATTTTTCTTCAATTTCTGTCGAACGTGCTACCAAACCCTCAACAGATCCGTAAAGAGGGCGGATCAGAAGGGTGAACTCTAGTGATTGCTCAACCTTTTCTGGCAGTTGTAATAGTGCTGTAGTGGCCTAACAATAAGGACCAAATTCAACCGCGGAACCATGAGGGCGTTAGAGAGCGCGTCGCTTCCTGACTCACGATCCTTCGAATAGGCGCAGGAGGTCCTGCCTGCTGCAAGTGTTTCCACTGATCATTGTTGGATAGCAACACGATTTATTTGCAGATCCTTTCCGAGTGATCTACGCATTCACGCTGTATACTGAAACAGACTTTAGGCCACAAACTGTATGTTGATATTTAATTCCAGTTAGGGCTATCGGTTCATAGTACGAAGCGCTTCAGATCACTTAAACCTGTCTGAGAACAAAATTATTCATTTCAATTGTTCTACACGTACGCCTAGTTCTGCCTCCGGTGGCTCACTACGCTGGATATCTCAAGTTTTCCAGCTAATAGAAACGAATCAGTGAAAAGCTGCAAACAGCTGTAAAAACCAAATGCTTGCAAACCTAATAAAGAACGCTAGTGAACCAGCAGCACTAAGAAGGGCTATACTGAATATTTATACGAGATAAAAGTACCAAAATCCATTTGAACTGCTAATCAGGCAGACCAGCAGTACCGCAATGAACGCAAACTTGAAGCATTCAATTACAAAAAAGGGAAATCAACACCAGACGAGAGGAGAGTGCTTGATAATGTGAGTTGTGAAAACAAGAAGCCCATCTCATCTCCGCTTTCTCTTGAATCTTATTCCTTACGTTTCCAGCTGTATCAACTCGGTGTCGATTTAGTGCGGGGTAGTATGACGAAATGGGAAGCGTCCGAAAGGTGAAGTTCTTCCGAAAGTGGATCAATGAATCTCTACGTTCCCTCAGAGTATTTTTTCAGATTAATCCCTTGGTTTCAAACTGATAGCGGAGGACAATCCCTATGTATGAAGTATTATAATATAGTGCAACGTCGGCTACGTCAGTAAGAATAGAAATTATGAAACATTTCGAACGCCCCTTAAGTGATTACGCACAGAATGGAGGATAAAGACTCTTGTTGGGAATAGCTGGTCAGTGGTGACGTAGCTCGTACTTAGCCTAACTTCTGATCACCTGACGTCACCACTTTGCTATGATTGCAATCAGACATGGGTAATCATATCTGGGGCAGCGGCCTATTTTGGTGATTCTACCTGGATCGATATAAGTTAACACGTACAGAAGGGGAATACTTTGTTCCTCCCCATGAAAAGTTCGATAGGCTATAGAAGGAGGCGCTCATATGGTCTAGGCCTAGCTGTTGTTGATATCGAATCAAAAAATCAATCAGAATGTAAGCACCCAAAGCGCAAAATGAAAAATCCACGACGAATGTTCTACTTTCAGCAGGCCTTTGTATATTGTGGGCTCCGCCACCTCCGCCACCTCCACCATACGTACCACCTCCCCCACCTCCACCACCTCCACCACCTCCACCACCTCCACCACCTCCGCCACCTCCACCACCTCCACCACCTCCACCACCTCCACCACCTCCACCACCTCCACCACCTCCGCCACCTCCGCCACCTCCACCACCTCCACCACCTCCACCACCTCCGCCACCTGCGCCGGCTGCGACACCCGCACCGGCGCCCCGTCAGCGGACGAAAGATCCCTTCGAAGATGACAAGATCGATTTGTTCCTCCATATCTTCGAAAGTATATATAAAAAAGACAATCCTGGCCGCACTACCGGAGATGGTAGACCAATGTTTTACAGTGCAGCGGCTTTCATGACCGAACTCGCATTAGCGAAGTAATAAATTTGCTCTTGTTGGCGATCGTGTTTCGCTTTTATTTCTGTGCCAAGCACATAGGGGTTGCTTATTCGCTATTCGAACAGGACGCACTCAGGAAATCTCTGTCACTTCGATATCTAGAATGTGTCTTAAAATGTGTATTTTTAAAATTTTCTATATTCGAACACGAATTATAGCATGTATCTGTAGAAGCGTAAGGAAATATTTCATCGGCTGCACCGTCTCGAACTCATGCAGCACCTAAAACACAATACATAATGACTCCAATGAAAAATAGAAGAAATAATAAATGGAAAATACCATAAAGCAACGACAAGGATAAGACCTCAGTTGCTTTTCAAACAATTTCTGTCTGACAAGAGAATCCAGCCTGTGCTACTCAGGCACTGGAGAACTACAGTCGAGTAGTTTACTTGTCGGACGTATATAGTCTACACATTTGTCAAAACCTTCAGCGCATCATGCCAATCCAACGGCCAACGTATCACGCTAGATTCACTCAACTGGAGTTGGATACCCTTACTGCTCAGTAACAAAGTTTCGCTGAATTATCCAGCGGATAGACAATCATGCTTAACTTACAATTAGTCAGTTGCTGAAGCGTCATAACGGTCATAGAACTCACAGACATAACGGTCATAGAACTCACAGACAGCGGATAGACAATCATGCCTAACTTAGTCAGTCGCTGAAGCGTCATGCCGGTCATGGAACTCACAGACATACGAACGTTTTGAAATAGATGCTCAGGGAATCCGAAAAGAATGGAACACTTTCTGTGCCGGATGGGGTAGAACATGAACCACTCGAAGAAATCCATACGTAGTTGTCTGCCAATCAGTTTCAACGCCGTGTCGTAATACAGTGTGTTATATATAAATATTAGGTTGTCCGGAAATCAATACAGGTTTCACCCCTCAGTCTTTAGAGCGTCACTTTTCTCAGAACATTACATTGAAACATAACATTGCTATGTACCGTTACAAAGCTTATGTTAGACTCAATCTCACAGCGTAGTTCATCTTTCAAACAGACCCCGTCACCGTAACTTTTGTAGGATAGAAATGTAGCTGTCAAAGCAGCAATTTCGACAAGTTTACTTCACGTTGGGTCGAACTGCAGCGAAAACAAGTCGGAACATCAACCACGTGTTTGCCCAACAAATTGTTAACAAATCCACAGTGATACGCTGGTTCCCAAAATTTCGTCGTGGTGAGTTCGATCTTGGAGATGAAGAATGTCGCGGTCGTTAATCTGCTGTTGCCGACGATGAATTGAAGAGGTTGGTGGAAGGCAGTACTCGTGTAACTGTTCGAGAACTTGCGAAAGTGTTCGGAGTGAGCAAAACAAGTGCTTGTGAGCACCTGAAGAGAATAGGAGAGGCGAAGAAATTGGATAAATGGATGCCGCACGAGTTGAAGGCGCACCAAAAAATTCGACGGTTCGAAGTGTCGTCGGCGCTCTTTCTTCGCAGTAAGAACGAACCTTTTCTCCATCGCATTATAACATGCGATGAGGAATGGATTCTTCACGACAATCGGAGACGAAGTGCTCAATGACTGGATGATGATGAAGTTTTGAAGCACCTCCCGAAACCACCGTTGCACCCAAAGAAGAGCATTGTCACAGTTTTGTGATGTGTTTCAGGATTGATACACCACAGCTTCTTGCCACAGGATGAAACAATCATAGCAGAGAAGTACGTCCAACAAATTGGCAATTCCACCACACCACAGCTTCTTGCCACAGGATGAAACAATCATAGCAGAGAAGTACGTCCAACAAATTGACAATTCCACATCCCCTTTTAAGACCCCATATGCCGATTGACTGACGTATCGTGTATGCTGGCTAGTAGTGTTAGGTTGGTAAGCTATCATCGGATGGATCTTTTTCTTTCATTTTTCCTGTCATCACTTATGCCATTGTGTACCTCCGAAATTAATGTAAATGTATATAAACGAAAAATCGCGACTTCCGAATCCCACTTCTGTTTCACTACAACGCGCGGACACATATCGCACAACCGCCGCTTCGGAAATTGAACGAGTTTGGTTACGAGATTCTCCCTCGCCCGCCATACTCACCGGATTTATCTCGTAGCGACTATCACTTTTTCAACATCTAGATGAGTTCTTGCGTGAGAAATGCTTCACTGACCAACCGCACGTGGAAACTGTCTTCAACGAATTCATCGACTCCAGTAGTCCAGAATATTTCGCTACAGGAATTAGTCAGATGGTTTCTCGTTGGCAAAGATGTGTAGATTATAATGGTTTTTACATTGATTGATGAACGTTCTTTTGAGCTGAGATATGTTGCTTTGAAGTTTTAGGATGAAAATCTGCATTAATTTCCGGACAACCTAATATTTTATCGACATCGCCAGTTAGCGCTGTTAATGGTCTTGTGTTCACGATTGCTTCAACCTGAGTGAATATGGTGAGAAACTGAGGGAGGGATAAATTCCTCCTTCCGACTGATTTTGTGAAGGCACGTTTTATGGTTCCCACTAAACGTTCCCAACCGCCTCCCATCCATGGCGCACCGGGCGGATTGAAGACCCACTGTATGCCGTGATTACTGCTAAAGAACATTATCGTGTCTTCTTGTCCGAGCGTGGTGAATAGCGTTTGAGAAGAACGTTCGGCTAACTTGAAATTGGAACCTCAATCAGTGCGAATTAACTTGGGAACTCCGCGTCTCGAGAAAAAAGTGTTCTGTTCCAGACATGTCTTCTGCGACTTCAAGGTGGACTGCGCTCGTGGTGAGACAGGTGTAGAGGCAGACGTAGAGTTTTTTCCTTCGACGTGTGGAAAGGGTCCCATGAAATCACACCCTGTGGTTTGAAATGGTCTCGTTAACACAACTCGATCGTTTGGGAGTGGTGGCATTTCAGGTGCTCCAAATGGCAGGCCGTGGACTTTTTGCATGTGAAATAAGGCTTTATGATTTTTTTTGAAAGCCCCAGACGGTCGTGGGTTCCAGAATCTTTGCCTAGCTATGCAGAGTTTGGGGTCTTTCTCACAGTGAACGTTATTTCAGTGAATGTCGGTAAGGATTAGTCGCGCAATGTCCGAGTTTCTGTCAATGTAAACCGGAATAATAGTGTCGTAACGATCTAGTAAACGTAAAAACATCAAGACATAACAAGTTCAACATGCACTTTAAGATGCACTGGCACAATACTGCTTACTCTGTTCAAAAACCCGGGACTCTTCTAATGAGTATGTAATAGCGCGTACGTGGCGTAAAGTGCATGTTAAACTTGTTACGTATTGACGTTTTTATGTTTACATCAAGAAAAACGCGTATCAGCGATATCACCTGTTGGCGACAAAAGTAGAACAAGCATGTTATCCGTGAACTTTCAATCAGGTCAAGAATCCGATGATTCAGCACGTGCATGGCGCAATCTTCATTGTTCATACATATTACAATCATCTAAGTTCTCATCTAATGATTGCATCACTGTTGGAGGACCTTCAGCTTCTTGAACAGATTTTACAATTATTGACCGATATTGATGTTGTTCCACGCTTAACCAAAAGCTACGCAAACTTGATACGTTTACTGCCCCAGGTGTAACTCATAGCAGCAATATCTTCTGTCTACGATCAAAGTAGAGCAAGCATATAACCCATGCACTATCAATCAGGTCCAAGATCTGAGGCCTCGGTCGAGTACATGGAGCAACCCCCATTAAGCACACACCGGGAAATTTTATTTTTTCTTAGCTTTCATCCAAGCTAAAATTCGTTTCGATTAGTTCACTTTCGCCAAAGTTATGGCATTTCAAACAGTGGGTACATTTTTTGGGACACCCTGTATATAGCTGAAGTTTCATAATCAGTCATTCTCCCTCGAGTACTCTACAAAGATTCGTCAGCCAACATCACTCCACGTCAACTACTTCCGAGCAACTCCTACCACTACATTCGAACAACTCCTGCCACCATATCCGCAACAACAATCCAACTCCAATCACCAGCACCCCACCCCGAAACGATTGGACAACGCCAGCTGAATCACTGACCATCGTTCACATTTGATGTAATTTGTTGTTCTGTTGTTTTGTTTTGGCCCCGGTAAGTGTCGCAATCCGCGCCCCCTCGGTTGGCATATGAGACTCTTCGGAAAGGTCCGCCCGTCAGCTGGCGGAGAGCTTTCTCATTCTGCCTTGATGTTCTAGACCAGCGAGGCTGGTCACCCAAATAAATATTCCACTGAACCACCCACCTCGCGTAGAAGCGAAACTATTACGTGGTGAAGATTATTCCACCACACCATTATTCACACTCGAACGATTTTTCTCTTTTGAACTGGTGTTCTGTTCCTCTGAAGCAGTGAGGTTGAAGTTTCGAACCAGGGAAGAACTAGAGTACGAACAACAACGCGATCGGCATGCAAAATAACCACCCTAAATGAAGCTTTGACGAAACCTGTGGTAATAGCTGGACCATCGGTTTCGTGAGGTTCGTGATCAGCGCGAAAGTGGACGCCATGGTCAATGTTTCAAACAAACTGAAGAGAAAAAATCTTCAACCACTGAAGTGCGATAAATGGAACGGAGTCGAAATTTCAATTGAAGGAAGTGTGACTTTACTCGGTAGGCAATATCATATTACGTGTCTTTTTATTTTTTAACGAAGTTGGGCAAGGTTCAGCGGCCTACAGGCCGATGAACGGCTGATGGTAGATATGACGATGCAAATGTTATCCAGCGTAGAGTCAACGCAATATTACGGACCAGCTCCCTACACCCACATAGCACGCAAATGCCGCAACCTGCTCGGCTACAAGCGAAACGGTCCAATGTCGACGTTACTGAAAGAGGGAGCTGCATTAATTCTAATACTAAAGTGTTGGGATATTTACCGCCACTTATCTACCGCAACGAGTATGAATGCGATTTCACACGTACTGTGTTGTCCTTATCTTATCACTGGCCCATCGAGTTCCTCAGCCGCATTTCTAGAGTGACTCATTCACAACGGCTCATCTACAGACCGGCTGATTATTGTGAGTTCCCAAGAGCGTTTAAACGTTCCGAAATGTGTGCTAAAAGTTTCAAAACATGAATAGGATTTCTACGCTTTGGCACAACTTTTAAAAAATCTGCGGACATTTATGGGCAAAGGGTCACAGTTCGGGTGTTACGAGCCCGGATAGCCGAGTGGCCGGCAATGAATCCTCACGAGCAGGACGTCCCAGGTTCAAATCCGGGATCAAAAACATGCTTTGCAAAATTTGCAGAAATGGCTACGATTCCAACGTCAGCCTATTGTAAGGTTGGCAGCCCGGCTATGGTCAAACCCGGTGACGAAACTATGAAAAACGTCGCAAGAAGAATCAGCTAATGCTATGACATCACCCGTAAGTGGCGCGCACGACTCCTGCCCGAGTCCTGCGTTCAGTACTCGACGGTTACCGAGGAACAGACGACCTCGGCTGAAGAAGCCAATTCGAATGGGGACACTCACTGTGGATGCAGGAAAGTCAAGTGAAGTGAATGCACTCATGACGAGAAAGTCAGAGGAAAGTTGCGTCGGGCAGCTGTCAGACCGGCCCTGTTCTACAGCAGCGAGTGCTGGCCTTGTTTACGGTATAAAAGACAGGAACACTCAGCCGAAATGAGCATGCTCAATGGGCATGTGGAAGGACACGGAAGGATACGGTACGAAACGAGGACGCCAAATCGGTCATGAGACACATACATAGCCCTTATACTGCAGAAGATGAGATAGCAGAGACTTAGGCCTATGGTATACTACGGCAACGGGCCCGTCGCAGCGGAGCTAAAAGTGCATGGCTCGCCTCTATACAGCAGTGTAGCTGGTTTTTTGTATACTGCTGTGTGCGGGGACTCGGACAGTTTACCGCAAGGGCAAAAAGGATGGTGTAGATCCTCTCAGGACAGTTCTGTGGCTTTCGTCGCAGCGCTGCGATCAGCTGGCGCAAGCTGCGATGGTCGGGCAGCACTGCTCCGAGTCCCCGCACACAGCAGCATACAACAAACCCAGCTGTAGGGCTGTATAGAGTGGAACCATGCACCGCTGCGACGGAGCTAAAAATGCATGGTTCCACCATACAATTCGAGCTGGTGAACTTGGTCTTCTTCAAGCTAAGAATGAGACCATTTCGATCGGTGTTTTCTGCCAATGTTGAGCTTAACACCGTAGTTCTTTGCTATCTGCTATAAAAGCTATATCGAGCGCAGCGTATAGAATGGTTCTACGTGGGCCTGTCGAGGTGAGAAGGATGAAGAAGGGGCTACCACAGGCCTTAGGCGATACGGTCGCATCCTGAGGAAACCCAAGGACGATTCAGTAAGAAGAGCATCGGAAGTTGAGTGATCCAGCAAGCGTTCACGAGGGGCGCGCAAGAAAGGATTGAGGGATGTCATTTGAAACCCCTCAGAGAAGTCCAAGCAACATCAGAAGATGCCCTGGATAGGCTTACAAGGGAAGCTTGTGAGCGGTGACGATTCATACCGAAACCCATATGGGCGTGTAGGGCTTCGCACGAGGAATGCAACTATATGTTCACCAGTTGCTTTCGCCACCTGCTTGATCTGAAAATGGCCGGCAAAGTTTTGCACTGCCGTATGTATAGCCTTATCACCAGAGGGAGTAGCGGGGGTGAGCTTACCATCCAGAGCGTTGAGGTGGCCTAGTCGGTAGTATTGTGGGCTCATATTCTGGTGGTCGAGGATCGGTTCCTCCGGTAGACTTTTGTTTTGCCTTCATATGCTAGATTCCAAATTAGGCTCTTTCTGCAATTCTGTCGCAGTTTCGGGATACAATCGCGTTTGGGACGAATACGGCCAACAGAGTACGCACAAGGGACAGTATTTACTAGAACTCATGTATGTTACCCACACCTACCCCGTGACCAACCGAAATCGATCCCATATGGGCGTGTAGGGCTTCGCACGAGGAATGCAACTATAGGTTCACCATACGAAATCGATCCCAAAAACCGAAATCTCTAGTTAAAAAAAGGCCATGAAGCGACTCATTTCACTCTGTGCTTTCCCTATTCCTTCTGAGTCTTTCCTCGTCGAACTGCTTCACACCACCCGGTTCGTCTTTGTACTGAATTCCAGACCCTTCCTATAGAGCACGCAAACGGATTTATGATGTGGGTCCTGATGGTGTTGACGGACCTACTAAGCTGGTATCCGGAGTCGCCTACTCCCCCGACTTGCAGTGCTAGCCTCCCACTGCTCTTCATCATCAGGTTTCCACACTCACACTGCGTGGTAAGGGGATCTGGATCGGAGGTGTTATTTTCAGCTTCATGTTTGCCATTTTTTTGCCGATGTTTTGTTCTACGTTTGTTTGTGCTTCAATTTTTGATATTTCATATGATTGGCTCTCAATGTCACTCCTTCTTGGCTGTATGATCACAGCACCTCTGATGTTATTGTTATTGTGTTTTCGTTTGGTCTGTTTGGTACTTTGTTTTTGTTTTTGGAATTGTGCGCACTTCGGTGCATTTCAAATAAAAATGAAAAAATTCAGAAACTAATGTCATATTCGGGATCAGCGTCCCGAATAACCCCCGTAGACAAAGTTTGGGCTAAATCGGTGATTTCGCCTTACTAGTGTCAAGTGAGTAGTTATATAAAGGTCCACCTGCCGAGAATATTCTTTATTCTATTGCTCCACTTTTTCCACTCTAAAGAACGGAGACTCAATTTTGGATGAGTTTCTTTTCATATTCAACAAGAAGGATTACTTGGGTAGTTGACAAATCGACAATTCACAAATCTGACATCGACTTTTTCCATTGTGCCTGATGTGCGCTTGCTAGGGTCCGTGGTAACAAAATTGTGTAGTGGGTCGAAATCACCGATTCAGCCCAAACTTTGCCTACGGGGGTTATTCGGGGCGCTGATCACAAATATGACATTAGTTTCTGAATTTGGGATCGATTTCGGCTCGTTACGGGGTAGGTGTGTAACATACATGGGTTCTAGTAAATACTGTCCCTTGTGCGTACTCTGTTGGCCATACTCGACCCAAACGCGATTCTATCCCGAAACTGCGACAGAATTGCAGAAAGAGCCTAATTTGGAATCTAGCATATGAAGGCAAAACAAAAGTCTACCGGAGGAACTGATCCTCGACCACCAGATTATGAGCACACATAACTACCGACTAGGTCACCTCAACGCTCTGGAGGGTAAGCTCACCCCCGCTACTCCCGCTGCTGATAAGGCTATACATGCGATAGTGCGAAACTTTGTCGGTCATTTTCAGATCAACCAGGTGACGAAAGCAACTTGTGAATAGATCGTTGCATTCCTCATGCGAAGCCCTACACGACCATATGGGTTTCATTATGAATCGTCACCGATCGATCACAAGCTTCCCTCGTTAGATGGTTAGACTGTTAGCAAGAACAGCGGGCTGCCTTGACCACTTCTTTCGGGATGCGCTGTGCATCCCAAACTCATGATCGTGAGAGCGTTTGAGAGCTTTTCTTATAAACAATAGCATGCGGGATGAGGTATCTGCAGGTTGAGAGTAAACGGCCATTCTCTGGAGAAACTCTTTCAGCCTTCTTACAGGAAAAGAAACGTACCGTGTGGACCTAATCCAAGGTTTTCTGAACTTCTTCATACTGCAACTGCAGATCGTTTCCATCCGACTCTTCTCGGATTTGATGGCAACTAGAAAAAATAATTTCTAGCTTAGGTGCGAGACATCTCTTCACGGAGATGCTTGCAATACTTCATCTTGCTCTTCTGGCAGCTATCGCCATCGAAGGACAAGCCGAATACTATGGCAAGTGATAATTTTTCGTCAATTTCTGCCGAACGTGCTACCAAACCCTCAACAGATTCCTAAAGAGGGCGGGTCAGTCGATTTTTCAGCTTTTACTGGTAGTTGTAATAGTGCTGTAGTGGCCAAAGGACCAAATTCAACCAGGGGAGCCATGCGGGCGTTAGAAAACGTGTCGTTTTCTTTCTCATGATCTTTCGACTAGGCGCAGGAGGTCCTGTCTGCTGCAGACGTTTCTGTTGACCCTTATGGGATAGCAATAGGATTTATTTGCAGATCCTTTTCAAGTGCTCTACGCAGTCACGCTGTATACTGAACAAGACATCAGGGAATCGCTCACAAAAACTGTATGTTGATATTTAATCACAGCTAGGGCTATCGGTTTATAGTACCGAGCGTTGATCAGAACCAAAATCCTTCATTACTGCAGATCACTTAAACCTGCCTGAGAACACAATTATTTATTTCATTCAATCCACACGAACGCGTGGTTCTGCCTCCGGTGGCTCACCATGTTGGGTATCTCAAGTTTTCTAGCTAAAAGAAACAAAATAGTGAAAAGCTGCAAAGAGCTAAAAACCAAATGTTTACAAACCTGAAGAGTACTAGTGAACTACTAGCACAAAGAAGGACTACACTAGACACTTAAACCGACATAAAAGTACAAAAATCCATTTGAACTGCTAATTAGGCAGCGCAGCTGAACGAAGATGGCCGTAATAGTGCCAGACCTGAAGTATTGGCTTACAAAAATGGGAGTCCAACACCAGACGAGAAGAGAGTGCTTGATGATGTGAGTTGTCAAAACAAGAAGCCCATCTCATCTCCTCTTTCTCTTGAATCTTATTCCTTACGTTTTCAGCTGTATCAACTCTGTCTCAAGATAGCGCGGGGTGATATAACGAAATCGCAAGCGTCCGAAAAGTGAAGTTCTTCCGAAGGGTTTCGGTGAACCTCTACGTTCACTCATAGCATTTTTTTCAGATTGATCCCTTGGTTTCGAACTGATGAAGGAGGACAATCGCTATGTAAAAAGCATTATAAAGACATGCCACGTCAGTAAGAATACAAATTATGAAACATTTCAAACGCCCCTAAAGTGATTATGCAGGATAAAGGGGAGGATAAAGACTCTTGTTGGGAATAGCTCGTCAGTGGTGATTCAGCGCATCGTACGTACTCAGCCTAACTTCTGATCACCTGACCGCGCTATGTTTGCAATAAGACATGGGTATTCTTATCTGGGGCAGCGGCCTATTCCGGTGATTCTACTTGTATCGATATAAGTTAACACGTACAGAAGGGGAATACTATGCTCGTCCCCATGAAAAATACGATGGGATATAGAAGGAGGCGCTCATATGGTCTAGGCCTAGCTGTTGTTGATATCGAATCAGAAAACTAATCAGGATGTAAGTACCCAAAGCGCAAAATGCAAAATCCGTGACGAATGTTCTACTTTCAGCAGGCCTTTGTGTATTGCGGGCTGCGCCACCTCCACCTGCTCTGCCACATGGACATGCTCGGCTACATAGATATCCTCGGTCACATGGATGGCGTGGATATGCTTGGGCACGTAGATATGCTTCGCCACGTGTATTTGTTCGACCACAAGTATTTGCTTGGCCGCATGGATATGGTCGGCGACATGGATATGCTAGGCCATATGGAAATGCTTGGTCACTTGGATTTATTCCGCCATATGGGTATCGGGCTCCACCACCTTCGATATATATACCACCTCCGCCACCTCCACCATATATACCACCTCCGCCACCTCCACCATATATACCACCTCCGCCACCTCCACCACCTCCACCACCTCCACCACCGCCACCTCCACTACCTCCACCACCTCCGCCACCTCCGCCACCTCCGCCACCTCCGCCACCTCCACCACCTCCACCACCTCCGCCACCTCCGCCACCTCCACCACCTCCACCACCTCCGCCACCTCCGCCACCTCCACCACCTCCACCACCTCCACCACCTCCGCCACCTGCGCCGGCTGCGACACCCGCACCGGCGCCCCGTCAGCGGACGAAAGATCCCTACGAAGATGACAAGATCGATTTGTTCCTCCATATCTTCGAAAGTATATATAAAAAAGAAAATCCTAAGCGCACTACCGGAGATGGTAGACCAATGTTTTACAGTGCAGCGGCTTTCATGACCGAACTCGCATTAGCGAAGTAATAAATTTTCTGTTGTTGGCGATCGTATTTCGCTTTCATTTCCGTGCCGATCACATAGGGGTTGCTTATTCGGACAGGACGCACTTAGGAGGTCTCTGCCACTTCGATATCTAGAAAATGTCCTAAAATGTGTATTTTCAAATTCCTTATATTCGAACACGAATTATAGCAGAATCTGCAGAAACGTAAAACCAAATAGGGCGCGGAACGACGCCTTATATAGGCTTTAAGTCGACGCCTCTTACTAGACCACTACACCGTATGCAGAGATAACAGACACTCACAGCTCTAGATTCAAACTGAAGGGTACAACACTACATGCCGACTGACTGAGATCCATTACTTCGTACGAAAGTAGTGAAGCCTAGGAAGAAATAGCCATAATAATTAATTGGGTAAGTGGTTGACAAAGGGAGGTTGGTAGAGAGAACAATGCCTACATGCAGGAGGTCAGGACCTCTGGCAAAGGAAATCGATCTGGGGTGCCCGTGATATGGTCAGTAGTGTGTTCGGTCAAGAGCCGTCGATCGGCGGTAATTTACGCATTTCCTTTTTTTCTAGCCTACTTAGAATTAGAAATGCTTACTGAGCAACGAGATTACTAGAGGGAAAATAATTGAAAATGAAAAAAGTTCCGTAAGCGAAGCGGTAAGCGGATTGACGTGAAACCAACATCGAAGAGAGGCACGGCGATCGTCTCGTTCTGCTGTCGATGGTCAGAGCTGATGGTGGAAGAGAACGCCAGCGCCGACGCATGAGCCTCGTAGTGTTCGCATCTTTATGGGCTTCACTAGCTCCTTAGAAGACTAATCTCCAATAGCAGCGCGCTGCTCACGTTCAGCTGCCGCCGACTTCTTAGTTGACGCCTCGAAATAAATGTGTGCGCCGGAATGCTAGACCACTATCGCACTCAACGATTTTTCTCTTTCTCACTGTTGTTGTGTTTCTCTGGAAAAATGTGGTTGAAATTTCGAACCAGAGATCAAAGTCCGTCCTGAAGGTGAAACCCCGACATTTCTGTAAGCAGCCACAACTAATCAAACTCAATAAAACCAATCAAGCAGTGGAGAAGATGATAGTCCAGGTAGTTTGTTTTTCATGTTCATCACATTTCTAGGTGCTACGTTGGTTGGTGACAGGGGGAGGGGTAGATCAACTAGAGAAGAAATTCTTAAGGCCGCGTCTTCCTACAAACCTCCAGAAAATGAGTAAGTGGGATAGAGTGCGCTCACGGTTTTCGCCCTCCAGATAGTATGAGAGTATGGAGATTATGAAAACACCCATGTCATGACCCGACAGCGGCTCATGATGTCATCTCTCAACTGTGCCCTTCCCAAGTCGCCTATAAAAGGCGGGCCGTCCAGGCCAGGGTTGAGCATGGGGTGCGATCTGTGCTCAAAAATTACGACCCCCCCCCCCTTCTGGAGAGGAGCAGTTACGACCCCCCCCACCCTTCAAAAACTGCTGCAGGCGAATATAACAGGTGAGTGGAGCACGAGGACATCCACAGAAGGGCGTTTACAGATGTATACAAAATAAAGATGCAAAAAATCGAAAAATAAAAATTTATTGATCATTCGAGTATAAAAAATTTCTAAAAATAAAAATTTATTGATCATTCGAGTATAAAAAATTTCTAAAAATTTTAGCAAAATTTTTAGAAGTAGCCTAGTCATTCTGTTTTCGGTTTACGAGTGCTCAAATAATTGCTTTCTGCTTTCAGATGATCACATTGCGACAACATGTGCGGCTGGACCGGTGCCGAACGAAACAGGAATCTTTTCCAGAGAACAATGAGTAGTAGTAGTAGTAGAAGCTAGTTCATGTAGCCGTGACTAAAGAAGTTCGCCTGACTTGCTGTTTTCGAGATTTGAGATAAATAAATTCAAAACCGTTTTGTAGCATTGAAGAAGAACAGTGCTTGATGAGTATTGTTTCTTTTTTCGAGAGCTAGCTAACTATGTGCAACAGCTTTATTTTTTTTTTACATTTTAGAGTCGAAAAATTACCGAAAACAATGAGGTTATTAGGGTGTTCCATAAATAACTGGTCTATCGTACCATATTCGCTTCAAGTAACTTTAACAAGATAACGATCATAGGTGATCAATCGATATAATCAGGGAATAAGTCTATCGTAATTACCTGCCTATCCGGTAGAAGCTAATAGTGCACGACTCCACGACTATTGAAGCAGAATGAGAGCAGAATCTTCATCACATGAGGGGCCAGCTTAGGAATTCGTTCAGGCTCCACGTGCTTCGGAAGCCAATGGATCACTCGTATGGTGTTATCGTAGGTGCACCACTTGTCGTCCTGTGCCACTATTAAACTCAACAACAAAGTTGTTCTGGAACGGTTGAGATGGTTCTGGCAGGTGACTACTCGTTGCCGCTCCTGAGCCGGAGTCAGTGCATGGAGTATCCATCGTTGCAAGACTGCTCTTCTTCTACACCGTTTCAGCTAGCGATAGACAGTGTTACATAGAGTGTTGACAATCTTCGATATCATTCTTCCGCTTCGGACAGGCTGCCCTCTAACTGCTGCTACAACAGCACTTTTGTTCGGCCCAACCGGACTTCCAACACGCTTCTTATCCGTGATGTCAAATATTCCTTTTTGAAAGCGCTCGAACCAACTTTGGCACGTTGACTTGCAACAGGTATCTTTGCCTAACATAGCCACGATAGTTTGATGAGCAACGTAGGCAGACAGACCAGAACGGTAGTTGTGAAGAACCATGTTGCAAAAGCTCGACCTCTGCTTCATTTTCAAGAAGTCACCAAAGTGCAGACAACGGAGCAAAACAGACAACCAATATGCGGTTGGAAACTATCGTCAAACATCCTCATTAGGCGAAAATTGCTTCCCGTTTGGATCTTATTTAAACAAATTATAAGATGTACAACGCACAGGGCCAAATAGACCAGAAACTTATGGAACATCCTAATAAAATGAACCGTCGACCATAGCCAACACTGAGTAAAAAGATCGCACGTCTCCTGCGCGCCTAGGAGATTCGCTCTTACTATATTTTTATATTTTTTCTAGATAGCATTTTCCCTCTAGTTTTGAACGCGGTCATGACACCTTTTCAGTTTCAAATTTGAACGGAGATATGATTTTTTAAATGATCACCTTCATTTCTGAGATGACCAGTAGAAGTTGCGACTTTCTGAGTGTTTTCTTTTCAGTCAAAAAATCATATCTTTGTTCAAACTCAAAACTGGAAAAGTGCCATGACCAATTCTAAGACTACATGAAATTCCCTATAAAATGAGAATAAAACTTCTTCCAAACACGAAATCCCCTAGGCGCGCAGGGGAGGTGCGATCTTTTTACTCACGATCAGTTTTGGCTATGGTCGATGGTCCATTTTAACCTCATTGTTTTCGGTAATTTTTCGACTCTAAAATGTAAAAAAAAGCTGTTACACATAGTTTCCTAGCTCTCAAAAAACAATACTCATCAAGCACTGTTCTTCTTCACAACAAAACGGTTTTGAATTTATTTATCTCAAATCTCGAAAACAGCAAGTCAGGCGAACTTCTTTATTCACGGCTACGTGAACTAGCTTTTACTACTACTACTCATTGTTCTCTGGGCAAGATTCCTGTTTCGCTCGGCACCGGTCCGGCCGCACATGCTGCCGCAATGTGATCATCTGAAAGCAGAAAGCAATTATTTGAGCACTCGTAAACCGAAAACAGAATGACTAGGCTACTTCTAAAAATTTTCCCATCACACCCCATCACAAAATGTACGACCCCCCTCACACGTACGAGCCCCCCCCCCTCAACCATGACGGCGGTACGATCCCCTTGCGATCATCGCACCCCACGCTCAACCCTGCATGGGGCGCCCTGGTAGCCTAAGCCACGCTGACTAGTTACAACGCCTATCGCGACCTATTATATTGAAACCGCATGGCTTCGCCACGCGGTCACGCTAGGGGAGGAACTCCAGTGCGGGTGAGTCATCCTAAGCATTGTTGGATAGTTCACGGTTCGGATCCTTTCGTAGCCTTCGGTTTTGCAATGCTTAGGATGACTCACCCGCCTCGGTGATCCTCCCCTAGCCTGACCGCGTGGCGAAGCCACGCAGTTTCAATATAATAGGTCGGGATAGGCGTTGTAACTATAAATAAGTGGGCGAGGGGCGACGCTATTGACCGGTTGACAGCAGGGGTGGGCGCCTGTCCACGATGTTGCATAGTACCGCATTTTTCTAGGCAAGTAGAGTACAAACAACAACTTTGCTTTTCCGCTGGCTGCACCGCACAACTCAAATACTGATCCTGATGTTTATTTATTTATTCACTTATTTACGCAAACTTAAGCCCACTTCAGAGAAGAAAACGAATAAAGAAACAAAAAACGAGAACAGCACAGCAAATAACACTAACAAGTAAGCGATTCGCGTTTGGCTATACACTTGAATTTTTGAATCGAGCAAGAGGACTTCAGCACGTCAACCCTTAATGCGGAAAGGGAAGAGGCCGTTCACCACGTAAAGGACCTATCGCTAACACCAGTTTTCAGGCTTTGGGATGTTTTTCAAATTTCTGCCATTACGGGCAGGTACAGGTAAACAATGAAAACGCGGGGGCGGGGTGAGGATGTCGACGCAGAGGGTTACCTTGCTGCTGAAATCAATCGAAATCCAACAAAAGGGCCCCAGATTCGTAATCAGCATTCAAAATAATCGACATAAACGTAGTTTTAGTCAATCTTTGAGTTTGACCTCGTCACCCAATTCGATATTGTTTATGGCCATTCGGAGAAAAAGCGACGAAATTCGGGGAACAAACGTCAGAATGGCGATTGGCGTGCAAAAAAAATCACCCTAAATGAAGTGGTTCTAGCTAGGCCACCGGTTTCGCCATCTTCGTGATCAGCGCGAAAGTGGACCAAATGGTCAATGTTTCACTCGAAGAAAAAATTGATGGATATGACGGTCCTAACATATTAACCAGCGCAGAGTCAATGCAATATTGCGGACCAGCGTCCTGCACACACGTAGCACCCAGATGCTGCAACCCGCTCGGCTGCAGGCGAAACGATCGAATGTCGACGTTACTGAAAGAAGGAACTGCATTGATCCTAGCATTAGAACGTAGGGATAGTTACCCCCCTTATCCACTGCCACGGGTATGAATGCGATTTCACTCGTACTGTGTTGTCATTATCATCGGCACATCGGCTTCCTCAGCCGCATTTCTAGAGTGACTCAATTTACAGCGGCTCATCGACAGACTGGTCGACTATTGTGAGTTCCCTAGAATGTTTATTGGTTCCAAAGCACGTGCTACAAATTTCAAAACTTGGAGAAGATCTTTACGTTTTTGGTTACTTTTAAAAAAGATCTGGGACATTCATGGGCAAACGGTGATAGTTCGTAAGTTACGAGCCCAGATAGCCGAGTGGCCGGCAATGAAGCCTCACGAGCAGACTCGCGGTTAAAAATACACCCTTAACCGCGAGCTATTGCCAATGCTCGCTCCATCGCCAATTGATGAATGCGAACAACTCGTCCGTTCGTTACGGATAAGAAGTGGTCAGTGAGGAAAGCAAAGTAAAAAAACGGGATCGTAGCCGATTGAACCTGGGCCTCAGGAGAGATGAAATAAGGGAAACACGAGCTGGATGGGTCAAGAACCATTCCTTAGCCTATTGTATCGAAGTCGCGTGGCGAAGCCACGCGGCTGGGCTACGGGACGAACAAACGTCAGAATGGCGATTGGCGTGCAAAAAAAATCACCCTAAATGAAGTGGTTCTAGCTAGACCACCGGTTTCGCCACCTTCGTGATCAGTGCGAAAGTGGACCAAATGGTCAGTGTTTCACCCGAAGAAAAATTGATGGATATGACGGTCCTAACATATTAACCAGCGCAGAGTCAACGCAATATTGCGGACCAGCGTCCTGCACACACGTAGCACCCAGATGCTGCAACCCGCTCGGCTGCAGGCGAAACGATCGAATGTCGACGTTACTGAAAGAAGGAACTGTATTGATCCTAGCATTAGAACGTAGGGATAGTTACCCCCCCCCCTTATCCACTGCCACGGGTATGAATGCGATTTCACTCGTACTGTGTTGTCATTATCATCGGCACATCGGCTTCCTCAGCCGCATTTCTAGAGTGACTCAATTTACAGCGGCTCATCGACAGACTGGCCGATTATTGTGAGTTCCCTAGAATGTTTAGTGGTTCCAAAGCACGTGCTACAAGTTTCAAAACTTGGAGAAGATCTTTACGTTTCTGGTTACTTTTAAAAAAGATCTGGGACATTCATGGGCAAACGGTGATAGTTCGTAAGTTACGAGCCCAGATAGCCGAGTGGCCGGCAATGAAGCCTCACGAGCAGACTCGCGGTTAAAAATACACCCTTAACCGCGAGCTATTGCCAATGCTCGCTCCATCGCCAATTGATGAATGCGAACAACTCGTCCGTTCGTTACGGATAAGAAGTGGTCAGTGAGGAAAGCAAAGTAAAAAAACGGGATCGTAGCCGATTGAACCTGGGCCTCAGGAGAGATGAAATAAGGGAAACACGAGCTGGATGGGTCAAGAACCATTCCTTAGCCTATTGTATCGAAGTCGCGTGGCGAAGCCACGCGGCTGGGCTACGGGACGAACAAACGTCAGAATGGCGATTGGCGTGCAAAAAAAATCACCCTAAATGAAGTGGTTCTAGCTAGACCACCGGTTTCGCCACCTTCGTGCGAAAGTGGACCAAATGGTCAGTGTTTCACCCGAAGAAAAAATTGATGGATATGACGGTCCTAACATATTAACCAGCGCAGAGTCAACGCAATATTGCGGACCAGCGTCCTGCACACACGTAGCACCCAGATGCTGCAACCCGCTCGGCTGCAGGCGAAACGATCGAATGTCGACGTTACTGAAAGAAGGAACTGTATTGATCCCAGCATTAGAACGTAGGGATAGTTATCCACTGCCACCCCCCCCCTTATCCACTGCCACGGGTATGAATGCGATTTCACTCGTACTGTGTTGTCATTATCATCGGCACATCGGCTTCCTCAGCCGCATTTCTAGAGTGACTCAATTTACAGCGGCTCATCGACAGACTGGCCGATTATTGTGAGTTCCCTAGAATGTTTAGTGGTTCCAAAGCACGTGCTACAAGTTTCAAAACTTGGAGAAGATCTTTACGTTTCTGGTTACTTTTAAAAAAGATCTGGGACATTCATGGGCAAACGGTGATAGTTCGTAAGTTACGAGCCCAGATAGCCGAGTGGCCGGCGATGAAGCCTCACGAGCAGACTCGCGGTTAAAAATACACCCTTAACCGCAAGCTATTGCCAATGCTCGCTCCATCGCCAATTGATGAATGCGAACAACTCGTCCGTTCGTTACGGATAAGGAGTGGTCAGTGAGGAAAGCAAAGTAAAAAAAAACGGGATCGTAGCCGATTGAACCTGGGCCTCAGGAGAGATGAAATAAGGGAAACACGAGCTGGATGGGTCAAGAACCATTCCTTAGGTCCTTGTTATACCTGCGCTCACCCCCCAGCGTAACTCGTCCATTCAGTATCAGACACCGTGGGGCCAGACACGTTTGTACGAGTTATCACGGTGACGCTGGCGTGGTGACGCTCACGGGCTGTTATGCACACGCTCGCGCACCTTCCACGCTCTAGTCGCTGCGCATTGCACTGCGATTGACCCTTTCGCTGGGGGTGGGTCGATCACCTCGCGCATTGCTCTGTATGCTTCGGGCGCTTGCGTGCGTGCGTCGCGTGCTCAGCGTCTGAGGTTAGCGGCGCACGCGATCACCGCTCGCAAGCCGCGGACGCTCACCGCGAGCGAATGTATAACAAGGGCCTTAGCCTATTGTATCGAAGTCGCGTGGCGAAGCCACGCGGTTAGGCTACGGGACGAACTCCGCGGTGGGTGAGCTTACTTCTTTCCGGGTGGTGGAGAGGCTTAGCAATAAGGATACGACAGGAAACGATGTTCAAGCTCATCTTAAGCATTGTAAAAATAGGAGCTGCGAAGGGAACCGAATTCTCGACCACTGCACAATAGTGCCAATCACAAGCACTCAGCCATTCCTACGGCTTGCAGCAGTCTATCGGTTCCAGTCAGACAGATCAGCTCTGCGAGCGGATTAGTTGTTTGCGTTCATCAATTGGCGATGGAGCGAGTATTGGCAATAGGTCACGGTTAGGGGTGTATTTTGACAGTTTCAACGTCAGCCATAGGTTCGCAGACCGGCTGGTGGTCAAACTCGGCCACGAAACTATGAACAACGCTACAAGAAGAGTGGGGTTACGCTAGGATATCTCCCGTAAGAAGCGCGCAGGAACCCTGCCCGAGTCCTGCGTTCAGTACTCGACAACCACCGAAGGACACACGACCTCGGTTGAGGAAGCTAGTTCAAATGGGTACGCTCACTGTGGGTACACGGAAATCAAGTGAAGTGACTGGACTCACAAAGAGAAAGTATATCCGACCTGTGTCTGCAGGAGAAGCGGTAGAGAGAAGAAAAGGTCAGAGAGAGATTGGGGATGATGTAAAGCTCTTCCTCAAGAGCGACGACGAATGGATTCTGGACCATAGTATATACAACACAAAACGGATGCTCCGAGGGTTTGTGGAGATAAAGGAATCGAGTTTAAGGCCCTCGTTATAGGTTCGCTCGCACCCCAGCGTAACTCGTCCATTCAGCATCAGACAGCGTGGGGCCAGACACGTTTGTACGAGTTATACCGTCGACGCGACCCGTACAAACGTGTCTGGGCCCACGCTGTCTGATGCTGAATGGACGATGGACGAGTTACGCTTGGGGTGCGAGCGAACCTATAACGAGGGCCTAAAAACGAACATGGCGAGCGAATTGTGGAGCTAGCAGAGGCCCACGACGTACCTTTCTGTAGCACATTGCTAGCAAAGAGGGAAGCCAGAAGGTGACCTGCGGCAGTAGAGATGAACGAATGGAAATCGACCACATTCCATTATGGAGTCGGGTGCTGACGAGGCTCTACAACAAGATCACAGCAGAAGGCAACGTATTCATTTCACGCAGAAAGAGAATGCGACAGAATGCTCATGCTAAAAAGAAGTCAAGTGGATATTTCACACCAAAAATGTCTACGAGCCGTTGATAGACAACAGATTGAGAAAATAGTCGAAATCCCACCGTAGCAGTTCGGCTGCATGCCACGGATAGGTCTACAGATTCCATCTTCATAGCGAGATAGGTAATGGAGAAATGCGGCGAAAAACGCTGACCGATCTGCCTGGAAATCCTGAATCTCTAGAAGGCCTACGACGACAGGTTAGCTCGCACGCTATTGTGGAGATCACTGCGGGAATGAAATGTGCACGAGCGCTTGATCGACATGATAAGGGATATGTACGCTGGATCCATAGCGACAATCTGCGCCCAGCACGGACCCACGAAGACAGTGGACCCTGCGGTGGGTGTACATCAAAGGTCAACACCAACGGAATGTTGCATCGGGCAGCTGTCTGACCGGAACGAAGAACGGCGGACCCAACTATGGCGCCGGATTAAACGTAAAAGGAGGAGAAGGTTGTAGCTTATGAATTGCAGGCCAGCCGTTCAATGGCCTTTTCGGATCCAGCATCATGAAACAAGTTCAATGGAAAGATCCGAGAGCAAATCTTTACAAATAGAGGATTCATCCCAGGAGCTTAATTTTATTTTCGGTTCTTCCCAATTCCAATCAAATTGAAAACTCGGTACTTTCCATTACGTTTGTTCATAAGTTCGTGCCGTTTTTTTTTTCAAACGACTGTTGCAAGTTTAGTTCGAAAGCTTTTGCAGAGGGTTAAACAGCATTCAAAAGAGAATCAGTTACTCTTTCAAGCTGTACCAGAATTTTGTGATAACTTGGAATTTCATTGTTCTTTTGGTTAATAGAATCAAAAGCGAAAAAATGAAAAAATCATCTCACCGACAGCGAATTTTTTCTGCTTAGTTTTAAAGGAGTAAATAAAACGTGATACACTCTTCAGAAGACGATGATTTTCTCTACCAGATAATACATATATCATTTAATTTTATTTCTTACGAAAATTGCAAAGTTTCAATCCTCCAAAATTTGTCGTCCGAAAGACAAGAATAATTTTTCAATGCTGCTCCTGGTTTCCTTCTGAACGTCCGAGATAATTTCTGTGCTGTATCCTGGGCAGAATTTCTTTCTCTATCGCATGGTATGTTTTATGTTGCAGTGCTCGTTCTTAAAAAATTCTCGCGAGAAAAACTTCTTGAAGCTTCTCAGCCAAGCAAACCTCCAGTTTCAATCTTTTCACCAAATCTTATAGAGTGACTTAAAAAACATCGGAAATCATTACGGTTCAAAACGCTTTGTATACCGTCTTGTACAGCGTATCGTACTCTTTCGTATACTCTGAGAGATTTGATGAAAAGATTGAAACTGGAGGTTTGCTAGGCTGAGAAACGTCAAAAAGTTTTTCTCGCTAGAATTTTTTTAAAATCGAGCACTGTTCAAAATTAAACACACCATGCGACAGAGCGAGAAATTCTGCTCAGGAAACTACACAGAAATCATCTCGTACGTTCAGAAGGAAACCAGGAGCAGCATTGAAAAATTATTCTTGTCTTTCAAACGACAAATTTTGGAGGATTGAAACCTTGCAATTATCATAGCAAATAAAAATAAGTGATATATTCTCTGGTAGAGAAAATCATCGTCTTCTAAAGAGTGTATCACGTTTTATTTATTCCTTTAAAACTAAGCAGAAAAAATTCGCTGTCGGTGAGATGATTTTTTTCACTTGTTCGCTTTTCACTTTATTAACTAAAAGAGTAATGAAATTTCAAATTATCACAAATTTCTGGTAAACAGCTTGGGAGAGCAATGATTCTCTTTTGAACGCCGTGTAACACTTTGCAAAAGCTTTCGAACTAAACTTACAACAATCGTTTGAAAAAACTGCACGAATTTATGAACAAATAATTAATAATTTGGACGGCAGCTGAGCTGCAAAAAAATCTTCGCTGAGAATTTTGAATACGAACATTCAAGATTAAAAATGAAAGCAAGTAGGTCAACGGTGAAGGAGACTCCTTTGACTACTTCCTTTGGAAAGCGCCGTGCATTCATCTTCAACTCATAATCATGAGGGAGTTTGAGAGCTTTTCTTGTTATATACAACGGCATGCTGGATGAGATATCTGCAGGTTAAAAGTAAACGGCCATTCTCTGGAGGATCTCTTTCGCCTTTTTAAATAAAAAGAAACGTACCCTGAGGGCTTAATTCAATGTTTTCTGTAGTTCCTAATACTGTGAGGGCAGTCTGTTTCCATCCGACTCTTCTCGGATTTGATGGCAACTAGAAAAATCAGCTTAGGTCAAAAATCAGCCTAGTTTAGGTGCGAGACAACTCTTCATGGAGATGGTTGCAATACTTCATCTTGCTCTCCTGGCAGCTATCGCCGCTGGAGGCCACGTCGAATTCTATGGCAAGTTATCACTTTTCTTCAATTTCTGCCGAACGTGCTACCAACCCCTCAACAGATTCCTAAAGAGGGCGGGTCAGAAGGGTGAACTCTTTCGATTTTTCAGCTTTTTCTGGTAGTTGTAATAGTGCTGTAGTGGCCTAAGGACAAAATTTACCAAGGGAGCAATGAGGGCGTTAGAGAGCTCACGATCTTCCGAATAGCGCAGGACGTCCTGCCTGCACCAGATGTTTTTGCTGATCCTTATAGGATATGTTTACAGATGCTTTCCAAGTGTTCGAAGCTATCACGTGCATTAATGAACTGGACATGATGGATATTCACACAAAAACTGTTTGTTCATATTTGACTACTGCTAGGATTACCGGTTCTTAATACAGTGGCGCTAATCCGAATCAAAATCCTTCATTACTCAGACCTAAACCTGTCTGCGTCCATTTAATTATTTCATTTGTTCTACACGTACGCGTAGTTCTGCCTCCGGGGACTCAATAATGATGGGTATCTCAAGTTTTCTAGCCAAAAAAAACGAAGTAGAGAGATGTTGCAAAGAGCTGCAAAAACCAAATGCTTGCAAACCTGAAGAATGCTAGTGAACCAGTAGCGCTAAGAAGGGCTATGCTGAATATTTATACGAGATAAAAGTACCAAAATCCATTTGAACTGCTAATCAGGCAGAGCAGCTGAAAAGAGATGAATTAATGAACGCGAAACTCAATTGGTTCGCTTATCTAAACGAGACATCACCAGCAGACGTGAGGAAAGTGCTCTATGATGTGAGTTGTCAAATCAAGAACCCCACATCTCCTCTTTCTTATGAATCCCATTCCTTACGTTTCCAGATGTATCAGCTCGGTCTCGATATAGTGCAGGGTAGAATGACGAAACTGCAAGCGGCTAAAAAGTGGAGTTTCTTTTTCTTCTTCATTAATACATGAATGCATCATGCGATATACTATAAAAACCAATGAACCAATGTAAGATAACACAAATGGAACATAAAAGTTTGTGATTAACCTAAAACAAAAGTCCAACAGTGAATGTTAACATTATCAGGAACAGAAAGGTGGAATTCTAGCAGTCTAATCGTAAGAAAGTCCTTCGATTCAACCAGAATGCTTATTTTCCTGATCGATTCTTCATACCCTAATCGCGCGCGGTTTGCGAAAAAATGCCACCTATTGACTGATTTATCTAAAGGTAACCATATTCGAAACACCAAAACCATGGAGGATGAGCCCGCATTTCCCACGGAGGATTTCATGGGACATAATCAAGTCGAATTTCCTTCTTGACTAACTCAAGTGTTTTAATCACTTCCTTCTTGAATGTACTAAAAATTACAGTGCCATATTCGAGAACGGTGTTATTTGAAAAGTATCGGCGTAACCAGGATTGAATTGCGTGCCTACCGCACCCACGCGGACGCCAACGGGCGGTCTGCTGACGTGGACGTTTGTTGTGTGGACTAGGGGATGGATCGTCATAGGAGAGCCAAGAACGATTCCCGATGTGTCTATATGGCCGAGTGGATAGCGACGTTGATTGTTGTATATGGGTTGGAGGTTCGAAACCTTCCCTGGTGGACGTTTTTGCAGGGCTTAGTTAAGGTTCAACCGTCGCTCTGCTTTCGATTGTTATCCTTTAGGGCTTGTTCAGACGACGCGCGTCGAAAATGCAAAATCGAAGCTCAATCGATAATTAACGCCCTTGATCGAATTTGCTCTTTTGCATTAGTGGCGCAGTCCGGTTGCGCCTCATATAGGCAAACTTACTGGTCGCTCGGGTTTTTAGAAGGCTGCTATTCCTTATTAATGGAAATTTTGACAAAATTCACTTTTTTCGTTCAATTTCGTTCCTATGTGATTATATGCCTAATTTTTTTTTGTCTATATGAGGCGCAACCGGACTGCGCCACTAACGCAAAGGAGCAAATTCGATCAATGACGTTAATTATTGATTGAGCTTCAGTTTTGCATTTTCGACGCGCGTCGTCTGAACAAGCCCTTAAACCCTCCATCTGCAGGGAAGTAGTGGTTCACTCATCCCGGAGTTCTCCCCTATGCTTCGCCACGCGGTTTCAATACAATAGGCTAATGAATGGTGCTTGACCCATCCAGTTCGTCTCTTCCCCTCCATCTGCAGAGAACTAGTCGTTCACTAACCCCGGAGTTCCTCCCCTAGCCTGGCCGCGTGGCGAACACGCGATTTCAACACAATATAACGCTACGACGCTCCGCACTAAACGGCGCGCGCAACGGTTACGCCGATACATTTCAAATGCGACCATCGAGAGCAGGCCGTAAATAGACCTTGTGAGCTCGGACAAAAATTTTGGGATTCCTGTTTGTTAGGGCTCTAAAAAGGTTTGCAACCATTCTGGAACATGCTATAAGCTCACAGTGCTCATCATACGAAGGCTTATTACTAACTAATAAACAGAGACCCTAACCACATTAACATGCTCCACTCTGGAATCCCCAAGGAAATACACATATTGCTCCTTAGAAGGTCCAATGTGCAATAAACTAGTTTGGCTCCCAGACAATGCGAGTTCCCAGTCGATTGACCAGTGTTGGGCAACATCAGCCGCGCTCTGAAGTTTACATTGGGACAAACGAGTTGCTTACACTGCGATATATTTTTATATCATTTGCAAATGCACAACAACTTACACCAGTAAAGATAAGAAAACTTGGCACATCATATATAAAGATACTATTAGGATGCTACATAAAATAACCGGTCTATCCCACCATATTTGCTTCAAGTAACTGTAGCAAGATAACATTCTGAGCTGATCAATCGACACAGTCAGTGAACAAGTCTGCTGTAATTGCCTGCCTATCCGGTAGAAGCGAATAGTGCACGACACCACGACTAGTGAACCAGGATAAGAGCAGGATCTTCTTCACATAAGGGGGCGGCTTTGGAATTTGTTCGGGATATCACGCGCTTCGGAAGCCACTGCATCACCCGCGTAGTGTTATCGTAGGTGCACCACTGCTCGTCCTATGCTACGATTGAGCTCAACTACGGAGTTGATCCTTAGATGGTTCTGGCAGATGACCACTCGTTGCCAAATCTGAGCCGGAGTACCCATCCTTGCAAGACTGCTCTTCTTCCACTCCGTTTCTAGCGATAGACAGTGGTACATGAAGTGTTGGTAATCTTCGATATCATTTTTACGATCCGGGCAAGCTGCCTTCTGCTGCTAAACAGCACGCCTGTTCGGCCCAATCGGACTTCCGACGCGCTTTTTATCCGTGATGTCAAATATTCCTTTTTAAAAAGCGGTTCAACCAACTTTGGTACGATGAATTGCAACAGGCATCTTTGCCTAAGGGTTCGTTTAAATGCCGCGCGGCGAAAATGCAAAATCGAAGTGCAATCAATAATTAACGTCAGCGAAGTCTGGTGGCGCCGCGTCTAAAATTAGCCAATCACATAGGGAAGAAATTAAACGAAAAAAGTGAATTTCGTCAAAATGTCCTTTAATAAGGAATAGCAGCCTTCTAAAAACCCGAACGGCCAGTAAGTTTGCAATATGAGGCGCTACCGGTTTGCGCCACTAAAAGGAGCAAATTCGATCAAGGACGTTGATTGCGCTTCAGTTTTGCATTTTCGCCGCGCGGCGTCTAAACGAGCCTTAATAAAGCCACGATTGTTTGATAAACAGCGTAGGCAGGCAGGTCTAAACGGAAGTTACCAAGAAGCACGTAGCGATAGTTCGATCTCTGCTTCATCTTCAAGCAACCACCGAAGTGCAGATTGGAGAGCAAAACGGTCGACCAGTATGCCGTTGAAAACTATCATCGAAAAACCTATTCATACCAATGATACTATCTCGTTTAAATCTTATATAAACAAGTTACAACATGTACAACGTACAGGGCCCAAATAGATCAGAATCTTATGGCACATCTTAATGAAAAGGATAGGGGAAGTACCCCGCCTTGGGGTAGGCCTCTGAGGGCATACCTAGGTGCTGATAAACAGGAGTTCACACGCACTCGACGAATTCTATATTCTAAAACCGATGATAACCAAGAGATCATTCATGGGTGAATTCCGACCAACCCCAGCTTGAAAATTAGTTTCGAATGAGAAACTCGATCAAACGCCTATGACATCCATAGATGCGCCTTTATCAATAGCCGCTGACCAGTCATTCATCAACTGCAGCGAAGCTGTAACAGTAGATTTTTCTTTTTTGGAACCGTGCCGATACTGTAACATAATCGAGTGCTCCTCTAGATGTTCAACGATTCTCTTCTCCAGAAGTTTTTCGAAGGTCCTAGAGAATACTGAGGCATAACTGATAGGCGATTATTGTGGGGAGAGCAATAGGGAGGTTTTTCAGTAGAGAAATAACAACAGCCTCCCTCCACCTAATCAGTGCCTCAGACCTCATGAAGCTCAAATTGAAAAGAAGCTTCAGCGGACCAGCAATGTAATCGATAACGGCCTTTATGAACGTCACGGGAGGTTATCCGGAGTGAGTGAAGAGAATCCCGGCCATTTAAAAATAAGAGACCGAATATCCTCAGCACTAAACCAAACCGAATCTTTCATTAGAGGGAGGATGGGCTCCGGAGGGTCGGCTGTTTTACCGCCACCACAGCGGAACAACTTCTCAAAGCTCCCAGCTAAAAGCTTAGCTTTTTCGTTATCAGACCTGAACAACTGGCCAGTAGCGCCAACAAGCGGATCGGTACTGCCTCTCTTCTTCAGCCTACGCTTGGTGTTGAACGTGACAGGTTTCTTTTCAAAGATGGTCCAAGAATTGTTGAACAGCGCCCTTTTCTCTTGCGATCCATTTGTAATAGCTTCTTCCCACAACCGCGTTTTATGGATGAAAGCCATTTGAAGGTGCTCCGGTAGAGATGCATACTCAGTTTCAATAATTTTCAAGAGTACAAAAGTGTCCATGCACTGTCTTCAAATGCTCAGGAAGATTTTGTGCAAATCGTTGACCGAAGTAACCGTAGAGAAAGAGCCGTACCACTCAATCTGATTGAGAACGACTTTATGAGGTCAAAGTTTATTTTCAAACCCCATAAAAGAACACCTTCGTCCTCTGCTTTGTGGGAAGAAAGCCCGAATGAGATGCTAACATGATCACTAGTAGCCAGAGGACATCCAATTTTGACATCAGAGACGAAATCCGAATCAATGCTCAGCAACACTTCCAAAATGTTACAACCTAGGGTAGGCCTAGTAACATGTTGCGTTGATCCATTCACCAAACAAAAGTGAGCAAAGGATGATTCCATGGAAACACCAACTGAGGGCATGGGCATGCTAAGACAGGACCAATCAACTCGCGGCAGATTCAGATCACCCAATATGAATCTCGGCGGTGTACATGAAACCAAATCACTAAGGAGTTTGGATAACTTGACCGTCTCGGATTTGGAACACGAAGGTGTGCGGTAGAACAGAATAGGTCGTATAATATGAGATTCAGCGAGGACCTCACGACAAAGGAGTTCAAAAGAATCTTGAACAGCTTCTTACAATAGTAAACTATATTAATACATGGCCCCAGAGATATCTCAAGTATAAACGCCACTCTTCCGTCTCTCTTTTTCTGCTTATAACACCCTGCCGGGCGAAGGGCGCCCATCGCCCGGCCGGGAGAGACGAGCATACGGCCCATGCTTATAACACCGCAAAATGACGTACACGGAGGTACATTCACCTAACAGAAATTCACTATCAGCATTATTAGACAGCCAAGTCTCCGACAACGCAATGGTATCCGGTTTGTTGTTCTTAAGCAGGTTAATAACAGCATTAAGGTATTTGGTAAGAAACCTAACAGTGGTAAGAATACAAAACAAGTACTTGTTTCTAAGCGCCCTCGAAGGCGTCACGCATATAAAGTTATGGAGGCCATATGAGATACAAAGCTAGGAGACATAAATCTCTTCACAACAGAAGATTCCGACACATTCTCAGACGATACAACGAAATTCCTACTCACTACTGCCTTGGAGGAAAAAAGGGCACGATTATCACCAGTACTATGATTATGATTAAAACGACGTGCTCCTTGACTAACTGAGAGCTTTGCCTATCCTCCTTCGGTAGTAAAGGACGAATATAACGCCGCCTTTGCCAGGAAAGATTCTACTATATAATAAGCGAAACCGCGATGTTTGTAATGGGTGGCTCATATGGGTCCCGCCGCGATTGCCCGTTACCGTACTCCCAGGGATGCATTTCATCAGTTCAGCTCGCCGTCTTTTGCTAATTGTTCTTTGTTTTATTTTAAAAGTTTTCTTTTCTTTCAAGTCTTTATTTCAGTCCATTAGTGGTTGGTTTTTGTTTTTATTTATTATGTATTTAGCAGCCGTTTGTTGGCCGGTATTCTCTGGCGCATGCTCGCTGGGGATGACGTGGATGATATGCTGGTTCTTAATCGATCTGTAATTATATTCCTCTGTCCATTAGTGGTTGGTTTTTGTTTTTATTTATTATGGGCACGTCCTGCAATGAACTAAACAAAATATGACGACGATCATAGCTGCTTAATTAATCGTGGTCTGTTCGCCTGAAAACGTCCTAATCTATAAGTAGTAACAATGGGACAATCTACGTTCTTCCGAAAGTGGATCAGTGAATCTACACGTTCACTCGGAGCATTTTTTCAGATTGATCCATTGGTTTCGAATTGATAAAGGAGGACAATCGCTATGTCAAGAGTATTCTGAAGGAATGCCACGTCAGTAAGAATACAAATTATGAAACATTTTAAACGCCTCTAGAGTGATTACGCACAGAAGGACAAATCGAAGACTCTTGTTACGAATAGCTCGTCAGTGGTGATTCGGCGCATCGTACGAATTCAACCCAACTTCTGGTCACCCACTGCGCTATGTTTGCAGTCAGACGGGTATTCTTTTGTGGGTTAGCGGCCTATTTTGGTGATTGTACCCGGATCGATATACTAGAAGGGGATGGTCAAATGCTCTAGGCCTAGCTATTGCGAATATCGAATGAGAAATGTGAACAGGACGTGGGCACCCCTCAGATTCAAAAATCCGCGACGAATGTCCTACTTTCAGCAGGCCTCTGTACGTACCATGGCACGGCCATCGAAGACGATGCCGAATTCTATGGCAAGTTATTATTTTTCTTCAAATTTTTCCGATGCCGTGACATACCAAACCCTGAACAGACACGTAAAGAGTGCGGATCAGAAGGGTGAACTCTTTTGGTTGTTCAACTTCCTCTGGCAGTTCTAACTACGCTGTAGTGGCTAAAGAACCAAATTCAACCACGGGTGTCATGAATGTGTTAGAGAACGCGTCGTTTTCCTACTCACGATCTTTCGAATAGCGCACAAAATCCTGCCTGCTGCAGACGTTTCCAGTGATCGCAACAAAATTTGTTTGCAGATGCTTGCCAAGTGCTCGAAGCTCTCACGTGCATTAATGAACAAGACATGAGGGATATTCACAGAAAAACTGTATGTTCATATTTGACAGCTGCTAGGCTTATCGGTTCTTGATACAGTGGCGCTGTTCCGAATCAAAATCCTTCATTACCTCAGATCACTTAGGCTTGCTCAGTTCGCATTTATTTATTTCAATTGTTCCACACGTACGTGTCGTTCTGCCTTCGTTGGCTCACTATGTTGGGTCTCTCAAGTTTTCTAGCTAAAAGAAATGAAGTGGTGGGAAGCTGCAAAGAGCTGCAAAACCAAATGCTTGCAAACCTGAAGAATGCTAGTGAACCAGTAGCGCTAAGAAGGGCTATACTGAATATTTATACGAGACAAAAGTACCAAAATCCATTTGAACTGCTAATCAGGGAGAGCAGCTGAAAAAAGATGAATTTATGAACGCGAAACTCAATTGGTTCGCTTATCTAAACGATACATCACCAGCAGACGTGAGGAAAGTGCTCTATGATGTGAGTTGTCAAATCAAGAAGCCCACATCTCCTCTTTCTTATGAATCCCATTCCTTACGTTTCCAGATGTATCAACTTTGTGCCAAAATAACTGAGGGTAAAATGACGAAACCGGAGGCGGCCACACAGTGAAGTTCTTCCGAGAAGTTTCAGTGAATCTCTACGTTCACTCAGAGCGTTTTTTTTTTCAGATTGATCCCTTGGTTTCGAACTGATGAAGGAGGACAATCGCTATGTCAGGAGTATTCTGAAGGAATGCCACGTCAGTAAGAATACAAATTATGAAACATTTCAAACGCCTCTAGAGTGATTACGCACAGAAGGACAAATCGAAGACTCTTGTTGCGAATAGCTCGTCAGTGGTGATTCGGCGCATCGTACGAATTCAACCCAACTTGTGGTTTGCAGTCAGACGGGTATTCTTTTGTGGGACAGCGGCCTATTTTGATGATTATAAACGGATCGATATAGGTTAACATGTACAGAAGGGGAACACTTTGCTCCTCTCCATGAAATATACGATGGGATATAGTAGGAGGCGCTGAGATGGTCTAGGCCTAGCTATTGCGGATACCGAATCAAAAATTTGATCGGGATGTAGGCACCCAAAACACAAAATGAAAAATCCGTGACGAATGTCCTACTTTCAGCAGGCCTCTGTTGGTCGCAGGCTCCGCTACCTGCAACGGCTCCGCCACCTGCAACGGCTCCGCCACTTGAAACGGCTCCGCCACCTGAAACGGCTCCGCCACCTGAAACGGCTCCGCCACCTGAAACGGCTCCGCCACCTGCAACGGCTTCGCCACCCAGCAGTGTTCACTCTTCGAGCCTACCTCAATCTATCAACGATACCTTGCTAGCGGATAAGATCGACTTATTGGTCCAGCTCTACGAAAATTTGTTAAAAAAGGACAAACCTAAACGTGCTACCGGGGATGGCAGACCAATGTTTTACAGTGCAGCGACTTTCATAACTAGACTTGCATTAGCAAAGTAATAAACTGGCGAACGTATTTCGAGCACACAGAGGTTGTTTTTGGACTCTCTTAGGGCATGTCTTTGTCTAGAAGGTGAGCACACAGAGGTTGTTTGCATCGGAATGGACCCTCTTGAGGCAACGACATGTCTGTCATTTTCGCTTCGATATCTAGAAGGTGTCTAAAAATGTGTATTTTCAAATTCTCTATATTCGAACACGGATTATAGCAGGTATCTGTAGAAGCGTTAGGAAATTTTTCATCGGCTGCACCATCTCCAACCACGGTCGAAAAATGGCAAAATCATGAGACCATCTTTCATATAAAATTTCATATATCAGTAACCTTACGTAGCGTCTACAATACAAAGTAGAAGCAATAATAAATAGAAGAAACCATGAGGCAACGACAAGGATAAGATCTCAGTTGCTTTTCAAACATTTTTGTTCGACAATGAACGATAGATGCATAAAGGGCAAGGTGCTTGACATCTCTTTACAAAACGGTGAGGGGATATATCAGCGGTAGGGAATGATGTGGCTCGTGGATATCCTTGACCTAACTCAGGTGGTATATTAGCGGTAGGGAATGACATGGCTCGTGGATATCCTTGACCTAACTCAGGAGTGTGCGAAATTTTTTCTTTCTTTTTTTCTGAAAAAAAAACAAGCAGAAGACGAAGGACGGAACGAAAATGACCAAAAATGGTCGGCAACCGAAGCACGGAACACGTAAACGGAAGTAGTGGAAAAATCACCACCTAAATTGTTGAAATTTAGCCAGAACTGGACCACAAAACGTTTTAATTTCTGTTTCTAAAGGTACTCATAGAATGTGTCTATTATTTCGGGGAAAGCGGTCAACGTTCGGTGATAGCTTCAAAGTAAACGTTGGAGATTTACCACTAAAACCATATCAGTTTCATTCATCTTTATGAACTTTATCATAAACCAAAGTCGGCACAAGTACGTACCGAAAGACTTTTTCGGCGTGATAGAGAAGAATGCTTTCGAAATAGAACGAGAAGCCTAACACGAGTATGTCATGAGAGAGAAACAACAATTTTCGAGACTCTTGGGAAAGAGGCTTTGTCTCACGAGGGAGGTTGCTCAGCGTGCTCCGAAGATTCACAACGAAGATTCACAACCCGTTTTACTGTTTTGTAGAGCATCGAATGGCGATTACAACGGTATAGTTTATTTTTGCTAAATGCAAATGGATGGCCCGAAAAAAAGCAAGAAATCTTGACCACTAACTAGTGTCGAGAAACTAGTGGCGAGAGCACTTCTAGGTGTTGACTACCGAAAATCTGCATATTATGGTGGCTCAGTGAGTAGCATTCAGGACTCTCAATCTGATGATCGGTGGATCGATCCCCTTGCTGTCCTTTTCTTTTGCCTTCCAACGCTAGATACCAAAATACGCCCCTTTTGGAATTTTGGCGCAGTTGCGCGATAGAATCGCGTTTAGGAGGAGTATGGCCAACAAAGTATGCACAAACGACGATGTCTTCTAGGACATATGTATGTGAGCCATATCTACCGTAACAAACTCAAATCGACTTCAAATTCAGAAACAAACGTCAGATTCGCGATCAGCGTCGCGAATAACCCCCGTAGACAAAGTTGGGGCTAAATCGGTGATATCGACCCAAGCACCCAACTTTGTTACCACGGACCCTAGCAAGCTCACGCCAGACACAATGGGAAAAGCGGATGTTAGATTTGTGAATTGTGGATTTGTCGACCGCCCAAGTGATCTATCTTGATCAAAATTCAAAGAAACTCTTTCAAATTGGAGTCTCTGTGTTGATTAGAGTCCAAAAAATGGAACAATCGGAATAAGGATATTCTCGGCAAGTGGACCTTCGTACAACTATTCAACACTAGTAATACTGGTTAGGTCAAAATCACCGATTTAGCTCAAACTTTGTCTACGGGGGTTGTTCGGGGCACTGATCACGAATCTGACATTTGTTTTTGAATCTGGGTCGATTCTGATGGTATCCATTTGCATTTAGCAAAAACAAATCATACCGTTGTAATCGTCATTCGATGCTCTACAAAACAATATGGGTCTCGTTGTGAATCTTCGGAGCACGCTGAGCAACCTCCCTAGTCAGGTCGTTTACGATGAAACCAGCAGTAGAAAACAATCTTTCGCACTCCGACGATGTGGCAGATGCTAACAAATACTTCATTACAAGTTTTCGTAAGAGGGTGTACTTCGCTGCATTGGTTTCATTCTTCAAGAATTCGAATGGATAACATTCAAAAGAGAATTATCTGCTCCTCCAAGCAGTATATTAGAAAACTTGTGACAACTTCGAATTCCACTATGTTTTTGGCTAGTAAAGTGAAAAACGAAAAAGTGACAAAAAAAATCTCACCGACAGCAAATTTTTTCTGCTCAGCTTCGAAAGCCGAAATAAAAAGTGATATACCGTTCAAAAGAAGATGATTTTCTTTATCAGATAATATATCACTATTATTATTTGTTTTGAAATTACAAAGTTTCAATCCCAAAATTTGTCGTTCGAAAGACAAGAATAATTTTTCGATTCTGCTTCTGGACCACTTCTGAACGTACTAGTTGATTTCTGTGCAGTTTTCTAAGCAGAATTTCTCGCTCTATCGCATTATATGTTCAGTTTTGAATAGCGCTCGATTTTGAAAAATTCTCGCGAGAAAAGCGTCTTGAAGTTTCTGTGTGCGGGCTACAGTGATCGCTGGCGTGGTGCATAGGGGTCGCGCGGCGCGATGTCGAACCATCCAGGAGTGCGATATAGGTCCACTTTGACGAGCTAAAAACCCTAACTTATGAACCAACCTAATATGTAAGGGTTACTTTATGACCATGAGGAATCACCTGAACGAATAACTATCAAGAAGATGGGCGGCCATCCTCGACAGGCCCCTGAAACCTGTTCGATAGAATGGCTCTCATGCTGCGTGACCCCAAAAATCCTGCCTAGGCATTTATCGACGCACTACATCCTCCACGTGTGCGGCTGAAGTCCTTCAACACAGATACTTGACCGTCTAAACGGCAGTTCTCAGGCAAATGAAATGAAATTCATAACATTGATTGCCTTTGACCACACACATATGAAAAAGTATCTAACAATAAGCTTCGGAATGACCTCCTTTCGCACGGATATAGGCCCTAAGCCTCTTGAGGAACGAGTCTACAGCGGCCCGCAGGTTCACCGACGCGTCCGGGAAAATCGACAGCCACAAGTCCTGGAAGACGTTTTGAAGTAAGAAATTCTTCCGTGGGCTTCTCAGCACTTCGCAAACACCACTCGGACTTATCAGCAGGACTCTGCACCTGCCCATAGTGCCGAAGTCGTATAGAAGTGGTGTGCCGACAACTTTCCTGATTTCATCTCAGCAGAAGAGTGGCCACCGAATAGCCCGGACCTTAATCCGATGGATTACTCATTCTGGTCCACATTGAAGAGCAAATCCTGTGCAACATCCCACGCGAGCACTGATTCTCTCAAGGAAGCCTTGAAGAAAGCCTGGGAGGAAATTGATGAAGATGTCATGCGTGCCGTTCCTCAAAAGACTTAGGGCCTGTATTCGTGCGAAAGGAGGTCATTTCGAAACGTAGATGCTTTGTTATATGTGTGTGTGGTCGAAGACAATAAATATTATGAATTTCATCTCATTTGCCTGAGATCTGCCGTTTAGACGGTCAAGTATCTGTGTTGAAGGACTTTTGCCGCACCCTGCACGCTATGCCTTCTATTTGGCAGTCATAGAGCCGGTCTGTTCCTGTTCCTTTGAATGAATTATCGTAGCAACTCTTACAAAATTGCGTTCCTTCAAATTCCACGGTGTTTCTGCCCCTTAATCTCTACGAGCACTGGGCCACGTGCTTGTAGTCAAGCAAGCAGTTGAGTCAACGCGCGTTTTCGTTCCGCAGTAGACAGTGGATGCTACGGAGGCGGGGGAATTGCGCCGCGACAGGAAGCCGACAACGTCATGGCAATGCCGCAACACCAAGAACCGCAATAACAAAGCATCGCGTTACACCGATCGCAACCAAGTCGTGCCTCAAGACGGCCGTCCGCCCACATGGCCTCTAGCGGCTCGTCATGCGTGCATCAGCACTGGTCGCCATCTCTCACCTATCAGGTAACTTGAAATTCTAGTTTTATTTCCGCTTTTTTGCGGGTTACTATTACGTATACTAGAATATGATATTGTAATGGTGGTGCTAGGTTCATTGCAAAAATCGCATCTCAGGGGATTCAAACCTGCGTCTCGCGCCTAACCGGGCCGTACGTTAACCACTACGCTACTGAGGTGACGGCTCTCCTACCCAAATGCGACGCTTATTTGCGTTCTCCTAGCACCTTCCTTAAGCCCAAAGGCTTTTACTCGTAGCCCTTCGGGCTTAAAGAAGATGCTAGGGAAACGCAGATAAGCATTACAATTGGGGAGCAGAGCCGCTGTCCCAGTAGCGTTGTGGTTAGCGCACGGCCCCGGTCAGGCGCGAGACATGGGTTCGAATAATCCTGGGATGCTGTTTTTGCGATGAACCCAGCACCACCATTACAAAATCAGGTAACTTCCGCTTATCATGCTTGTCCTTACAGGGTGATTCTACCATACTTTATTTTACCACAGGGCTCGCGTGGTGTCGTGGTAGGAGGCGCTACTGGTACCCACACGGTCGAATATTATTCGTCGCCTGGGCTAACCAAGCCTTCCATCCCTCCGGGGTCGGGTAAATTGGTACCAGACTTGTTTGAGAAGTATAGCGACCTGGTATAGCTAACTAACTTGGTATAGCGGCTAACCCCCGCAAGCCATTTTATGGACTAAAGACGCATTTACCACGCCTCTACGATTCTGAATGGAACACGAATGGAGCCTCCGTAACAGTCTCGTGAGAAACGAATTTTAGCCAGATAATCGCCAAGCCCCTCCTTTAGCTGTAGGCTTCCCCCCCCCCCCACTTCTGCCCCAGAGACTAATCAAGACTGATCTGACAACTCCTATTTAAAGTCCTGCATTCCATGACTTACTGCACGCCGTAGGTGGGTGATATCTCCAGAGGTGGCAATTAAAAACAGAAGAAGAAGTATAGCCTCTTTCGGTCCATTCGATCTCATTTCTGCACCTTATTCCATTGTTAGAACCACTTTTACTCGTCCTGCATACTCCACCTTGCTACCCTGTGCCCACTTCTCAACAAAAAAAAATTCTGATCTGAACAGGGAACAGGTGGAAGGGGTATATGCAGTGTACGATATCCAGACCAGCCAAATGAGTGGTACAAACTTTCTAGCTAATTTTTCTCCAGTGTTTCCAGCGACAAATTTGAACAAACCTTCCGCTACTCTTTTTTCACTATGTTAGTCGGGTGAAGCATCGAAGAAACTCCTCAATTGACACCTTTTCGAACACCTTAATGTTAAACCGCTCTGAAACCCGAAACCGTTCCCGTGATAGCAAGAAAATTGAACGAATTCGGCCCCTAACAGAGGAAAAAATACACCTTAAAGTGGTGCTCGCTCAAGCCGAACGAGATCACTTTTTTCAGAAGCGTCGAAGACGAAATCGTAATCTTCATGACGTTAGTTTTTCTTAGCGATAGTGATCTCAACATTGGAACTCTCGATGTTTTTTCTCAAAAATCACCGAATTTCACCAATCGGCACTCACAAACCCACTGGATAATTTGGAAACATTTTACAACATCTTTTTATTTTAATACTCGTCTATGAATTATCATTCTACACTACTTACAATTAGTGTAAGAATTGATCGCCATAAAGAGAAGGGCATGGCCACATCTGGGGCGTGGTTATTGCACAAACATTGACTTTTCAACCTTTTCACCTATCCATATTTTCTCATTGCTCATGATTCTTTCGAAGTCTTTGAAACGTTCTCCGATAAATACTAGTGGAATAGCGTAATAATGTATTTTAAAAATCCACAGTCCCTTTTGTAAACCCCGTAAACATATTATATAAACAGAAAAAAAGTGGAACGCCATTGATATAATATTTTGGCACTATTCCAAATTTTGGACTCCAGAGGTCGAAAAAAAATTTTCGCTAAAGCTTTGCATAGGAGGGTTTTTTGAGGTCCTGAACACGATGTTGCAATCTGTTTTTCGACTGGCCGCCGGATGCTGTAGTTACAGGTAGGTCCTGACAGGTAAAGTGGGCGGAGGCGCGATCAGCGATTTCGCTGAAACTTTTCGTAAGGGGGTTTCTTGGAGTCCCAAACACGATGGTGCAATCCGTTTTTCGATTGGGCGCCGGATACTGTAGTTACAGGTAGGTCCTGACATGTGAAGACAGTGGGTCAAAACAGTCTATTGCGGTCGATTTTTGTCCGGGGGGGGGTTGCCTCAAGGTCTTGCGAAATCCAGGGTCTAGAAGAAAGTAGACCATTGGCAAGAGTCGGTACTCGTGTTCAGGACCCCAAAAACCCCTCTAAGCAAAGTTTCAGCAAAGTCGGTGACACTGACTCCACTCACTTTACATGTCAGGACCTACCTGTAACTACGGAATCCGGCGGCCAATCGAAAAACGGCTTGCACGATCGTGCTCAGGACCCCAAAAAACCCTCCTATGCAAAGTTTCAGCAAAAAACATTTTTCGACCTCTGGAGCCCAAAATTTGGAATAGTGCCGATATTTTTTAGCATTTACAGTCCTCCTTGTTCCTCATACATTTTTTTCTTGGCAGCGCCCTGCTTCTCTCGTGCGCTTTAACGAGGCCCTTTAGTGAACAGCCGTCTTAGATGGCGTTTCTAAAAAGAGAAATCAAAGAAGGCTGCAAGACAATACGGGTCGTGGGTACTTTGGTAGAGGAAAAAATAACTACAACTTAGGTAGCTTCCTGCCAATATTTCATTACTACAACAGAGTCGGCTATTTATCCTTCTACAGAATGCCCAGTAGTATCTACAATAAAGATGGTCCATCAAAATGTTAACTGGATGTTGTTTTATCAACTTCAGTACAACAAATGGTAAAGTAATTCGAAAGATCAATAATAAAGACCAACGTAACACAACAACAAAACCTATAAAGTGGAGCAAGACGTCTGTTTTACATTGAGTAACAGCGTGTTATTAACAAATAAATAAGTAGATAAATAGATAAATAGATTAATTGCTAGTTTTTTCTTATGCTTCCCTTCGATTTTACTTCATTTCACCTTATAAATGAATAAGTATTTGTGATGTCATTTCATTTCATTGTCACATCATTTTCTTCACCTTTCTTTCGCTAATGGTATTTCATTCACATATGACTTTTCTTGGTTGGTGCGCGTCCTATGATGCAATGAATAATAAATAAATAAATAAATGTCGTTCGAGGTGAACACTTGACCCAATTCTTTTGCAGTAAACCTTCAAGAAATGGTAAGAAGGAGAAAATGGCTACCGCTAGATGGTAAAAATCAGAAAACCCACAGTTTGTCAGTTTGTTTGTCCTGTGGGACAATGTCCGACGGTGCTGGGGACACTTCCCGCGCAAAGGAACTGGGCGCTGTCCCACGCGCCTCGCGCACAAAAATCGATATTGTCGTCAAAGGGTTAATGATCTCCATTAATACGTTGCTGACCGTATGATCCACCGTGTGGCTCATAACCATTTAGGCTGTTTTATAGCAAAACGCGTGTGTTTTTTCGTGCAAGTTGTTTTGCTTTGTAATCACTTCCGTCGTCCATTCAGTATCAGACACCGTGGGGCCAGACACGTTTGTACGAGTTATCACGGTGACGCTGGCGAGGTGACGCTCACGGACTGTTATGCACACGCTCGCGTACCTTCCACGCTCTAGTCGCTGCGCATTGCACTGCGATTGACCCTTTCGCTGGGGGTGAGTCGATCACCTCGCGCATTGCTCTGTATGCTTCGGGCGTGTGCGTGCGTGCGTCGCGTGCTCAGCGTCTGAGGTTAGCGGCGCACGCGATCACCGCTCGCAAGCCGCTGACGCTCACCGCGAGCGAATGTATAACAAGGGCCTAAGACTAAAACACGAAATAGATGAGCCGAGAAAATATTATTTCCTTCACAAGATATTTTTTAAAAAAGGGTCTGGTAGAAATAATTGAAAGAAGGGTCAGTTCCAACAAAATATTTTATCTGGAGGGAGAAAACTTGTATACGAAGAAGACAAAAATCTTTCAGTTACGTCTTTCGGACAAAGGACAATCACATATTAGGATGGTACAAAGTTGATTCCGAATTTCGGGCACTGCATCCTAGCATACTACCAAGACGGAGTATTATACCGTATCTGTAAACAAAAGCATATATTGCAAAAATAGTGTATTATAATAAAATATGAGATTTACCTATATTGCCAGTATTTCCTATACTTTATGAACATTTCTTGTGCTTCGCACTAAAACAACCGACGCAGAGGATTTTCTTCGCACTTGGTGCACCTTGTATTCACCCTCATTGCTCTCTTTCCCGCTGCGGAAAGTTTGTTATTAAACTACTTATTTATTATTATTATTAATAAATTATAAATTAGTTCATTATCTAGTTACTAAATCAATTTTCCAAAATAATCGTGCGGATTCTCAGATCTGATCATTCCTACAACCATCAGGTGACGGAAGGGAAGCAGATTTTCCCTGTTTTGCTCCCTTCTGTCACCTTGATGATGTCAAGGTGACAGACGGGAGCAACAGTAAAAATTTGCCAAAGTCGCTAAAAGAGGTGGCCTGAGAAAAAAGTCTGCCGCCTCGGACAGTCTGAGCCACCATGTGGCTCATAGCGCGCGCAAACGTGCGCGCGCGCCTGTCCAGCGAAGCGTTCGGCTGAAAACGCAGCGGTCGTTAACGTGTTAAAATGAGGACAAAGAGGGTCAATTTTTATTTTTTTAAATATTTTTTAATATTTAAATTCAGAAGGGACTGAACCAACCGAATTAGATGAAGAACCTTTTTACACCAGTATTTATTTATTAAATAAATAAATAAATTTTACACCAGTATGGGTTGGTTTGCGCGCCTTGCGGCATTTGAAACGCACAAATGGACGAAGCTCACTGAGAAAATTACTTCCTTCGTCCTTTCCCAAATGAATTCATTTCAGCAGCACTCGCTCAAATAAATCTCGGCCAGTTCTCATTACTTCCGACACCGGGCGGAGGATGGGACATGGGATTGAGCCAAGGTCTCAACATTCTCGGCTTCGGCAATCATCGCGCGTTAGGCATCTCCGGAAACAACGGAGGTGTCGGACTGAGCGGTAGTGGTTTATTCAAGGCTATTCCGAAGAATTTAAAACACACCTGGTGCTTTTCAGGCACTGACAGCGCCATTGTGGCCAACGAACGTGTAGGTGTCGATTCTGGTCTTCAGGCAGGACGGGGAGGTGTGGGAATCGGCAGTCAGCTACAGGTGAGCATCGAACGACTTCCAACCGGACATCCTGATTACGAGGTAGTTTAGTTCGGCAACGACCCGAATCCATTTCATCCGGGCGGGCAGCTCGGGAACTTCCTCGACAACATCAAGAACTTCTTCGACAGCCTAGGTAAGTTTGCTATATACCGCACAATTTCTGACAAAGCGACGGACAAACGAAATTTTATTTTTTCCTTACTTTCCTTACTTTATGTACCTTGAGTAAAAATTCTATGAAGCCATTTTCAGAATAATTCTCATTATCCAATTTTCAGTTCCTCGCCCTTTAGTGCGGCCTGTTATGCCTCCTCCGCCACGTCGTGCCGGACCCGTAGGATGGCAGACTGGTATACCAACTACCTCCAGATCTCGTCATGTGGGTACAGAAGGCGGTGTGGGACCAGGTAAACACTCTGACTCATCTTTAGGAACGATTCTTAATGAAACACGAATGCGCCTCACGGGATTCATTAACGCAGACCACTTTACCTCCACCCTTTGCCTTGAAATTACATCCTGAGGTTAACAGTTCTGCTGGTGGCGGCTTAAGAGCACTAAAATATTAAAATCCGCAGTGAGAAAAGAGCTATGCAAACCGTTTCTCCAGCACAACAATCCCTTTGCCTAACATCCTTGGACTCCAAACCATTCCCGCTGCACAGCCAATCGAAAGTCTCGTGATTCACGAACGACAAGGTCGGCGTTTTTCGTACACTAGGTCGCCGTGAATCACTTTACGATAACAGTATCGTTGTTCGAGAAGAAGCACATATTGTCTTGCGATCGTGGTTTGTCCTTGAGAAGAACGAGAAAGAAACTCATCGAAGCGCATTGACGGCTGTGTGAAGCACACAATGGCCAGACACGATGGTTTTGCAACATGCGGTTCACGAGATCGAGTCCGATCATGAAATGGAGTTACCAACTTGACTGAAAGCAGTGATAAAATAGCACCAATGCTCTTCTGCTCAGCCATCACTGCTTCATTGTCCTACAGTGGATATCTAACTACAGTAGAACCGCTGAAAGCAGTGATAAAACAGCATCCGTGCTCCTCTGCACAGCCAACACTGTTTCATTGGCCTCAAGTAACAATAACGCCGGTGTTTCATTCTGAGTACAATTCGGTAAATCTTCGGCGCTGTTAAACCATGGGGTTTATGAGAACTGAAATGGAGTTGCCACGTGTAATAAGGCACTGAAGGTAGTAATAGCACAGCAACGATGCTCCTCTGCTCAGCTCTTCTGCTGGATAACTAACTATAGTAAGAGCGCTGAAAGCCGTGATAAAACAACAACACTGCTCTTCTGTCCAACCAACACAGTTTCATCGCTGCTCAACCAACACTGCTTCTTTGTCCACGCGTGGGTAACCAACTACAGGATTTCTCGATATATACGGAGCGGATGGGAACATGCCTCTAATAACAGTAACCCCGTTGTTTCATTCTGAGTACAATTCGGTGAATCTTCGGCGCTGTTCGCGGTTGTATGGCTGCACTGGCCACACTCTTTTTTCCGATAGTCTTCGGTACTGTAATACTCACGGGGCCCAGTCAAAGAGCGGCGAAGCCGCTCTTTGACTGGATTTTTCGAAAATTCGGAGGTTTACGCTGGATTTTTCGTAAATTCGTAGGTTTACCGCTAGGTTTCAGTCAAATTCACAAGCATTTAGTGACTCTTCGACAGAGTAATACTCACGGGGCCCAGTCAAAGAGCGGCGAAGCCGCTCTTTGACGCCCCATTTACACTGTAGGTTTACCGCTGGGTTCGTCAAATTCACAAGCATTTAGTGACTCTTCGACTTTACGCCAGTTTTATGGCAATATCTGATAATGGAGCAATCGTAATAAATAATAGCTTGAAAAAGGGATGGAATAAGCTGTACCTAAACCACGTTAATCACCTCGACCGACTAGCTTATTGTTAGATTCAAAATATCTATCTAGGCTATTAAAACACTTAATGCCATCGACCTGATGAGAAACAGTTCAGCGCGTCTACTTACCGACAAAAGTAAGTCCGCTGTCAATCGCCGGAGGGTATGTAAGGTCTGCTTGATCAGGATACAGTTGACCACTTGTCATTGATTACGAAGACGGTGGCTTTAACCACATCGTGTACACCACCTAAACGGATTGTAACGCAGAAAAGTGAACAAACAGATGCAAGAGGTCGATGGATCGCCTTAGAGAGAGCTATGACTCTTCTCTGACGTAACCCAAGTGTAAAACCGTCGAACTCCTACTCTGAAAGTCGGGGGCTGCTTGCGCCTTAAAGAAGACCCCAATCAAAACATCAGGATTTGGGCAGGATATCCTGCTGGATCGCCCCTCGATCGTGATTGGTCAATGCGCTGTGGGCGTGCGTGCATTGACCAATCACGATCGAAGGGCGGTCCAACAGGATATCCTACCCAAATCCAGATGTTTTGATTGGGGTCTTCTTTAAGACGCAAGCCGCCCCCGACTTTCAGGGTAGAAGTTTGACGGTTTTGCACTTGGGTTACGTCAGAGAAGAGCCACAGCTCCTTCTTTAAGGCGATCTATTGATCTCTTGCATCTGTCATTTTTCTGCATTACAATCTGTTGTTAGGTGGTGGACACGAAGTGGCTATAGCCACCGTCTTCGTAATCAATGTCAAGTGGTCAACTGTAGCCTGACCAAGCAGACCTTACATACCCTTCGTCGATTGACAGCGGACTTAATTTTGTCGGTAAGAAGAGTGCCGAACCACACTATGTCAGTACCATGTAGAGGGACCAAGCATCTAATTGTGACGCAATTTTAGACGGATTCCTTCCCAGACCGTGGGAAACCGATGCTAACGTCGAGCCGGTGGATGGAGACTCACGCCGAACGAAACCATGGGATAAGGAAGACGGCGACGATGGACCAATAGATGGCAGCTCTCGCCAGACGACGCCATGGGACAGGGATGACACCAATAACAGTCCAAGGGACGGCGACTCTCGTCGGTCAAGACCATGGACCACGGAGCCGACGGTCCCACCATCGGAGAATTCTGAAAGACACTTCGCCACTCTCGTACCCAACTCCGGAGAATCAATATCACAATCACGGGCAACGGCAGATCCGGACCCATTCGAGCATCAATCAGGTAAGCAACCAGTACAGTTCAAATTGACCGAATTTCGTCAATTCAAATTATCCTGACACTTGCAGATAAGCCACGACAACTCCCAGGAATGATCGGCATGTCCGACCCTTCGTAGCAGCCGTCGCTAGCCACGTGTTTGTAACATACATAATTATATTTGAATATAAGGCGTAGAATTTTAGCTTTAATGTGACACAAACTGTTCGATTTCATACTTGAACACTAAGAATCATTGGATGAAAAAGGGAGAACACTCAAGTAACAAGAAAAAAACCAACACAACGGTCATACATGGCTATTCCACAGGTGAGGATCTCGAAAACCGTTATACGCCTTCAAGAAAAAAAAAGTTCAGTACACATGAAAACATATAACATCAAATTACACAAACAAATTAAACATCAATGGGTCTTCCTTTGTTCATGTACGACTCCAACTCGGCGTCCAATTCAGCAACGCTTTTCGCCGCCTTTCTGTCTCGATTCTGGAGCGGACGCCTAGCGCGAATTCCTCCCTTTCTTGGCTTATCGTCAACAATGCGGTCGAGGAATGATGTAGAAACTCCACCAGTTGACGACCTCCTACAAAACGAATAAATGAATTTAGACGAAGGTCGACACTGGAGTACTTCCATTTCAGAAAGCACAAATAATGTTCACCTGAACCTCTTTTGCACACCGCGGGGAGCGGATCGAGGAAGTTTGCTCAGTCTGCTCTCGATTCCGTTTGCCACTCCTTCTGCTCCGTCAACGATTAGCATCTTTATCAGCTTCCCTACAACAGAATTGGCTATCATTGCACATTCGACTTTAGTAAAAAAAAACAAAAGATCGAGTCCTGCAAATATCGCCTAATATCCTACTATATAATGAGCGAAACCGCAATGTTTGTAATGGGTGGCTCATATGGGTCCCGTCGCGATAGTATGTTACCGTACACCAAATGCACCCAAGCGAGACGGGATGTAACTGCTTCATTTCTTTTCAATCTCCCAATTCTTCGATTTCTATCTCCCAGGTCTCTCAATTTCAATCAGATTTCGACTGATTAGGTGGAATAATGCCGAAATTTCCTCAATTTCTAGTTCATTTGAATCGGCCGATAGGCCGCTGGAGTGTTGGTCGTCTAGTATTGGAAGAATCGCGCTGTGAATTTCACTCTGTCATCACGTAGCAATCCACTAATTGTTCCAAAACATCCAGTCTATAAAGAAAAAACCTAGTACTTTTAGTGTATCTCTAAATTTCGCCCAAAGTTCGACATAAACCTCATCGTTTACTAATGGACTAGAGAAAAAAAGAACCCAGAAACTAGAACCAAGGTCAACACTTTTTCTCAACCGTAGCTTATGGAACGATAATCAATTGCAACTTCAAACGAACTGACAATCGAAAATATTACGCCCTTTACCTTTCACGTCATATTATCGCATGGTCGCATGGAACTGCCTTCAAGTTCGATGGAAAAGCAAAAGATAGAAGCCAAGACGTTCGGGTTGTTCAATACTAATGCGCGCAGAGACGATGAAAGATATGACCTGATTGTTCCTGGACAACTAGTTATTCGAAACTACTAGATAAAACCGGGACTCGGACAAATGTTGAATTTTGATCGTGTTACGCCTAGGTTAGCCTAATACTCGAAACTATAATGTAACGAGCAAACACTAATTATCCAGAATTCGCTACAAAAAAGCGCGCGTATCAAACACTCTTCACTTACCGTCGAGGGACACTCCTTTGAAATCCTCAAACATCTGCAAAGCATCCTTTCTCTTCAAGTACACATCACCAGTCCCAAGCGATACGCCATGCTCGTTGAAGTGGACTGTGGCCGTGTCAATGTTGTACGGCGCGAAGAGTTCCTGAATATCGATTAGTAGTGATATACAAACACTTACGGCATAAAACTTGTTTCCTTCGATTCCCATCAGCGTTTACCATCACTGCGGATTAGAGAAGACGTCATGGTCAGCCACAGAAATGCGTGTTAGCAGCCGAAAGTCTCCACCAACGATGCAAACAGAGCCACTGACAGCGAAAAGGACGTATGACTTGTGACTTAGCATCAGCCTCACTAGTCCGTGTGGAGCGGCGGCGCGGATGGTCGTCGAAGGAACGATCGAGACACCTCAAGATCAGCCGAGACGACGTTCGGTCCAAGATTGGACAGATTCACGCGCACTTTCTTGTTGGGATTGCTGGCACCAGCGACCACTTTACCGATCGCACCTCCTCTGGCACGGAAAGCTCGAGTTTCCTCTTGGTACTTGTCGTGTTTCCACTTTCCCGCGGGCGTTCGCTGAAACAAAAGTATAGACATTTACGGTTAATATCAGAACCCATGAGTCGCTACATTATCTGGGATATCAACGGCATATCTAAAAGCACAAGAACATGCATCATAACTCAACAAACAAGCTACTGAAAGCAAGTCGACAATCCCATCATCTTTTTAAAAACTAGGGTTGGTAATCCCAGCATATGAGTGTCGGCCGAATTGAATTTCAAGCGCAAATCTTTAACAATCCCTTTACGACGTCCACTTGACGCACACTACGGAATTATTCGAAGGCTACCTTTACTCCTACCTGATAATGACACAAAGGGGTGTTTCGCTATCACAACAAGGAAAAAGTACAAACTATGAGACTCACGTCTGAAAATCTCCCAAAACTCCGTGCTCCACCACTTTTTCCTGCTCCGGATTTGCTTACGCCGTCACTTCGGAAACCGCCGATGAGTCTTCCGGACTTGGACTTCTAAAACGATGAGATAATTGCCATAATGCATCAGCTGGAAAGAATGTGATTCGCCCACCGAAATTTTTCAAATGAACTCACTTTGTTCTTGCTGATGATTTCCTCCAATGACATATTGATCGACATCGCGAATCTGAAAGAACAGCAATGATGTGAATAAGAAAATAGTTACATTTCGACATACTCGTTTACGGTGATGAAATCGATTGTGGCGTATAACGAAAAACAAGGGAGATGACGTGCTGAATCGGTGCAATCACCCAACCATGCGCTCCAGGAATTTTTCGGAGCTTTATATGTAGCTAGGGTTGTACACGGAGAATAATGTCCCGAGCCCAAATGCTTACGGAATCTACCTCCGCTTGGTTTACGACGGGCATGAATTCAAAACTATACATTTGAAGAGCTTCGGCTCCAAGAGCGCTCTCTTGAGATGGTTCTGGGGCACTATTCAACTTAACGAACTCCAGTCCTCGATTTTTTTTCGAAATTCGCTGAAACACTGCACAGGGGGTAATTGAAGGCGCTGATCATGAATATGCCGACCTTTTTTTTCGTGGTTGATCCCGGACCACCCAAATCGCTACTTGGGTGGTCCAATCATGATTATCGATTCTCTATGGGGGTTATTTAGGGTTCTGAACACGGTGGTGAAGTTAGTTTCCAAAATGGCGGCCGCATACTGTAGTTATAAGTGGGTACCTACCAACCTTACCTGGTGAGACTCACCTATAACTACCGTATTCGGCCGTCATTTGGAAAACAGACTTCACCATCGTGTTCAGGACGCCAGAGAACCCCCATTTGAAAAGTTCAACGAAATCGGTAATCCTGACTGGACCACTCAAGTAGCGATTTGGGTGGACCGGGACCACCCACGTAAAACACGGACGACAGATTCGTGGTCTTCAAGGAATTTCGAGGACTGGAGTCCGATAAGTTGAATAGTGCCCAAGACAACCCAGGAACTTCGTCGTTCGGTAAGATGGAGATCTCGCGCTCTTCTCAAGCACACACCACACAAACTACATCGCTCCGCATCAGTGAAAACGAACAAAGCCAACAAAAGGTGTTGAAACGCTATAGGTGAAAAAACACAACAAGCACGAAAACGAAACGCCAAGGTGCAAAAACCAACCGCTCGCCGCGGCACGCTGCGAATCAATGCGAGCGCGAGTTTCGAAGACCGCCGCGCAACCGCTCGCTGCCCCACAGTTCCGATTCGTCCACAACTCAACCGTGGGGCGCGGAGTGCGGCTGTGCCAAGGGGACCGAGGAAGTTTGAGGTGTGAAGCGCCATTAGCAACTATGATATAAACTGTTAGCGCCAAAGGGGTGCGCTGAGGTATGGGTTATCGTTGCGATCGACTTTATGGGGTGTTAAACAGAGCCATTATGATTTTTGAATCTCCGCCGGTTAGGGTTGGTATTTGAATAAGTCTGAACTGCAGAGATTCATGACAGCTTTGTAAACACATTAGATTTGTGATTACAGTTCAACAAACCATTGGACAGCGATAGGCCCCAGATCCCATAACAAACCGGATGAATTACACCCTGATCTTCTCCTATACCCTCTAACCAGCCATTCAGCGGCCTGCCGGTCGACAAACGGCTGCTAAGTACACTCAACGAACAAAAATACATGAACTGAAATAAAGATTTGAATTTAAACAAAAAAGGTTTAAAATAAAACGATGAACAAATGGCAAATAGCAAAAGACGGCGAGCTGAACTGGTGAAATGCGTCCCTGGGAGTACGGTAACGGGCAATCGCTGCGGGACCCATATGAGCCAACCATGACAAACATCTCTTGGGTTTCTAGTTGAATAGTACCAGCCGTTCATCGGCCTATCGGCCGCCAAACGTCTGTTCTCCAACTTCGTTAAATAAATAAATAAACACTAATCCTCATTGCTTGCCAAGCTGAGTCACCCTTCGTTCATTTGAAACTTCGACACTGTTCCACTGATTGCACTCGGTGGTCGAAGTATTTTCTCGTTTCACTATGGCTCAGACATCCAGAATAAATCTCTTACTCTACTTGGTATAGTGTTCGAAGAGGTCAAATTGTTCTCAAATTCAATTCAAATGTGTGTTTACAAATTCTCCGCTCTAACCCAATATGAGAACTTACCTAGCTGAAACACTTTTCCCCAAATTACATGGCTCCTAGAATCGCCATCAGCGTGCAAAATAACCTCACCAGGCCAAGTCTGAGCCAAACAGGGAATTTTTACCCTATCACCCTTATTGTTGGACGAAGTGTAAGTGCGTTATCATAGGATGTGATTTTCAAAATGACTTCAGTGATAAGCAGAGATAAAACTACCACCAACCGCCACCACCACCTATCATTTGCAAAATGAATTGACATCCATCCATCCATCCATCCATACATCCATCCATCCATACATACATCCATCCAAGTAAACAGCAGGGTTTCGCTTATTATATAGTAAGGATATTTGCGGTGGATTAGTAGGTGGACGAGTGTGGTGCGGGAGCCAGAGGCGATGCTGACACCAGCAGAGTCGAACGAACGATCCTCGCTTGCGTTGACCAGTCCTTCCTTACTCCCGAAGTCAGGTAAATCAATTCTAGACTTGAGTGCGGAGGTGAAGATTACGACTTCTACAGCGGTTGGCCCCGCAATTCATTGTATAAGCCAAGTATTCTCATTCACCATGCCTTTACGATGCTGAAGGGATGACGAATGCATGGCGCATTCTAACGGGACCGACCAACGCCAAACACTTCACCTCTCACCTCATGGATAGTAAGTAGGATGGATTTAAACAACGTTTATTGATTGTTATCTAATCACAGTCTTGTCATTAGTTTAATTTCTATTTTTGGGAATTTGTTCCTCACTGCCGATACCGTCCTCTTCTTCATCTTCTTCTGATCCTGGAACAGTTTGAAGTACAGGACCGTTCAGATGGAAGTTTGGGTGCGCTTCGCTCAGTTTTAAAATGAATCCTTTTCATCGATAGTTTGAAGTTACACTATTCGGGCACCACTTATAGTTAGACATCGAAGCGATACGCGTCTACGCGGTTTTCAAAGTCTTCGAAACCCAGGGTCAGCGCAAAATTACAAATTTCCGTTAAAAGCACCATAGTGACACGATGACGTCACAACAACTTACCCATACCCTTCGACTCCATAGAGCTGCCCTCAGCTGTAGTAGAGTGATAAGTGGTCGTAGAGACCGGTACCGAGGAAGGAACGATCGAGTTGGTCGCACTTGTGTACACCGACGACGACTCTGTGCTTCTCGCCAGTGCACTCTAAAATTGATTAAACGAAATAGCGCGGGAAATGCACATTATTGATTTCTAGGCGCGCGTCGCGCAAAGGCATCGCGATTGGATGACCAATCAATTAATCAATCAATAGTGTCGCTATGCATTTTGGATTGAGAACAGTTTTGGTATCTCTTACAGTCCATGCGAGACCAAAGTCTACCCATTTCTTCGCTCACCTTGATGTTTGTTAGCGAACTTTTCAGCTCATCAGAGGCTTTCTTCATTTCTTCGAACGTTTTTGTAAGTTTTTCTAGAACTTCTAATGTCAGCCCTTGCATTTCTGGAATGAACATTCATTTGACAAGGACAGCAAAAGCGACAAAAGAAGGCTTAAAAGGTGAAAATTGTCTCGATTTATGAAGCCTGCACTGTAGTAGAAGTCTGATAAATAAGAGTGCGGCGAAAGGAGCTCACGATGAACTTCGTCGAACATTTTATTACAAGAATGTGATTCCCATCCCATCTTGTCCTCGCTGAATAAATAGATAAAAGGTAAAGTGAAGTGATCTGAGTTGATTGATTTCCTAATAGCTGATGGTGATCAAACTTGGTAGCCATTAAGCCCCTTTTTTCTGTTTCGCTACTATTCAACCAGCACTCGATTTTTTCAGTCAGATTTTTTTTCCAGAAAATCGCTAAAACTTCGCCTATGGGGTTATTTGGGGTTCAAAACACGAATCTCCTGTGGTTTTTCACGTGGGTGGTCTCGGACCACTCAAATCGCTACTTGGGTGATCCAGTCAGATCCACCGATTTCGTTGAAACTTTGTCTATGGGGGTTCTCTGGTGTCCCGAACACGATGGTGAAGTCTGTTTTCCAAATGGCGGCCGAATACGGTAGTTATAGGTGAGTCTCACCAGGTAAGGTCGGAAGGTACTCAATTATAACTACCGTATTCGGCCGCCATTTCGACAACGGAATCACTATCGTGTTTAGGACACCAGAGAACCCCCCATAGACATAGTTTCAGCGAAGTCAGTGACCCTGACTGGACTACTCAAGTAGTTGATATGGGTGGTCCGAGACGACCAGGTGAAAAAAAGGACTTCACGATCGCGTTCAGAACCCTAAATAGTTCCCAGAGGCAAAAACCTCCGGAAGCGGTGATCCTGACTGGACCAGCGAATTTCGACGACTGAAGAAATCGAGTACTGGTGTCCGTTAAGTTGAATAGTGCCTCTATTTCTTATCTTGTTCTATGTTTTTCAGTTTTAGTCGGCATACGGAACAACCCAGAATAGAAAAGGAGAGAGTTAGACACCTAAGGAAGGACCCTACCAATGACTAGATCCAATATAGAACTTCCTAAAACGAAATTCAGAGAACAAAATGCCAATGATTTCGGTCGGGACTTGAAAATCAAAACCCACTTGAACCCTTGACCAGCTCCTCCTGAAATCGTCTCCAGTGTGTGCGTGGTATCCGGTTGCAAACCTTTCCTAAAATAGGGATGTAATAGAAGAATTCCCCTCAGCCTCAATTACACAACTAATTTTGGCCACTTAACATACCTTACAGCTTCTTGTCTGTACAGCCTGTGCTTATATATCGCGTCTCTCCACTGTTCGAGTGAGTCCTCGAGAGGAATCAAGCTATGGATTTCATTGGCTACCTAGAAGAAAAATAAAGCTTTTTAGAGAGGTCGACGTAATTTTTAAGAATATCCAAGGGAGTCAACAGGCCACAGAGCCATTACGATGCAGAACCCTCAAACTTGGGTAATTAAACGGGCGGGCCCGCGTGGTACAGTGGCAAGAGGCGCTAGTGACACCCGCACGGTCGAGCGATCAATCCCGGCCCGGGCTAACCAAGCCTTCCATCCCTCCGGGGTCGGGTAAATTGGTACCAGACTTGTCTGGGAAGGTAAAGACACTGACCTGGTATAGCGGCTGACCCCCGCAGGTCATTGTATAGGCCAAACACGCATTCTCCAAGCCTCTACGATTCTGAATTGAACACGAATGCGGCGGCGCGTCCTTCGGGGACTGATCAACGCCGGCATCTTTACCTTTTACCTTTATTCAAGGGAGTAGCGGTGTAGTGCTAAGAGGCGGGATGAAGAAAGAGGGAGATGAATACGCATTCATCATGTCTTTGCGGTTCTGAATGGAACCCAGGTGCGTGGGGCGTTTTTAGGGAATTGATCAACGCCGTCCACTTTGACTTCACCGTCACTCTTATTTGATGAAATCTGTCTCCACAAAACCGCGTGGTCTCTATTCTCCCGTCTGTCTAACGATAAAGATCTAATTTTTTACGCCCCATCATCGGATTAGGGCCCAGATTCATGAACGGACGAGCGGTCTCCGATACCGCGACGCAGCCAGAACCAGATGGCAGAGTCGATGAGAGATTGCGTTTAACATAGGAAGTTTAGGATATGTAGACAAAGGCGGGTGCCGTTCGGGCTATATCTCGGGGTTTATCGGGGGTCTAAAGGTAAAGGCAATGTTCAAGGTGCCGGCGTTGATCAGCCCCTGAGGACGCGCCACCGCATTCGTGTTCCATTCAAGTCGTAGAGGCTTGGTGAATGCGTATTTGGCCTATACAATGACCTGCGGGGGCCAGCCGCTATACCAAGTGTCTTTACCTTCACAGACAAGTCTGGTACCAATTTACCCGACCCCGGAGGAATGGAAGGCTTGGTTAGCCCGGGCCAGGATCGATCGCTCGACCGTGCGGGTGTCAGCAGCGCCTCTTACCACTGTACCACGCGTGCCCATCGGGGGTTTACTAATGATGAATCTGAGCCTTGAAGTAGTTTTCCCTTCGGTAGTCACCGCCTCCAAAACAACCAGTCACTATACACTAACCTTCAAAATTATTACGATTCGCTTATCGTCGTACATAACAGTGGCCTGAAATAACTTCAATAGAACGACGCATATGGGGCGGTCGTAAAGCCTATCACATACTTTGGCAAGATCGATCTGAAATTCCGGATCCGTAGATCCGGTTTTCTTCCTCGAGAAGAATTTGATTATTCCGTTCGATAGGTCTGCATGGAATTTTCGCGAAATGTTTATGACCCTTCGCTTTCGGCGTTTCACACTCACCAAACCCTAAACGAAACAAAAATACAGCCAAATAACCGGTTCTTAGGGCATGTGGCTTCTAAGCAGTCTAGCCATAGTTTCTGCACCGCTACAAGATATTCCGTTCATCAGTGATAAAGAAAACAAAGTATCCTACTATATAATAAGCGAAACCCAAGCGATGTTTATCATGGGTGGCTCATATGGGTCCCGCCGCGATTGCCCGTTACTGGACTCCCAGGGACGTGATTCATCAGTTCAGCTCGCCGTCTTTTCCTACATGCTATCTGTTCACCGTTTTATTTTAAATCTTTTCTGTTTTATTTCAAATCTTCATTTCAATTCATGTATTTTTGTTTTTAGTGTGTATCTAGCAGCCGATTGTCGGCCGTCAGGTCGCTGAATGGCTGGTATCCGTTCCGTATATACTAGAAATCCTACTATATAATAAGCGAAACCCAAGCGATGTTTATCATGGGTGGCTCATATGGGTCCCGCCGCGATTGCCCGTTACTGGACTCCCAGGGACGTGATTCATCAGTTCAGCTCGCCGTCTTTTCCTACATGCTATCTGTTCACCGTTTTATTTTAAATCTTTTCTGTTTTATTTCAAATCTTCATTTCAATTCATGTATTTTTGTTTTTAGTGTGTATCTAGCAGCCGATTGTCGGCCGTCAGGTCGCTGAATGGCTGGTATCCGTTCCGTATATACTAGAATATGAGAAGAGCGAAGCCTTACTTTCTCTTCTTTTTTTACTTTTTTTTTTACTTTTTTTTCCAAGAGAAAATCCGACGACAAAACGATCTCGCTTACCTGGAGCCGTTGTGGCGTTTCTGTGCACCTCTCCTCCGGCCAACTGCCCATCGTAATCATCGAGTCCTTCTTCAAGCGAGTAGCGATTCTCTTCATTTTGCATCACCTCTCAGCAGACACACTTGATGAACATTTGAAAACCACCCCATTTTTCTCTCCACGCTACTGATAACGCAGCAAATATCCGCTATCAGAAGCGAAGGATATGAGGATACTAGTGATAGGCCCTACCTACTCCACTCTAAAAAAAACGGCAGCGAGGACATTAGCACTCTAGTAACACATAATTGTATGTAGTGCTCGCTATCAGAAACCTGTCTCCAGCGAGTTGACCCTTATCAGTTGATCATCATTCATCTCATGCACCAACAGCAAAGTACCGTAGTACTCAGGATGCCAGGTATTTCAGATTGGATTTGAAATCAATTCAAAATTTCTCCAGGATCACAAGCTAAACATATTTATTGCAACGGAATCATTCTTATTAGTTAACAGTCCAACGAGATCTCTAGTGATAGCAACAAATTAGGCGCATAAACCGGCATGCAAGATCAATCGCATCACAGAAGCAAAGCTTGGTAATAGTGCTTGGTAAATACTAAATCAAGTGGTCTAATATTCAAGACTAGTTATATAAATGACAATTCAGACCGTTGAAAATGAGCCAGGCAACGGTTAACGACGCTTCGCTCCACGCTTCTTTTTTCCGTTCTTACCTGAAAACGAAGATTTCAAGCGATTTCCTTATCAGAGGAATAAGAATCGATTAAAACATATCAAAGCCCACGGAAACCTTATATTTATCGCAGATACACAGAAAAAATTAAAGCGGAAAGCCGAGTATGATGACGAATTGTCGTCAAAAATAACAAAACACTTCAACAATTGAAAAATACCTGACGCGTCGCGTGGTTCTGACGGTGGAGTAGGAGCCGCAGCGCTTCCTTGGCACAGAAGTCGCTTCTCGGCGTTTTTCCTCATGTTAATGCCGCTGATTTGCCTCGCAGCAGCCAGACTCTCCATAGCCAAAGCTAAAACGATTGGAAGGGTTAGTGAGTGGATCTCAGGTTACCGCAGAAGACGATAGGTAAGGCCTTTGTTATACCGACGCTCACCCCCCCCAGCGTCTGCCAGCGCAACTCGTCCCATTCAGTATCAGACACTGTGGGGCCAGACACGCTTGTGCGAGTTATCACTTCAGTCGCTGGCGTGATGACGCTCACGGGCTGTTATACAGACGCTCACGCGCGTCGTCGCTAGTCGCTGTGCATTTCACTGCGACTGACCCTTTCGCTGGGGGTCGGTCGAGGGCTCCTCTGTATGCTTCGGGCGCGTGCGTGCGTGCGTCGCGTGCTCAGCGGCTGGGCGCTCACCGCTCGCAAGCAGCTGACGCTCACCATCAGCGTCGGTATAACAAAGGCATAAAGGACTCACGTGACGCTCGGACTGTATCGAACAACTCATTCTCGACGAAACATCCTCCGTTACTTGCTGGTGCACTGTCTTGGACACCTGGAAGCAAGATCTCATTACTACAAAATAGAATAGTGTGTACCATCCCAACTCCACCTACCATCGTATGGCTCTTACCCTGGCAAGAAGCCCGTCAACAACAACCAAATATCCTATCACCACAGTTATAATTATTGAATAGAAAAAGAAAAGCACCTAAGGGCTCGTTCAGACGCCGCGCGGCGAAAATGCAAAATCGAAGCGCAATCAATAATTAACGTCATTGGTCGAATTTGCTTCTTTACGTTAGTGGCGCAGTCCGGTGGCGCCGCGTCTAAGCAAAAAAACGATGCATATAATCACATAGGGAAGGGGGACACTCCTTTGAAATCCTCAAACATCTGCAAAGCATCCTTTCTCTTCAAGTACACATCACCAGTCCCAAGTGATACGCCATGCTCGTTGAAGTGGACTGTGGCCGTGTCAATGTTGTACGGCGCGAAGAGTTCCTGAATATCGATTAGTAGTGATATACAAACACTTACGGCATAAAACTTGTTTCCTTCGATTCCCATCAGCGTTTACCATCACTGCGGATTAGAGAAGACGTCATGGTCAGCCACAGAAATGCGTGTTAGCAGCCGAAAGTCTCCACCAACGATGCAAACAGAGCCACTGACAGCGAAAATGACGTATGACTTGTGACTTAGCATCAGCCTCACTAGTCCGTGTGGAGCGGCGGCGCGGATGGTCGTCGAAGGAACGATCGAGACACCTCAAGATCAGCCGAGACGACGTTCGGTCCAAGATTGGACAGATTCACGCGCACTTTCTTGTTGGGATTGCTGGCACCAGCGACCACTTTACCGATCGCACCTCCTCTGGCGCGGAAAGCTCGAGTTTCCTCTTGGTACTTGTCGTGTTTCCACTTTCCCGCGGGCGTTCGCTGAAACAAAAATATAGACATTTATGATTAATATCAGACCCCATGAGTCGCTAGAGACAGTATCTAGGATATTAACGGCATACTTAAAGGCACAAGAACACGCATCATAACTCAACAAACAAGCTACTAAAAGCAACTCGACTATCCTATCTTTTTAAGACCTAGGGTTGGTAACCCGAGCATATGAGTATCGGCCGAATTGGATTTCAGGTGCAACTCTTTAGCAATACCTTTACAACGTCCACTTGACGCACATTACGGGATTATTCGAAAGCTACCTTTACCCCTAGACCTGATAATGACACAAAGGGGTGTTTCGCTATCACAACAAGGAAAAAGTACAAACTATGAGACTCACGTCTGAAAATCTCCCAAAACTCCGTGCTCCACCACTTTTTCCTGCTCCGGATTTGCTTACGCCGTCACTTCGGAAACCGCCGATGAGTCTTCCGGACTTGGACTTCTAAAACGATGAGATAATTGCCATAATGCATCAGCTGGAAAGAATGTGATTCGCCCACCGAAATTTTTCAAATGAACTCACTTTGTTCTTGCTGATGATTTCCTCCAATGACATATTGATAGACATCGCGAATCTGAAAGAACAGCAATGGTGTGAATAAGAAAATAGTTACATTTCGACATACTCGTTTACGGTGATGAAATCGATTGTGGCGTATAACGAAAAACAAGGAAGGGAGATGACGTGCTGAATCGGTGCAATCACCTAACCGTGCGCTCAAGGAATTTATCGGAGCTTGATATGTAGCTAGGGTTGCACACGGAGAATAAAGTCCCGAGCCCAAATGTTTCCGGAATCTACCTCCAATTGGTTTACGACGGGCACGAATTCAAAAATAGACATTTGAAGTCAATTTCAAGAGCTTCAGCTCCTAGACCTCTCATTTGAGACGGTTCTTGGGCACTATTCAACTTAACGGACTCCAGTCCTCGATTTTTTTTTTCGAAATTCGCTGAAACATTGCACAGGAGTGTAACTGAAGGCGCTGATCATGAATATGCCGTCCGTTTTTTACGTGGGTGGTCCCGGACCCCCCAAATCGCTACTGGGTGGTCCAATCAGGATTATCGATTTCGCCGAACTTTCCCTATAGCGATTATTTAGGGTCCTGAACGCGATGGTGAAATCCTCCTTTCACCTGGTCCTCTCGGACCACCGATATCGACTACTTGGGTGGTCCAGTGAGAGTCACCAATTTTGCTGAAACTTTGTCTATGGGAGTTCTCTGGTGTCCTAACCACAATGGTGAAGTCAGTTTTCGAAATGGCGGCCGAATACTGTAGTTACAGTTGAGTACCTACCGACCATACCTGGTGAGACTCACCTATAACTACCGTATTCGACCGTCATTTGGAAAACAGACTTCACCATCGTGTTCAGAACGCCAGAGAACCCCCATAGGAGAAGTTCAGCAAAATCGATGATCCTGATTGGACCACCCAAGTAGCGATTTGGGTGGTCCGGGACCACCCACGTGAAACATGAACGGCAGAATCGTGATCTTCAGCGAATCTCGAGGACTGGAGCCCGTTAAGATGAATAGTGCCCAAGACAACCCAGGAACTTCGTCGTTCGGTATGCTGGAGATCTCGCGCTCCTCTCAAGCACACACCGCACAAATACATCGCTCCGCATCAGTGAAAACGAGCAAAGCCAACAAAAGGTGTTGAAACGCTATAGGTGAAAAAACAAAACAAGCACGAAAACGAAACGCCAAGGCGCAAAAACCAACCGCTCGCCGCGGCACGCTGCGAATCAATGCGAGCGCGAGATTCGAAGACCGCCGCGCGACCGCTCGCTGCCCCACAGTTGCGATTCGTCCACAACTCTACCGTGGGGCGCGGAGTGCGGCTATGCCAAGGCGACCGAGGGTGTTTGAGGTGTAAAGCGCCATTAGCAACTATGATATAAACTGTTAGCGCCTAAGGGGTGCGCTGAGGTGTGGGTCATCGTTGCGATCGACTTTATGGGGTGTTAAACAGAGCCATTACGATTTTGGAATCTCTGCCGGTTAGGGTTGGTCTGTGAATAAGTTTAACCCGGTGAGATTTCATGGTAACTTTGAAAACACGTTAGATTTCTGAGTAGAGCTCAACAAACCGTTGGTCAGCGATAAGCCCCAGATCCCATAACAAACCGGATGAATTACACCCTGATCTTCTCCTGCGCCGTCTAACCAGCCATTCAGCGGCCTGCCGGCCGACAAACGGCTGCTATGTACACTCAAGGAACAAAAATACATGAACTGAAACAAAGATTTGAAATAAAACAAAAAAAGGTTTAAAATAAAACGATGAACAAATGGCAAATAGCAAAAGACGGCGAGCTGAACTGGTGAAATGCGTCCCTGGGAGTGCGGTAACGGGCAATCGCTGCGGGACCTATATGAGCCAACCGTGACAAACATCTCTTGGGTTTCTAGTAGAATAGTACCAGCCGTTCATCGGCCTATCGGCCGCCAAACGTCTGTTCTCCAACTTCGTTAAATAAATAAATAAATAAACACTAATCCTCATTGCTTGCCAAGCTAAGTCACCCTTCGTTCATTTGAAACTTCGACACTGTTCCACTGATTGCACTCGGTGGTCGAAGGAATTTCCTCTTTTCACTATGGCTCAGACATCCAGCAGAAATTAGAATTGTTTCTCTTACTCTACTTGGTATAGTGTTCGAAGAGGTCAAATTGTTCTCAAATTCAAATGTGTGTTTACAAATTCTCCATACTCTAACACCAATATAAGAGAGGAGAACTTACACTCTAGCTGAAACCACCCCTTTTCCCCAATTTACATGACTCCTAGAATCGCCATCAGCGTGCAAAATAACCTCACTAGGCCAAGTCTGAGCCAAACAGGGAATTTTTACCCTATCACCCTTATTGTTGGACGAAGTGTAAGTGCGTTATCATAGGATGTGATTTTCAAAATGACTTCAGTGATAAGCAGAGATAAAACTACCACCAACCGCCACCACCACCTATCATTTGCAAAATGAATTGACATCCATCCATCCATCCATCCATACATCCATCCATCCATCCATACATCCATCCATCCATACATACATCCATCCAAGTAAACAACAGGGTTTCGCTTATTATATAGTAAGGATATTTGGGGTGGGTTAGTAGGTGGACGAGTGTGGTGCGGGAGTCAGAGGCGATGCTGACACCAGCAGAGTCGAACGAACGATCCTCGCTTGCGTTGACCAGTCCTTCCTTACTACCGAAGTCAGGTAAATCAATTCTAGACTTGAGTGCGGAGGTGAAGATTACGACTTCTACAGCGGTTGGCCCCGCAATTCATTGTATAAGCCAAGTATTCTCATTCACCATGCCTTTGCGATGCTGAATGGATGACGAATGCATGGCGCGTTCTAACGCCAAACACCTCACCTCTCACCTTATGGATAGCAAGTAGGTTGGATTTAAACAACGTTTATTGATTGTTATCTAATCACAGTCTTGTCACTAGTTTAATTTCTATTTTTGGGAATTTGTTCCTCACTGCCGATACCGTCCTCTTCTTCATCTTCTTCTGATCCTGGAACAGTTGAAAGTGCAGGACCGTTCAGAGAGAAGTTTGGGTGCGCTTTGCTCAATTTTAAAAAAATCCCTTCCATTTATAGTTTGAAGTTACACCATTCGGGCACCACTTAGACATCGAAGCGATATGTGTCTCCGTTGTTCTTAAAGTCTCGAAATTCAGGATTGGCGCAAAAATCCACATTCCTGTTAAAAGCACCATAGTGACACGATGACGTCACAACAACTTACCCATACCCTTCGACTCCATAGAGCTGCCCTCAGCTGTGGTAGAGTGATAAGTGGTCGTAGAGACCGGTACCGAGGAAGGAACGATCGAGTTGGTCGCACTTGTGTACACCGACGACGACTCTGTGCTTCTTGCCAGTGCACTCTGAAATTGCTTGAACGAAATAGCGCGGGAAATGCACATTATTGATTTATAGGCGCGCGTCGCGCAAAGGCATCGCGATTGGATAACCAATCAATAAATCAATCAATCGATAGCGTCGTTATGCATTTTGGATCGAGAACAGTTTTGGTATCTCTTACAGTCCATGCGAGACCAAAGTCTACCCATTTCTTTGCTCACCTTGATGTTTGTAAGCGAACTTTTCAACTCATCAGAGGCTTTCTTCATTTCTTCGAATGTCTTTGTAAGTTTTTCTAGAACTTCTAATGTCAGCCCTTGCATTTCTGGAATGGACATTCATTCGGCAGGGGCAGTAAGAGCGATAAAGGAAGGTTAAAAATGCTAAGACTGTCTCGACTCATGCAGCCTGAAACGCAGTAGTAGAATTCTAATAAGAGTGCGGCGAAAGGAGCTCACGATGAACTTCGTCGAACATTTTATTGCAAGAATGTGATTCCCATCCCATCTTGTCCTCGCTGAATAAATAGGTAAAAGTTATGGTGAAATGGTCTGAGTTGATCGATTTCCTAATGGTTGATGGTGATCAAACTTGGTCGCCATTACGCCCCACTATTTCTATTTCGGTACTATTCAACTTAGCGAACACTAGCACTCGATTTTTTCAGTCAGAATTTTTTTTCAGAAAATCGCTAAAACTTCGCCAATGGGGTTATTTGGGGTTCAGGACACGAATCTGCTGTCCGTTTTTCACGTGGGTGGTCTCGGACCACTCAAATCGCTACATGGGTGGTCCAGTCAGGATCACCGATTTCGCTGAAACTTTGTCTATGGGGATTCTCTGGTGTCCTGAACACGACTGTGGAGTCCGATTTCCAAATGGCGGCCGAATACGGTAGTTACAGGTGAGTCTCACCAGGTAAGGTCGGTAGGTACTCAACAATAACTACCGTATTCGGCCGCCATTTCGACAACGGACTTCACCATAGTGTTCAGAACACCAGAAAACCTCCATAGACAACAGCGAAATCGGTGATTCTGACTGGACCACCCAAGTAGCGATTTGGGTAGTCCTAGACCACCCACGTGAAAAACGGACAGCAGATTCGTGTTCTGGACCCCAAATAACCCTCATAGGCAGAGATCTCCGGAAGCGGTGATCCTGACTGGACCAACGAATTTCTACGACTGAAAAAATCGAGTACTGGTGTCCGTTAAGGTGAATAGTGCCTCTATTTCTTATCTTGTTCTATGTTTTTCAGTTTTAGTCGGCATACGGAACAACCCAGAATAGACAAGGAGAGAGTTAGACACACACACTCCTACCAATGACTAGACCCAATATAGAACTTTGAACAGAGAACGGATTGCCAATAATTTTGGTCGGGACTTGGAGAATCAAAACCCACTTGAACCCTTGACCAGCTCCTCCTGAAATCGTCTCCAGTGTGTGCGTGGTATCCGGCTGCAAACCTTTCCTAAAATAGAGATGTAGTAGAAGAATCCCACTCAGCCTCAATTACACAACTAATTTTGGCCACTTAACATACCTTACAGCTTCTTGTCTGTACAGCCTGTGCTTATATATCGCGTCTCTCCACTGTTCGAGTGAGTCCTCGAGAGGAATCAAGCTATGGATTTCATTGGCTACCTAAAAGAAAAATAAAGCTTTTTAGAGAGGTCGACGTAATTTCTAAGAATATCCAAGGGAGTCAACAGGCCACAGAGCCATTATTTCGACGATGCAGAACCCTCAAACTTGGGTAATTAAACGGGCGGGCCCGCGTGGTACAGTGGCAAGAGGCGCTACTGACACCCGCACGGTCGAGCGATCGATCCCGGCCCGGGCTAACCAAGCCTTCCATCCCTCCGGGGTCGGGTAAATTGGTACCAGACTTGTCTGGGAAGGTAAAGACACTGACCTGGTATAGCGGCTGGCCCCCGCAGGTCATTGTATAGGCCAAACACGCATTCTCCAAGCCTCTACGATTCTGAATTGAACACGAATGCGGCGGCGCGTCCTTCGGGGACTGATCAACGCCGGCACCTTTACCTTTTACTTTTATTCAAGGGAGTAGCGGTGTAGTGCTAAGAGGCGGGATGAAGAAAGAGAGAGAGATGAATACGCATTCATCATGTCTTTGCGGTCCTGAATGGAACCCAGGTGCGTGGAGCGATCTTAGGGAATTGATCAACGCCGACCACTTTGACTTTTCCGTCACTCTTATTTGATGACAATTGTCTGCACAAAATCGCGTGATCTCTGTTCTCCTGTCTGACTAACGATAAAGGTCTAATTTTTTACGCCCCATCATCGGATTAGGGTCCAGATTCATGAACGGACGAGCGGTTTCCGAAACCGCGGCGCAGCCAGAACCAGACGGCAGATTCGATGAGAGATTGCATTTAACATAGGAAGTTTAGGACAAGTAGACAAAGGTGGGCGCCGTTCGGGCTATATCTTGGGGTTTATCGAGGGTTTACCAATGATGAATCTGGATCTCGGAGTAGTTTTCCCTCGGATAGTCGCCGCCTCCAAAACAACCAGTCACTATGCACTAACCTTCAAAATTATTACGATTCGCTTATCGTCGTACATAACAGTGGCCTGAAATAACTTCAATAGAACGACGCATATGGGGCGGTCGTAAAGCCTATCACATACTTTGGCAAGATCGATCTGAAATTCCGGATCCGTAGATCCGGTTTTCTTCCTCGAGAAGAATTTGATTATTCCGTTCGATAGGTCTGCATGGAATTTTCGCGAAATGTTTATGACCCTTCGCTTTCGGCGTTTCACACTCACCAAACCCTAAACGAAACAAAAATACAGTCAAATAATCGGTTCTGAGGGCATGTGGCTTCTAAGCAGTCTAGCCATAGTTTCTGCACCGCTACAAGATATTCCGTTCATCAGTGATAAAGAAAATCAAAGTATCCTGCTACATAATAAGCGAAACCCAAGCGATGTTTGCCATGGGTGGCTCATATGGGTCCCGCCGCGATTGCCCGTTACCGGACTCCCAGGGACGCGATTCATCAGTTCAGCTCGCCGTCTTTTGCTACATGCTATTTGTTCACCGTTTTATTTAAAAAATTGTTTTATTTCAAATCTTTATTTCATGTATTTTTGTTTTTAGTGTGTATCTAGCAGCCGTTTGTCGGCCGTCAGGCCGCTGAATGGCTGGTATATTAGAATGTAGGAAGAGCGAAGCATTACTTTTAAAGAGAAAATCCGACGCGAAACCGATCTCGCTCACCTGGATCCGTTGTGGCGTTTCTGTGCACCTCTCCTCCGGCCAACTGCCCATCGTAATCATCGAGTCCTTCTTCAAGCGAGTAGCGATTCTCTTCATTTTGCATCACCTCTCAGCAGACACACTTGATGAACATTTGAAAACCACCCCGTTTTCCTCACAGCACTACTGATAACGCAGCAGATATCCGCTATCAGAGGCGAAGAGTATGAGGATACTATTGATAGGCCCTACCTACTCTAAAAAGAACGGCAGCGAGGACATTAGCACTCCTAGTAATACCTAATTGTATGTAGTGCTCGCTATCAGAAACCTGTCTCCAGCGAGTTGACCCTTATCAGTTGATCATTCATCTCCTCCACCAACAACAAAGTACCGTAGCACTCGTGATGCCATGTATTTCAGATTGGATTTAAAATCAATCCAACATTTCGCCAAGATCACAAGCTAAACATATTTATTGCAACGGAATCATTCTTATTAGTTAACAGTCCAACGAGATCTCTAGTGATAGCAACAAATTAGGCGCATAAACCGGCATGCAAGATCAATCGCATCACAGAAGCAAAGCTTGGTAACATTGGTTGGTAAATACTAAATCAAGTGGTCTAATATTCAAGACTAGTTATATAAATGACAATTCAGACCGTTGAAAATGAGCCAGGCAACGGTTAACGACGCTTCGCTCCGCGCTTCTTCTTTCCGTTCTTACCTGAAAAGGAAGATTTCAAGCGATTTCCTCATCAGAGGAATAAGAATCGATTAAAACATATCAAAGCCTACGGAAACCTTATATTTATCGCAGATACACAGAAAAAATTAAAGCGTAAAGCCGGTTATGATGACGAATTGTCGTCAAAAATAACAAAATACTTCAACAATAGAGAAATACCTGACGCGTCACGTGGTTCTAACGGTGGAGTAGGAGCCGCAGCACTTCCTTGGCACAGAAGTCGCTTCTCGGCATTTTTCCTCATGTTAATGCCACTGATTTGCCTTGCAGCAGCCAGACTCTCCATAGCCAAAGCTAAAACGATTGGAAGGGTTAGTGAGTGGATCTCAGGTTACTGCAGAAGACGATAGGTAAGGCCTTTGTTATACCGACGCTCACCCCCCCCCCAGCGTCTGCCAGCGCAACTCGTCCCATTCAGTATCAGACACTGTGGGGCCAGACACGCTTGTGCGAGTTATCACTTCAGTCGCTGGCGTGATGACGCTCACGGGCTGTTATACAGACGCTCACGCGCGTCGTCGCTAGTCGCTGTGCATTTCACTGCGACTGACCCTTTCGCTGGGGGTCGGTCGAGGGCTCCTCTGTATGCTCCGGGCGCGTGCGTGCGTGCGTCGCGTGCTCAGCGGCTGGGCGCTCACCGCTCGCAAGCAGCTGACGCTCACCATCAGCGTCGGTATAACAAAGGCATAAAGGACTCACGTGACGCTCGGACTGTATCGAACAACTCATTCTCGACGAAACATCCTCCGTTACTTGCTGGTGCACTGTCTTGGACACCTGGAAGCAAGATCTCATTACTACAAAATAGAATAGTGTGTACCATCCCAACTCCACCTACCATCGTATGGCTCTTACCCCGGCAAGAAGCCCGTCAACAACAACAAAATATCCTGTTACCACAGTTATAATCATTAAATAGAAAAAGAAAAGCACCTAAGGGCTCGTTTAGACGCCGCGCGGCGAAAATGCAAAATCGAAGCGCAATCAATAATTAACGTCATTGGTCGAATTTGCTTCTTTACGTTAGTGGCGCAGTCCGGTGGCGCCGCGTCTAAGCAAAAAAAACGATGCATATAATCACATAGGGAAGAAATTAAACGAAAAAAGTGAATTTCGTCAAAATGTCCTTAAATGAAAAATAGCAGCCTTTAAAAAAAAACCCGAACGACCAGTAAGTTTGCCTATATGAGGCGCAACCGGGCTGCGCCACTAATGTAATAGAGCAAATTCAATCAAGGACGTTAATTATTGATTGCGCTTCAATTTTGCATTTTCGCCGCACCGCGTCTAAACGAGCCCTAAGGCGAAAGAAAATTTCGTACAGAAATAGTGCGCCGCGCGAGCACTGATTATTACAAAACATTAAAAAACGTGTAAATTCAACGTCTAACCTTTATTTTCGCTGCCTTGGGCTGGATGAGCACTGCTATGCGGTGACTTTGGCACAGTTGCTGGCTGAGCGACGGCGTAAACGGTGTTACTCTAAAATTGACCAATGCATCACAATCTAGACACATTGTAACACAAATTTCTTTTCTTAATTTTGAAATCCGCCACCTGCTCAGGTGTTCTTCTGCAATTCAGAACATCCTGACTTACCTTATAATGATCTGAAGGTAAATCATCGAGAAAAGTACCGATTCGCATGCTCTGCACTTCAAATAGTAGCTCTGCCAAACAATTGATTAGAACTTGTAGAGCAAGTGGTGGCTGGAAATTATAGCTTCACAATTCCCCGTACTCTAACCACTGGTCTGTGCTCACCTTAGGAACAAGTCTTGTAATTGAACACGCAACATTGAACAGGATAGATAACTGAGAATACACACGCTCATCTCGTCGAATCGTCGCCTGAGCGGGCGGTAGAATGTCTTCTCTGAAAAATATAAATATGAAAAACGCGTATACGACGAAATGGTCGCGAAGTCCATGAGGGAAACAAGTAAATCATTAATGCACTCACTTTATATCGGGAGGAAACGGTAGTTTGCTACGGCGAAAATTGACTACCTATAATAATATTTTATTAATGCTAGTAATCTCCATCTATAAAAAGCACAATAAAATCTGCAATAATAACACTAACAATGAACAAGAGAAAAAAACTGTCAAAGCAAACAAGAAAAACAGAAAGTCTTGGAGAAACATAATATTTTTCTAAGTAGTGGAGCAGTATCAAGAAGAAATGAAATTATTTTCAGACATTCTTTCGTTCTAAAGCACATTAGGCGAATAAGCACCCAAACACACTGTGAAATGATGTGCAAAATTCTTTCCGGTGGAACTGTCACAGAATTTTAACGAAAAAGGCTGAGATTACAACGTTTGGTGCGTCAGAGAACACCCAGAACTACCCGATCTTGATAATAACAATATCCTATCCTACCCTATCCTACTATCCTATCCTACTATATAATAAGCGAAACCCGAGCGATGTTTGTCATGGGTGGCTCATATGGGTCCGGCCGCGATTGCCCGTTACCGTATGCCCAGGGACGCATTTCATTAGTTCAGCTCGCCGTATTTGCTACACGCTATTTGTTCATAGTTTTGTTTTAAATCTTTTTTGTTTTATTTTAAATCTTTATTTCAATTCATGTATTTTTGTTTTTAGTGTGTATTTAGCAGCCGTTTGTCGGTCGGCAGGTTGCTGAACGGCTGGTAGATATAAATAGTTGAACTCCCCTGCTCTCCGCTGTCATGGTCCCTTTTAGGATAATTACAGGTTTGTATTTGCTTTTGCTAGATAAATGCTGAACTTTTCTCCAAAAAACTGACGGAGAATGAAAATACCATACTAACCTCCTTCTCGGCATGTGCCTTCGTCAACTCGCAAAACGCTTGAAGGAACTCATCTGCCGCACGGTAGCAGCTTTGCGGTGACGACTCCAAGTTAGATGAACAAGCCGTCCCAACGTTATTAGCCTGAATCAGGACGTTATTAAATATCCGTCCACAATTGGCCGGAATAAAATTAGTACAACCGGAACTCACTCTAAAGTAAGCAAATTTCGCCGCTGTGGCAAGGAGAAGTAGGTGCTGAATAAGTCGCAAACCATGAAAAGTGCTCTCACATAAGAATTCAATTACACGAGGCTCTTGTGATGGGTCGAGTACCTGAAGTATTCTATTTATTCTTTAGTAAGATTATAATTTCTATACAGAATTGCTAATTCAGTCCAACAATGATTCTTGAAATAGCTCAGTGAACCGGGGTCAATTGCTCAAAATCTTCCGATATACAAACTTCACCAAACACCACGAAAGGCACGATTGCAGAAATCCAAAATGCAACAGCAAAATAAGAAGGTGGACCAAAAACAAAATTAAACAGGATTTTTGAATCATTTCGTAAATATAAAATACCAGTAATTACGTTGAACATCATAACTCTGAATGCTTGTATGACAATATAAACTTGAACATAGAAAATTAAAAATAAAAGGCAATGGTAAAGGTGCCGGAGTTGATCAGTCCCCTGAGGACGCGCCGCCGCATTCGTGCTCCATTCAAGTCGTAGAGGCATAGTGAGAGCGTATTGGGCCTATACAATGACCTGCGGGGGCCAGCCGCTATACCAGGGCCTAAATTCATGACGGGTATCGGCACAGTATACCCGAGAATAAACCCCGGTCGGCGCGATTATTCGCATTCATGAACGCGCCGCGGAGTTTATTTGGGGAATATCGCGGGTCTATTCCACTCCGCGGCGCGTTCATGCATGCGAATAATCGCGCCGACCGGGGTTTATTGTTGGGTATATTGTGCCGATACCCGTCATGAATTTAGGCTTAGGTCACCTTCCCAGACAAGCCTGGTAGCAATTTAACCGACACCGGCGGGATGGAAGGTTTGGTATGGCGGGCCGAGGTCGATCGCTATACCGTGCGGCTGTCCGTAGCACCTCTTACCACTGCACCACGCAGGCCCACAAAAAATAAGAAATAAAAAATATAAACTCCTGAACAAACCCGCAGCAGCTCAGACAGTAGAGGAGCTAGCAAGGCTATCGGCTGCCTGAAAGGTAATCGCTCGCACGTGTCCACGAGCGCGAGAGCAATTTTCTCAACCAGATTTTCATCTCGTGGGTGCACATGTATACCTGAAATAAATGTCCAAAAAATAAAATAAAAGAAAACAGATGCAAAACAAAACAGCAGCATTAATCGAAATACCTTTCTTCAAGAAATCAGTTGCCAGCTCAACGTCGAACAGGGCTAGTTCGAAAAACGATCGGAAGAAACACTCGGCAGGGGAGAATGGGAAGTCTACGGAGATTTGTTCACACTGCTCTTGGTGATCGAGCGATAGACACTTGTATAGACCAGTGGGAAGCTGCAAAATTATTAAAATAAAAATTCTTCGAGTGAAGTTCAGAAATTCGACTGACCTGCTGCTTTGGCGCTTGGAGTGTGGTGTAAAACCACGTACAAACCGCGTATCGAATCCACCAGTTATATCGTCGCAAAGAGTATAGTATAAAATCACAGGTCTCCTGTTTGAATATTAAATTTTCACCTAAAACGATACAAATACAGCGCGCTCATCTCCCATAAACGATTCAAGAATGAGAGTCACCTTTGAGCTTTTCTCCGAGAGATTTCAAAAGGCAACGACATATATCTGCTGCTTGTTGATTGCTCGACTCGTACTCCGAGTACAGTTCGATAATCAACAGAATTAATTCCGGAGTTTGTACTACATCATGCCCTAAATAGAAACAGATGTTTCAAAACATACAATACCGGTGAAAAAGACATGTCACTTTTCATTTTCATGCACAAATAGTTCAAATCGATAAGAACTTGATACCAGTCGATAGTTCTAACAGGTTACGCAATCTCCACTTTGAAACATTTTCTCACCAACTAAGAAACCAGACTCAAAAAAACAATCAACTTGAAGAGAAAATCATTTTCTATAGTACTCTGAAATTTGGTGTGATTTCGTCGAAAAATTAGAGAGATATAGAATTTTGTTTGGGACATGGTCCTAAAATTTGACCGCTTTCTGACCACCAAAATATTTGCTCAGAGAAATCTATATTTTAGGCGCATGTGAATCAAATGTTTGTAATGCACTATGATAACTATACCGTGCTTTATCAGAATAACGTGTCAGATTTATCCTATGCTCAGCGATTTTTGAGATATTTTCGTTTAAAATAGCATATGAAAATCACTATAAAATATTTTTAAAAAATACAGAATCCGTAAGAACGGTATGTTTCGACATAATTTTAAAAAGAGTGGTCAGAACTATCGACTGGAATCAGGTTCTTTTCGATTTGAACTACTTGGGCATGAAAATGAAAAGTGACTTTTTTTTCCCCGGTACTGTAGACCCTCTTGGACTAGCTAAGCGGTTTTTGTAGCTAAAAAACATCTTTTAACGTTTCATTGAGACTTCAAATATATTTTGTCTTGGAAGACGATTTGAAAAAACTACATCTCAACAGTCACTAGCAAATAAACTATTAAAATCTATCACAAAAAGGACAAGAACAACGATCACCTTCATCCCCGATCTCCACAGACCATTCAACACGAGTTTCCTTGGCGCCTACAGTTTGCATCAATCTAAACATTCTTATATGCTGCAGAAAAATCATTTTTACATAAAAAGCTGAAGAAATATAATGTAATATAATGTATAATGTATCTAACCTGTGAAGTATTTTGAGCATGAGCACTTCATGTGTTCTTTTCATGAGAGTAGGTAACACAAACGCCTTGATCAATGTTGTTGCACTTAAAACGGGAGCCTCTGACGACGAAGAGGCTTTCCTCTCCGAAACATCTGAAGGTTAAGCACATAAAATTTCAGCATTGAAAAAAAAACCGGATACAAAACAATATTCTGGAAATAAGACGTTTCTGAGGAAAAAAAACGTCCTAAATTTCCGACACCTACCGTCGTCCTTGGCAGCACTTCGCTTACGTCGACAAAAAGAAACCAGAAGGTAAACGAGGCGATCTTGCTGCTCAGTGTTAGTCCACCTGAAAAAAATAAATGTAAATGTGTCTCAAACTTGCCCATCATCTGCTACCAATCAATAAAATTAGGCGTGGTAACCATACCTCTGTGCCTCTTGTTCGAATAAGGAAATGATGGGATCAATCAAGACGGACGCAAGGGGATACGTGGCGCGTTCCGATTTGACCTTGAGTTCAAATAGAGCACCATTGGAGCGGAAAATCTGAAAAAATTTTGCTACCCTATGTGGAAACGATTTTGAGAACAAACGAAGGTACATTCAAAACTCCGGGCACTATTAGCCTGTTGTCCAAACACTGCTTCAACAGTCGATGAATAGTGTGGCGCGGGATGGTCAACAAATACCACGACAGCTAAAATAAGAGAAAGTTGAAAACAATAACAGTTAAAAATAATAACCAAAAATAGTTAAATTAATAGTAACCTTAGACATTCCTACCTTATCTCGGACTCTTTTAAACTTGGCGACATCATTTTGAATTTCGACATGGTCTCCTATACCGTTTATACTTTCAGTGATATCGGAGGAATAATCCTACAACGCTTTAACTGATAAACTTTAATATTGTAAAAAAATAAATGAACAAAACACCGCTCACTCCCATATACGCTTCTAACGAAGGTAAGTCTCCATCTTTTCGAAGCCATTCTTCATAAAAACGCTTCATTACTGGACCCTGTAAACATATAAGATTACGGCTCAGCGGAATGAACTTTAAAAAATGGACAATAAAAATTTCAAAACAACAATTTGTTGAATAAAATAAGAGGGCAAAACAACCTTAATGTCATCCGAGAGAGATATGAAGAAACGCTCTAGAACAGTGAAAAATGCGTTGCGAACTTTACTCGAATATATAGGGAGGGAATCCGTCGCATTAAGGAACCTAAATTTCGTAAAGATAGTCTCAAAATTCTAAGATATCAAGACAAAAATTTAAGTAACATACTTGTCCAACATCCGAAGAGCATCGCCACTACTCAAACTGTTGCACTTGCACATTTCCATCAGTTCTTTCATGTGCTCCTGATCCACTTCACCGGACGCAATGTTGTCCAAGAACTAAATCATCAGTGTACGGAAACAAAATCAATCATTTTTGAATTTCGAGAGCATACTTCGGCAGTTTGACTCAATAGCTTGCTGCTCGACGGCTGCGCATCCGGCTTTGTAGGCTCTGCTGTTTGTTGGTTTGTGAGGTCTTTCAGAAAATAAGGCAATCCCTTATCAGCTGCTCGTGAGGGTGCCCACTCTTGTCCCTGGAAAATTCGATTTCAGCGTTGTTCACAGGGAAGTCATAGAAAGCTAGTCTTATAAAACGAAAAGTTTTCTTCTTTTTCGATTTGGGTCACTTATTGTCTATTTAAAGTTCATTTTTTGTCTTCATCGCGCCTCATACCCACTGAAAGCTTCATCATAATCATTTTGTTCACCTTTCTTTCGCTAATGGTATTCATTCACGTTGTGACTTTCGTCTTGGTTGGTGCCGCGTACTGTGATGCAATTAAATGAATAAAAATAAATAAATCGCGGATAGAGGGGAGGACAGAGCCTAAACATTCATTATATAAGAAATCGTAAGAAACATGAGAAAATGGGAGTAGAGGTAAAGTAAAGGTACCTTAAAAAACCAAGTTCAATAATCAGGAAGGGAAGTGAAAGCCAAAATTTCCGTGAAACTTACCGCATCAATGAGATGGAGCAGCTCCGTGGGAATATTCTTCATAATATTGTTGTCGATGCCTTAAAGTAAAAATGAAAATAACGATTCGACAGCCGGCTGTACGTTCCATATACAAAACTGCCTGCATTTTTCACCGGAAAACGCCCACAGTTAGTCTGACTCAAATTGAAAAGAAAAATTTTCTCCGACCACTGGAATCCAATAAGTGGGATAGTCCCAAGGCTTTAATGAATCAAAATGCAAATGAGATTAACCAGCTCAAAAAGCATACCAAAGAAGAAATTAGGAATTGGAAAGAATTATCCACCCACCACCCATCATTGATGTTCGTTGTTTTGTTCTCATAATATATGTTTAGTATACTCTACTATCACTCAATTCTTGTACGGATTACGCACGCTCTCACAGTACTCAAATGCTCTAAAAATTTTAACAAAAACCCCACTTTGTTACCGAGACTAAAAATTTCCCTTCTGATGCGCTGATAAGTACGTAGGAAGATTCGCAATTTCACATTCGCTGCGCGGAATTTACGAATTCTTCGCTGAACTGAATCGTTGATTTTTAAGAGACGCGACATTTTGAAAGGCATCAAGAAGAACATTACACTACACTAATAAGAGATTTTAGAACAATTAACCGATTATTTCTGATTCTCACGCATAGATACTATTTGAATCAAGTCTATCTATGCCTTTACTATGTACTACATACGTCTAATGCAGTGTTTCAAATCATCAGTCAAAACAAAACCGTACCTTTTTCCTTCGAATAACCAGCTAGTTTCTCGACAACATCGGAAAGCGCTGTCAGCTGCACAGGTCCCAATAGATTAGGTATATTCTTCAGCTGATATACTTCCCAGAAGAACTTGATTTGTTCGACGTCATTGAAACTTCTGGAAGGAAAAGTCTGAGGCGAAAAAAGGAAAAACCATCTGCCCCTGCATAAGGTTGTATGGATTGATGATCGTGATAAAGAAACTGGATCTTTTAATCAAATGAATGGAGGTCGTTTTAAGAGAAAAAAGTGCAAAAAAGTAGAGGATAGAAATGATCAATAAGAGTACCTTTCAGAATCAAACAGTGGCTGCAAGGAGGAAGCAGCGAAGTCGCACAAACTTCTGGAAATGCGTTGGCATGTTGCATGGCAGGAATCTTTTCGAAAAGCCGCTTGGAATAAATCTGAAATTAATACTATTTCATCAATAATATCAGGTCGGACGATTTCAAAAGCTGCGCACTCTCATCCACTTTTCGAACACAAATATCAAAACATCGTTGCATGGCTTGTTCATGTAATAATTAATAACTAAATAAATAAATAGTTTGATTCTTTCAGTTTATTTGGGGGGGGGGGGAAATTGAACTATATATAGTGGAGAGAACAAAGAGGTTCGGTTACAGAAAATTTTCGAATGATGAGGCTTCACAACCCGCTGCAGACAGCTGGTGGTATTCTCACGACCACATACTGACTCTTTAATTACCGGATTAAAAAAACTCAATTAATTTTTTTAAAATTTAACTCAAATTTTAATTTGCCGGGGGAAGGTTGTCCCTCCTAACATACTTGCGAGGTTACCGATTACAAAACTGTTACCGATTTAGCATACCTTGATGCTAAGTTCACAGTGCAGATTTATCCCGGTTGACCTTGATTTTGCTGTTTCTTTTACTTTTGTTGCACAGGTGCGTCATATTGACGCATGAATAAATAAATAAATAAATACTGGTGGCTTACACCTTGAAGCTTTTCGAAACACTGCTGTTGGCCTTATTCATTAAAAAGGTAAAGGTCCGGGTTGATCAATTATCTAAGCCGCATTCGTGTTCCATGTAGAATTGTAGAGGCATGGTGATGCGTATTTGGCCATCCGAAGTCATAGCTTTACCTTCCCATATAACTCTAGTACCAAATTACCCGACCTCGGAGGGATGGCAAGCTTAGCTAGCCCAGGCGAAGATCGATCGCTCTACCGTGTGGGTGTCAGTAGCGCCGCTTATTAGTGTACCACGCGCACCCTATTCAGCGGCACAGGTTTTCATGCAAAGCGTGTTAATCAAATCCGGCACAAGAAAAGACAGTGAAGCAACCAACGAATATAGCGAAGAAGCGAACAATATACAACTTAATAGAACAACTATCTCGTACCTTGAAATTCACATACCTGCGAGACTTCGTTTACCGAGCGAATAGATAAGAAGGCCGTAGGACGATTGAAAAAGATCTTTTCCGTGAGATAATGTGGCCTCGAACTCTTCCAACTGAAATGGATGGATGCTTCGGAACACCACTCATATTCACACATCGGCAATATTTTCTTTGAATATTTTAGCTATACCATCGTTCGGAAGTACTTTCGTCTAACAATAAGAGGGTAGAAGTGTCGACCTGCCGATTTGTAGAAATTTATGTGCGTTTTATTTTTATTTTATTCAGAACATTGGCAGAAGCCAACGCATGCCACAACATACACATAACTCGAAGCAATCTTTAAAAGTAAGAAAATGCATTAGTTCCACTAACAGAATTACATAAAACGTTTATTTCACACGACTAGCTTGTGCGTAATAATACTACGATTGCTTTTTGCTGTGAAGTGACGCCTATACTACTCTTCAGCGTTTGCCTATTATTCAGTGGATAGAAGTGCAAATGGAAACAGCGGAAACGAACCGACGGTTCATTTTAATTGAATTTCACCACAAAAAATGTATTACGGTGACCCAAAAATTCGAGTGCATTTCAGACTCTGACTTCTTTCATTTACAACTCAAGGAAAAACGAATAAATGACCAATAAGGTTATTATGATTAAGCCGAATTCTTTGCCGTGGATCTCGTGAAGAATCGTGATTAACACGTTGACGACAGCGCCTTTTTCGCGTGTCTGGCGCGTGGGGCCAACCGATTTTCTAGCGCGCCGAGGCTGTGGCATGATGTCGGCATACGGCGAATTTTTTTCAAAATGGAAGTGAATAGTAAATCTCGCAGACTATACAGTCCTGCAATATCGGGGATTGTGACTATTCTTTTTTTCGCAATGAAAATAGAAAAATAACAGCTGGAAGCTTTTAGAATGTCCTTTTTCCCTATCCAGGTTAAAAGGAAATTGTTATTTGTTTATTGTTCATTATTTGTCTATTCTAATAACCAATATTTGTTTGTATTTATGTGTTTGTTTCAGTAAACAGTATTTGTCTGCATTTATTTGTTTCTTGCAATGACCATTATTTGTTTTTGCTTGCAACGAAAACTAGTGCACAATCAAAAATTCCAGTAAATCAGAAGCTAAGAATTGTTTTTACGGACCACGAGGTTTAGAATGATTTCTAATCATGAGGTATATAGTGGCCAGACAAATATTTCCCAAAAAATCGGGATAAGTCAGAAAAATAAATTTCAAAACTGTGACGCAGCATTGCGTCACACGGTCCCACGCGGCCTAATATGTGTGACGCAGCAGTGTGTCACACGGTCGTCAACGTGTTAACCATAAAAGCCTTATTGAGCGTTTGTGGGTTTGTATGGAATTATTAATGAAGAAACTCAGAATCTGAAATGCACACGAATTTTTGAGCCACCCTAATACCTAAAAGGGGAAACACGAGAGTGGTGATAAATTTATCACTAAGGCCAATAACATTACCATAAAAAGACGTACCTTACGCATGCTCTCCATCGAATCCAACGGAAGACGTACGGTTGTGGTGTTCGTCTCACCAAATCCCATTCCTAATGAGGAAGCGCCTGAAACAAGAAATCGATCCGCCTCCTCATGAAGCATGCACTGGCCGCCAGTGACCCCGAATACACTTATCGAAGAACGCAGCATATATCGAAGCTAACACATGCATTTTAAATGCGGGCACATCTGTTTCGAAGGTCATTCATGGGAATCACCGACATTCAAATAGTTAGTGTGCCTGAAAGGCGTCAAAACACTTTCATTTCGATCCAAACATTAAGTAGATAAATAAGTAACTATTTAAAAAAGCTTGGAAAGACACAAAACTACAAGAAATTAAAAAAACATGCTACAGGCGAAAGTGACGACGGCAGAGGAAATCCTCACTTAAATAGATGCTGACAAATTCTACGGGGAATAGTAATTGAACATGATTTCGTAAAAATCAAAAAGCGGAATCTAGGAGGGAAAATCATTATTCTATAAGGACAACTTGAGCTAAAATGGTTGAGTGTTCATTATATGACCAGCTGAAAAAAGAACATAATGCTGAACGGTCTCCTATTAGACATATAACAAGAGAAAACCTGCAGTTCCAATTAAGGTACTAAAAGCAAAGTAAAAGCACGCAAATGATTCCTTGAGTAAATATCCTGATAAGAGGTAAAAGTAAAGGTTATTGGCCAGAGTTTATCAGTCCCCTATGGATGCGCCGTGCACTCGTGCTCCGTTCAGAATCGTGAAGACATGATTGATGCGTATTCGATCTGCACAATGACTTGCAGGGGCCAGCCGCTTCAGCCAGACAATGTTTTCATATAACATTTATTACATGTTAATGGAACATGTATAATACTCAAATCATGCCAGACTAAAACCAATAACCACAACACTGAATAAGGTATAAAAGGCAATGAGAAGCAGAATGTATAGCTAGATAAAAGCGAGAACGGGCTGTTAAGATAGGACTCTAATGCCACATAATATAAGTACATTAGCTCAGGAACAACTGAGGCGACCCTTAAGGTGCTTGTCTAGAACTCTTTTAAAGCTGTTTAGGTTGATTGGAAAAGTATTTCTTGTATAGAAGAAGTTGTGTCGCAGACTGAAGAAGTCAGGGCCCTTGAGACCTATGTATCCATGCAAGATCTTGTGAACCATTATACAATCATTTTTTCATCCTTCAAAACGAGTCTGGTACCAATTCAACTAATTCCCGACGGATAGAAGGCTTGCTTAGCTCGGGCTAGGATCGATAGGTCGACTGTGAGAGTATCAGTAGCGCTTCTAACCACTCGACTACTCCTTTAAAACCCAATAAATCGAAACCGAAGCACATACTCGAGATAAATAGCTTGAGGTCTGTTTTGCAATACATGATTTGTCCACATTTGCTTGCCATGTTGCTCGCTCTTTCATTCTTTAATTGCTTTTGGAACCTCAAGAGTCTGTAACAGAATTTCGCGAGCAAAGTCACAACATGGCAGGTACTACGCTTCGTTATACACACTTCTTCTCATTTATTTTGATCGGTTAGCGACAACCAGCTACGAGGACGGCAATTGGCATACATCATTCCATAGTCGTGCACTTCATCACACTGCGCGAGCAGTTGTCGCGGCTTGGCTCGTAGTATATTATAACGACGAAAAACTCGGAATAGTTGAAAAAGTTGTGTACTGATAATTAAAAACGTCAGGCCGAAAAAAGATTTTCAAAACTCATTGAACGACAATAGGACGAAAGTTGGCTGGTGCACACTCAGAACACCACCTTTTAAAACGTCCAACATTGAAGCGTTTGTTCGTTCGTTTTAATATGGCTCCGCATGCAATTGTGCATATATTTTTAAACTAAACTAAATAAGCCCAACAAATAGAGCGAGAATATAAAAAGAAAATCTATAGATTGAAAAAAGGACGATACTCCAGCAAAAAACAAGAAGCCGAAGCTTGAACATTGCAGGATGATCAAGGATGACTAGTAAAGAGGGAGAATCCGCCCTCCTTCTACTAATTCAAAATTTCTTTGAAAAATACGATACTTACGCGTAAATGGTGTCTGTTTTAGCAGACTACGGTCGTTCCCTGGTAATTGACGCCATGTTTTGGGCTCAGCTTATGTTTTTTGTCTCAATTATTCTTATTCATTGTTCATTTGCTTTTAAATTAGTCCATTCTGTCGTAGTATAAGTGCGGTGGTTTCTTATAATGTCACTGTTTTTGAAATTTTCTGTTTTCAGGGTGATGAGGGTCTCAAGCGCAAACTTTGTCCGCGCTCGAACACTCCTCTCGAGGTTATTTGGAAAATCGAAGGAATCAGATGCCACCAAGCTAACTAAACAACAGCAGGTACAACTTCTGATTTGTTCGCCTCTACTTAAACAGATTTAAGTTATTTAGAGGCCATTTTTTTGTTTGTTTACTTGAAACGCGGGCTTGGATCCGTTGTTGATGGTGTGCCGTTTGTTTTCGTTTTGGCTGCGAGTTTTATTTTGTATATTTTTAGCACGTGCATTTTTTAGTAGAATTCTGCTTGCACACAACACAACAAGAAACCTGATACGAAAAGACTAAACAGTGGACAGTGTCTGCTTTATGCAGCTAGATTAAGATTATTATGATTTTATTCAAGTTTATATTCAGACTTATGTTTTTTTTTTCAATAGCCGAAATAAGGTGGTTTAACGGTAACAATGAAGCGCGGTTATGTGAGTGCCAATATGGCAAGATTCTTGGTTGTGTTTTAGTGACTCAAGTCTTGCAAGTCGTTAGGTGGTTGATAACGTTACCTGCTCTGGCTTTATGGATGTCTAAGTAGGTTTGACCTTGGCAGCGAATCTCCCTAGTTTTAGGGCCGACTTTTAAATTGATAGCATGCTGCGTGCATTTTCCTCTTTTATCAGTGTTTCTCGAAAGGAAGGCGAATGTGGCGGTGCGTACTTATGGGGCTTTTTATCATTGTTTTCCATGATAACCTCAAATAACCGGTAAACGTGGTAACGTGGGATTGAGACCCAGCGAGAGATATCCCCCAAGCTGCCATGCCATAACAGCCTATATTCAATCCTTTCTGAGATTGTGTAACCACATCATTTCATTCGTTTGTGTTCGCCGTTTATCCTCCAACAACCTGTGATTAGGTTTAATGACAATCAGACTCGGAGCCGTCAGCGTTTTCAATTCCTGTAATTAAATGGTTATTGTTCTTTTTATCTTGGCACTTTTCTTTTTTTCGATATTCGGACTCATTGCTCGTTCGTGAGTAATTACTCATCGATAAGTCATCGAATGACGCTTCGTTCAGAATCAATACATGACCAGCTTATAGATCCAAGAAGCATTTCACTCCTACGGCGTTATGTACACCATTTTCATTTTAAAATGGACACTTTTCAAACCGAAATGGACGTTTTGCAAATCAAAATGGACGTTTTCCAAATCAAAATGGAAAAATGGAGGTCTTTCAAATCGAAAAGGACACCCTCAACTTTCAAATTGTAAATGGCATAATTCGATTTTCATTTATTGCTACATACGTTTACAACAAATATATGCAACAAGAAATATATACTAGCAATACAAACATATGGGCGAAACTGATGATAAAGATAAATAGATAGTATAATAGATAGATAGAATATAAAAATAAAAGAAAATATAAAACAACAAAATGAGGCTACAAATAAGAAACTACAAACAACTTAAATCCCTGATCGATTTGAGAACCCTCCACTATCGTCTGGAAAATGTTCCAGAAGAAAATCGCTTTGGCGACCATCTAATTTAATTCAGCAGACGCTTCAGAAAGACTCCTTGTTCTAAAAACCATTCGGTTTGCATCGATGCAGGGTAAACGTCCTTTTTGATTTGAAAATTGTCCATTTTGCTTTGAAAAACGTCCATTTTATTTTGAAAAACGTCCTCATTGGTCTGGAAAACGTCCATTTTAAAATGAAAATAGTATATATCGTTTCGCATTTCCATTTCCGTTGTCTATTTGCTCGAAATGAGGTCTCTTTCGTCCTGCGACTCTTCCACCAGTTTTTGGGTTATTTTCGGCAACAGACATTACAACATTCTTTCGAACTATCAAATTAAGCAGGTCCATCTGAGTGATCAATTCCGAACCAATATTTGTTAAGGAGAACCTGAAGAAGATACTTCCTATGGTCCGAACGGACGCTCCAAAATCAAGGCGTCAGGAAGTTACAGAGGGCTACGATACGGATGAGATCCTGGACTACCGGATAGATGCGGATTCGATTCGGGCGCGTGGGTGAGTTGGTTACCAGTTCATCGCCAGCGTTACAAAATGGATGGACATATAGTCATTTTTTAGGTTTTTGAAATACCGTTATAACTATCAGCCTCCCAGCGGCGTTAAAGACACTATCGTCGAGTTAGCTAAAGAACTGCGCTTGGATGGTAGTGACCAAAAGGATGTCACGCAGTTACCCTTGAAGGACAATGAAGCGAAGTTCAAGGTGAACAGAGGCTATTCATCCTTCCTCGCTGAAGCATTCATTTTATTCAGAAAAATTGCCTGCCGGTGTGCTTTTTGTTGACGAGATTTTATCCTTTTCGTTCAGGTCATTCTTGCCTTGAGCGAAAAATTCAAGCACTGTCCGACAAACTCACGCCTCACACACATGAAAACGCTTCAGGATGTGATCGAGTTCTACGAGGAACCGGTTTCGAATATAACCAATTACACCAAGTGGGTTTTTCTTTGAAATATGTTCACATCCCGTCGCTATTATTATAATCTGCAGATTATCTCGAACGGAATCTAAACCGACCAATGTGCATATGATAGAACACGCGCAAAGGTTTCATCCAGAGGACGTGGAGGCTTGGCATGGAGGTTTGTGGAAGTTTCTATTCTGCAATTTCTGTCAATGAAAAAATGGAATTTGTCGATGGAAAACAAAATTTCAAACTTGCTAACCAGCCGATAGTGCAAGCTTCTTCTCCACGGTTGTACAAGTGCTCCCGATAGAAGCTAAGGTGTAAGAGGTAGAAGAAGAAAAGAAAGAAACAGAGTCAGTTCGCATTCATGATTGCAAAATTTGACTGCAAGGAATTTAAAACCGAAAAGGAGTTGAAGGTGAAGCAAAAAGCAATGAAAACCAAGAGGAAGGAAGCTCTTGGGGAGGCATTTGGAAAGGGCTTGTTCAGACGACGCGCGTCGAAAATGCAAAATCGAAGCTCAATCGATAATTAACGTCATTGATCGAATTTGCTCCTTTGCGTTCATTTTCGACGCGCGTCGTCTGAACAAGCCCTAAAGGCACCCTAACATTTGCTAACATCTTCTCACGCACGTTCTCCTTCGCTTTCTGTTCACAAAACCCTCATTCACCAACTTCCATGACATTGAAAAAACATTCTACGAACTTTAAGCAACAAAATTGAATTTTGGAATAGCCGGGAGAGAGTTTGAGAGACACCATCAAACCTGTATTTGGGAATGACTTATAATGAGAGAAAGGTAGTTTAAAGCGAACGAGTCCGTAGTTGTTTCTCGTTCGCTTTAAACTACCCTTCTTTCATTACAAGCCTTTTGCAAATAGGTTTGATGGTGTCTCTCAAACTCTTTCCCGGCTGTTCCCAAATCCAATTTCGTTGTTCAAAGTTTGTAGAATTTTTTTTTTCGAAGGAAGTTAGTGAATGAGGGTTTTGTGAACAGAAAGCGAAGAAGAACGTGCGTGGAAAGGTGTTAGCATTTAGGGTGCCTTTCCAAATGCCTCTCCAAGAGCTTCCTTCCTGATGGTTTTCATTACTTTTCGCTTTATCTTCAACTCCTTACCGGTTCTAAATTCCTTGCAGTCGAATTAGAAGTCGTAACAATTGTCTGTTCGTTAGAAGAACGTTCTTTAATGGTTTTGAATATTAGCGGTCCCAAATAAGTTTGTAATCCCCAGCTAACTCTTTCCATAGCATTTAAGTATGGAATCGAAATGGTTTACTTTTCTTATATACACTTGGATTGGACACTTTTCAAATCACGTCGGACGTTTTTCAAACCACGTCGGACGTTTTACAAACCAAATTGGACGTTTTTCAAACCACGTCGGATGTTTTTCAAACCATTTGGTGTGATGTGGTGTCCGATTTAGTTTGAAAAACGTCCAAATCAAAGTGAAAATGGTATACAACATAGCTGAACTTAGACGAAATCTCCAGTTCCAATTTATTTGCAGAGAGAGCATCTATAACTCATTATTTTGTGTTTTTTCTCATGTAGGAAAAAATACGGCTCTCTTTTTTGTTTAGGTTGCTATTACCATCTCTCATTCGAGACATTCCAGCTTAGAGGAAACTAATCCCACGCTCTTTTCGATCGTCTATTTCATTTTTATAGGTGTGACGGCGTTCCCTGGAATGGGTGGACAAGTGCTGGGTCTCCGCAACAAGCGGCTTCTTCGTCAGTTTAAACCAAAGGCTGACTGGTTCGATTACGAAGACCAGGTTTGTCCTGAAAAATTTACCCCGTTTGCCTACTGTGAACCATTTCTACATTTTATAGACGTTCGACTACACTCCTCCCGAGAAAGACATGCCATGGGACACTGAAATCGCTCGACGTATGGACAGGTAAGATATTTCTGGGTTTGATGGTTATCTATGCTTACTATTCAGTGAAATTGCAAACTATTCAGGGCTTTCAGATTATTTTATTTTCGTTGTGCAATGCGTTTGTCGTTTGTATGGTGATATTTTCTATTCGAAAACTGAAAATAGACCAAGGTTCGGCTATCAAATTGTCTTGTTCATACATGATGCTGTTTGAAAAAAGGAAAAAAGCTCTGTATCCCTCTATATTTCTTCAGTCGACGAATTTCAAGTGATGTCTTATCTAGATGCTATTCTTTTCAGGTACCCTGACAAACGTTACGATATCAAACGGAAGATGTTTATACGCACTGGGCAGGCTCAATAGTTTTGATGTTTATAGTGTTATAGTTGTTTTTGTTATAGGACTGCACATTATAAATTTTATACGCATGTACTGTTCAGAGTTATGAAGATACAAATTGTCTGCACGGGTAAGTGACCCGAAGCGGTCGAGCTTTCTCTGATGATATCTATTGAAGAGCTCATAGCTTTCCGTTGCTGTTCACTGCTAAGACATCTGGTCGGTCTTCGCAAAATCTCAGTCATATTTTACGACTATATTACACCTGGAAGCTTCGAAAAATGTGGCGAAGGGTAGTGCCTCAGCATCGAAGTTTTGGGAGTAGATTTGTAGTTATCGGAAATAGCATCAAGACCTTTATGGAGCAATTTTTTAGTGTAGAGCTGTTCCATGCATATTTTACATCCAAAAAGAGAAAGAGTCCATGATGATAAGTGAGAAGCCAACTTGTCATTTCTTTCTGGCGAGCTGAACTGAAAGGTTTAACGAATGCCAGATTTTTAAGATCAGAACTGTTTGTTACAAAGTACTGCTCTCAGAACAACCGTCTTAGAGAGCTGTATACGCCAAGTAGTCTTTAACACCTGTTTGGAGATTGATTGCAATCAGCAGAGTAGTTTCGTGTTACATCAAAAATGCTATCAGCTTAACTGGTAACTGCCGATAACGGCTTACCGGCTCATTCCCTACTGATTACGGGTGAGTGCTGATACCAACACCCCGACCGGGCTTAAGAAAGATGCTAGGGGATTGCAACGTACATCGGTAGCACAGTGGTTAGTGTAGTCTGCCGGAAACAGAAGGACGCGGGTTCGATTCCCCTCCGATGTTGGTGTTTTGCGAATAACCTAGTATCTCCAAATATCTAAGTTATTCGATTGATATTTCCGTTATCGAGAACCATTGATCAGTTTTAGGTTTAAAGTTACCAAGATGTAGCAAATGGTTGTTGGTGAATCAATCAATTTTTATTGGAATGAATTAATCAATGAATTTTCTTCTGCAGTGCCTGTCTCCTAGAGCTCGTGTTGGGCCGTAATGAGCTTATGCGAGTTGAAAAGCTCTCGTTTATCTCGTCAGTAAAACTTATCGTTACTTCTAGGTATGTGTGGCGTAATGGTAAGGTGTGCGGCTTTCATGCACTCGGGTACGGTTCGATGCGCGCCTAGGGTCGCCCTTGGTATTTCATCCTTCTCAAGTCAGGTAAGGGATATGGAACAAGTCAGTGAGGTGTGTGTCAGTCTTTCCGGGATAGGATCGTCTTCGAAATGTTCCCACGGCTTTGGGAAAAGTCATGACAGTCAGACATCCCCAGGTAGTCGACTATGTCGGTCGCTTTTCTATTTTTTTCCATTGTTCCTGCTGTTGTTACTTTTTGTTGCTGCGATTGTCTGTCTGTTCAGTGGAAAACCGCAGCGCTCGGTGTTGTTATCTCCGAATTGTTTTCAAACGGTTTCCATCGGTTGTTTTGTAATCTAGTCAGAAAACCGCTGCGAGAGATAGAGGGCGCTCGTGTGGCGCCGGCAGAGCGCCGATCGATCGGCACTTTTCTCTCGTTCGAGTTTTTTAGCGGTTCGGCCACGTTTCGCAGCTCTCCTCTGCCTCCATCGGATTGTCCTTCTGTCGGTCCTCGCTCTCCTCGTTCCCCGGGAATCTGCTCCGTACCTCTTCGGCACGTCGGCCGAGGTTCGAGGTCAGTCCGCGGCAGCTGTCATCGTCGATGATCGAATTCGTTGACGATCTACTGCCGCGTCGGCGGCCCGTCGACGATGCTCATTCCGTTTTCGGTATTCGTCGGGGAAGGTTACGCGCCTCTGATTCATCCTTTTTCCCCAAATACTCTCTTCTTAAAGTCTTGGCATGATGTTAAACTTCTCAAATGCTTCTGTGCTAGACGAGGTGAGTAAGGTGGATGGAAGGTCAGGAAGTTTCAAGCCTTTTTAGGCCTCTGAAGTCGACGAAAGGGTCGAAACGTTAGGCCGTAATGAATTTTGATCCACTTTACTAATCTCAGGTGTTAAAGCAGGGGTTAAAGACTATTTGGCGTATACAGCTCTACTAACCTCGTCTGGCATAAAAGCATTCGAGAAGTTTAACATTCTTTTTTGTTTCTGTTGTTTCCCTCAGGACATTGTTTTCGTTCATTCATTATGTCGGGCATATCTGTGCCCTAGTTCACTCACTCTATAAACCACCTAGGTAACCTTTGACGTCATCGCAGTTCATCGACGAACGGTAGGTAGATTCGAAGTATGTGCCTGAGTTCCAAGGTATTCGAGCACTCCAAATAAATCATATTGTTGTTTCAAATCCCATTTCAGCTCTGACTTTACTAGAGACCGTATGGACTGTTACGGCTCGTTTAGACGCCGCGCGGCGAAAATGCAAAATCGAAACGCAATCAGTAATTAACGCCATTGATCGAATTTGTTCCTTTGCGTTAGTGACTCAGTCCGGTGTCGCCGCGTCTAAGCAAAAAAATTAGGCATATAATCACATAGGGAAGAAATCAAACGAAAAAAAATGAATTTTGACAAAATGTTCTTTAATAAGGTATAGCAGCCTTCTAAAAACCCGAACGACCAGTAAGTTTGCCTACAAGAGGCGGCACCGAACTGAGCCACTAATGCAAATGAACAAATTCGATCAAGGACGTTGGTTACTGATTGCGCTTCAACTTTGTATTTCCGCCGCGCGGCGTCCTAACGAGCCCTTAGGCATTTATTTATTTATTTATTTGTATACGCTGTTTAAGACAGACGTAGGAAAGTGTAAAACAACAACATCAACACATAAAACATAAATGTGCCTAGAACAATCAATTAGTGAGAACAGAGTTTGCTGCAAGGCGTCTGAAAGAGGCCTCAGAGTGAGGGATGGGAGCAGTTTTCATTAATTGAAGATAAGCAAGACCTGCTCTAACAGTAAAGAACTTTGCTCTAATGGTAGATTTAGGTCTGGGAAAATGTAGCTTCCATATCCATAGGCATTGTAACTTCAGCCTTCAGATATCGTGTTTTGTAAATTCAGAAGACATGTAGAAGTTAAAAGCCTCAGTGGCGGTTGGGTGACTCTTATGGTGAAGTACACTTCTCGGTTGCATTGCGAGCCTGCGCAACTCAAACAAATCACAAAATCTGATCCGTTCCCAGTCAGAAGTGCTACGTTGAATAACAACGGCGCTAGGGCAGCTGTTCAAATTTTTTGTGGTCAAAACAAAGAATTATTAGTCAGACTTTTATTAGTACGTTATTATTAAAATGCTGATTTTGAGTTTGGGATTTTGGCCAACACCTTCGACTCCTGTGGGAGGATTTTTAAGATAAGTGGTATCTTCGACAAAGTTCCAAGTGACAGATATCTCAGGTCTTGTTCAAAATCTCATGTTTGATGGCTAGGATCTTAAATGACTCTTAGCAGATAGTTCGCTCTTTTGTTCTGACTAAAAGTGACCCCAGCACCTTTGACATTCACTTCTAGTCGTACCACTTCAACGGGATCATATTCTTCACTTATCTAGTAAACTAAATAAATAAATTTATTTACTTTCATTCTGTTTGTGCTTTTCTTTTTTGATCTATTTGTATTCTAAGTCACGTCTGCGCTTCAGAAGTGCGTACGGTACACAGCCACACAGCGCTGTTCAACCTAACAGACACCAGTACTCGATATTTCTTTCAGTCGTGGAAATTCGCTGAAACTTTGTCGATGGGGGTTCTCTGGTGTCCTGAACACGATAGTGAAGCCGTTTCCAAATGGCAGCCGAATACGGTAGTTATAGGTGAGTCCCACCAGGTAAGGTCGGTAGCTACCCACCTATAACTACCGTATTCGGCCGCCATAAAGAAAACGGACCTCACCATCGTGTTCAGGACACCAGAGAACCCTCATAGACAATGTTTGGTGCTATGTGGGTTGGGGGGTGCAGCGTGCTGGCCTGCAATATTGCGTCGATTCTATGCTGGTCAACATGTTAGACCCATGTTATATGTTCGCTCACCCCTCAGCGTAACTCGTCCATTCAGTATCAGACACCGTGGGGTCAGACACGTTTGTACGAGTTCACCACGCCAGCGTCACCATGATAACTCGTACAAACGTGTCTGGCCCCACGGTGTCTGATACTGAATGGACGAGTTACGCTGGGGGGTGAGCGAACGTATAACAAGGGCCCTAAGGTGTGAACAATTCTGAAGAGTTTACATGTCAAACATGTCAAAACCTACCGAGTTGATCGTAAACAATGGCAGATATGACCGTGATAACACGTTAAAGTCGACGTAAAGTTGCGGACCACCACCCTGCACCCCTCCAACCCACATAGCGCCCAAAGTTTCAAGGGAATCGCTGATCCTGACTGAACCATTCAAAGCGCGATTTGGGTGATCTGAGACCACCCACGTGAAAACGGACAGCAGATTCGTGATCAGCGCCCTCAATTACCTCCTTGAGCAAAGTTCCAGCGAATTTCGACGACTGAAAAAAAGAGTACTGGTGTCCGTTAAGTTGAATAGTGCCCAGCCACACCATAAGAATTTAAACAGGTCTGCATTGCTTCCACGGTGGTCGCATCGCTGTGCGATGGATTTCGCCAACTTTTTCCTGCTTATTTCAAGATTATCTATCAACCGGTGTATCAGATAATACCTCAAGCGAACTCTGGACTATTCTTTGTGCCTGCTCTGGGTCTCCTAGGCGACTTTTGATCATTTCCATCCTTCTCAATCATTTCTGCTGCTTTCACAGCCAAACAACTGCTCTTCGTAACTCGTTCCACAATCGATGCGAAGAGTCGTCGGCGGTTGTTCAATGGCCGAGTTCCGACGATAAGTCGCGGAGAGTTTTGCCCGCCCCATCGCCCGTCGTACTTTCGACCGGCACGTATGCACAGAGCCGCATTACAACTCCTCTGGGACGTGCTCACCGCCGACCACAACGTGTTCTCGCCTTCTATCATTCATTCCTCATCATTCCTTACCGGCTGTACTCGGTTGGTGGTTCATTCCCTCACGATCGTGCGCTCAGACGGTGACTGCCGGACAGCATTGTTCAAGTTCGTTCGTTTGTATCGTTTTCGTCACTTGAGAACGTGCTCTGTTGTAAGTTTGAAATTTATTCAACTCGACCGAGGCAGTTTATCGCAGATTGAAGTTTGCTTTTATATGGATCGCGCCGCGACGCGACCAATGAATAGGCGTTGAATTGCACTGTGTGCAACTGCACAACCCGCAACTGTTGCGCGGAATCGTTGCGGAATCGTCCCCTGCTCTCTGAGCTTTCAAAGGCTCTAGAAGTACCGCGCATACATCAACGTCAATCAGGTCGATTTGTTGTCCTTTTCTTCATATGTGATTCAGTCACCATTTGATTGAAGGTGGTTTCGCTTTATTTGAGTTGTAGTTTTCATTAAAGAAAAGGAAAATAATTTCCCTAATTGCAGTACTTTTAACCCGGTAGACTACGGGAGACATTCTTCAGCCTTTCTTTTTTTGAATCTGCTTCATCTTGGTAAACTCTTATTGTTGGGATGCTTGCTAGCTTCTGTTGTTGAATATGAAGCGAGGTCTCTGAGGTACTCCCTTCTTTTCCATTTTCGGACCATAGAGGCTCTAGAAGCTGTTCGTCTACTTCCTGGTGTAGAGAGAGAGAGTCCGCCTGAATTGGTGGACCACTTGAGGTTCAGTAGGATTCTTATTTACCTCTCTTTCAAAATACGCTCTTCTATATTGCTTCAAACCACTGCGTAGTAATCGAGCTCATCAAACTCTTTAAACTTCGAGGAAGAGCCCTTCATCATCTTCGTCCTCGTTCCATCGTTTATATCACAACAGCTGAAGCACGTGACGGCTTCCTGCAATATATTCTTCGTATTTTTGCTGGAATGCGAAATTCCTTCGTTTCACCTGGCTCCCATGGTAATGCCATTAGATTGGTGGTAAAAGTGCTCCGTACTGTGCTTAACTTTGCTGCACTTTACCCATGAGGTAGTTATCCAAGTGATCTAGTTTTTAGCCATTAACTGATAGTTCACAACTAGTTGTGGCATATGAATATAAGAATGAGGTGGTTTCATTTTCGAATATTTGAAGAGCGGGACCAAGGTTTGGGGTGGTTGAGGTGGTGGGGTCGGATAAAAAATACAGTCGTTCACAGTCAGTGTGCAGCCATCTGGGCCCAGATTCATCATTGGTAAACCCCCAATAAACCCCGAGATATAGTCCGAACGGCGCCCAGTTTTGTCTACTTGTCCTAAACTTCCCATGTTAAACGCAACCTCTCATCGACTCTGCCGTCTGGTTCTGGATGCGCCGCGGTTTCGGATACCGCTCGTCCGTTCATGAATCTGGGTCCTGTTGATCAACATCGATACCTGTCCGGGTTTGTGGCTTTTCGGCTGGGATTATAGGAAATAAAAAGTAAAAAAGAACATAATAACAGTGAAATGGGTGGAGTGCCATTCCCCGATAATCGCCACGCACGAGCCTTCAATGTAAGTAAGTTCTTTTTGCTGACGGCCTTGCTTTTTTCACTCGTTTTCGACTATGCACTTTTGTTTTGGTCTGTAGAGACTTAGTGATGCACTTTCCATCGGTGCTGTTTGGTGCATGTCGCATTCCCGTCTGTGATTCTCTAATTCTTCGCATTCGTTTCGATGGTGCAAAGAACACTACATCGAAAAAAAACACGCCATTTGCGACGCGTGTTCGCACACTGCAACGTTTGTTTACATAGCAGTTCTCTTCGTCGTTGCCGCTTCTTTGTAGCGAGAATCTCTCGCAAAATGTTTGATTTTTCGCCACCAGTCGCACTTCATTTCTGCAATATCATTAAGCGAACTCTTTGAAGAGCAGGTGCATGATTGACATCATTTTTGACACGATAACGGTAAGCTGTGGTAGAAGTCTGGGTAAAATAGTCGCGCCATAATCGCCCGTTCCACCGGACAGGCACTGTTGACTGCGGTAGAATACTAGCAATGGGTAGTTGGGTTTGGACCGTATCTTCTGTGGGCACTATTCAACTTAACGGACATCAGTACTTCAGTCGTCGAAACTCGCCGAAACTTCGCCTATGGAGATTATTTGGGGTCCAGAACACGAATCTGCTGTCCGTTTTTACGTGGGTGGTCTCAGACCACTACTTGGGTGGTCCGGTCAAAATCACCGACTTCGCCGAAACTTTGTCTATGAGGGTTCTCTGGTGTCCTGAACACGATGGTGAAGTCCGTTTTGCAAATGGCGACGTAATACGGTAATCATAGGTGAATCTCATTAGGTAAGGTCGGTAGGTGCTCACCTATAACTTTCGTATTCGGCCGCCATTTGCAAAACGGACTTCACCATCGTGTTTAGGACACCAAATAGCCCCCATAGGCGAAGTTTAGCGGAATCGGTGATCCCGACTGGACCACCCAAGTAGTGATTTGGGTGGCCCGAGGCTATCCACGTGAAAAACGCACAGTAGATCCGTGATCAGCGCCCTCAATTACCCCCTGTGCAAAGTTTCAGCGAATTTCGACGTCTGGAAAAAATCGAGTACTGGTGTCCGTTAAGTTGAATAGTGCTCTTCTGTGTCAGTCCAAAAATTATTAAGAAACATCCAATCGAGAACTTCAGCTTGTTTTTGTATCCATTGTTATTATGGAAGGACTTTAGCTTTGTATGCTGATAAGAGTGACTATGTAAGGTGTCCCGGCGTTTTTTGAATGGTTTTCTTCCTGTGTTTTCGTCAAAATCTGCGTTGTAATTCGAAGTGTATGATAAACTTTCTCCGGTTCCAGTGTCTATGCAAGTCGTGTGTTCCTGTTCGCAATTCTCGTCTTTTCCCGAGAACTTCTTGTAGGTAAATCTATCTTTCCAGACATGCCGATCACGAAGATTCACGCTCGCCAAATCTACGACTCCCGCGGTAATCCAACCGTGGAGGTGGACCTCTACACTGACAAAGGTCCGTCTGTTCTTATCGTTTTCTGAAATATTCATTATTCATCGGCAATCACCAATTTTGAGACAACGTAAAATATAGTGATGAAAAGCTCTATCTCCTGTCGTCTTTTTAGGCGTTTTCCGTGCGGCAGTTCCGTCAGGAGCCTCAACGGGGGTACACGAAGCCCTGGAGCTTCGCGACAAGGACAAGAAAGTTCACCATGGAAAGGGAGTTTTGAAAGCTGTGGCCAACATCAACGAGAAGATCGCCCCGGCTCTTATTGCTAAGGTAATTTTCTATTCTCATGTTCAATATTCTCTTTCTTTCCTTTGTATTTGACTATGGTAATGATTTTAGAACTTCTGTGTCACTCAACAGCGAGACATTGACCAGTTCATGCTTGCGCTTGATGGAACCGAGAACAAGTCGAATCTCGGAGCCAACGCCATTCTGGGAGTCTCGCTCGCCGTTTGTAAGGCTGGAGCCGTTCACAAGGGCATGCCTTTGTACAAGTACATCGCCGAGCTGGCTGGAAATAGCAAGGTGAGTAGCACAGAGTAACCACAACGTTGGTCAAGCCCTAGGGTCGTTTAGACGCCGCGCGGCGAAAATGCAAAATCGAAGCGCAATCAGTAATTATCGTCCTTGATCGAATTTGCTCCTTTGCGTTAGTGGCGCAGTCCGGTGGCGCCTCATACAGGCAAACTTACTGGTTGTTCGGGTTTTTTAGAAGGTTGCTATACCTTATTAAAGGACATTTTGACGAAGCTCACTTTTTTCATTTAATTTCTTCCCTATGTGATTATATGCCTAATTTTTTGCTGAGAGCGGTGCCACAGGGCTGCGCCACTAACGTAAAGGAGCAAATTCGATCAATGACGTTAATTATTGAGTGCGCTTCGATTTCGCATTTTCGTCTAAATGAGCCCCTACTTTCCTCTGAGTTTCGACCGAATTTCCCAGATACTAGTTTTTTTTTAAAAGAAAGGACACTCCCATCAGTTATCGATGGTTACTAATTAGGAAATCCAACCACAAACGGGCGGTTATTCTTTTCCTTACAATGCTTTTAATCAATTTTACTACTAAATTCCAAATCCTAATATCAATGAGAATTGATTTCCCGTTGCTAGGTAGCGCCGGTCTTAATAAATCGCCCGAGTCGCTGATCCCATAGGATTTCTGCAGTTTGCTAATTCCTTCAATGGTGTCCAAAGATTGCATTCATAAATTACTCACCATAAAGCTCTAAAGGGATGGTTCATGAAGCAAATTTGAAATGTCACTAACTCTGCGCTAATTATTATAAGAGAATTTGTCACGATTCATTTGAAGCCACCAAATTTAATACCGAAATGTGATCTGCGTGTGTTGGAGCCTGACTTCTCGTCACAGCGCTTTTCCTGAAGTGCTATTTAATGACCCGGCCTTCTTATAAAATTTTCCTTTAAAATTCATCGGTCGCAATTTTAACGATAATTTTTTTAACGATTTTTTCTCAACTTGTTTCTGAGATGTGCCATTTCAGCTTATCCTTCCTGTCCCAGCTTTTAATGTTATTAACGGAGGATCCCACGCCGGTAACAAACTTGCCATGCAGGTATCGAAGAATTTCATTCAATGGTTTCTCAATGGCAGAATAGCTCTTTTAAAATTTGTTCTCGCATAGGAATTCATGCTTCTCCCGGTTGGTGCTACCAGCTTCCGCGAAGCCATGCGGATGGGATCTGAGGTTTATCACCATCTGAAGGCCGAAATCAAGAAGAGGTAGTGCCTTTAATTTCACAGGTGTGTTTCATCTCCGATGTAAGTCAAATTGAGTGATTTCCTTAAGGTATGGACTTGACGCCACCGCTGTGGGAGATGAGGGCGGTTTCGCACCAAACATCCAGGATAACAAGGAAGGTCTTGACCTACTGAAGACCGCTATTGATTTGGCCGGATACACAGGAAAGGTAGGTCAAAAGTGATCCAATTCACTAATTTGTCTACTGTTTTGTCTGTTTGCTAATGTATATTTCATCTCCCCTCTCCTCAGATCTCGATTGGCATGGACGTCGCTGCCTCTGAATTCTATAAGGAGGGCAAGTACGATCTCGACTTCAAGAACCCCAAATCAGATCCCAGCAAAGTAATGTAGCTTCATTATTCAAATGTTTTGTAGGCGTGTTTGTAATGCTTATCAGTGTTTTTTAGAACCTTTTGAATTAATACCACACCAGTGCAACTGTTTCAGTGGATTACTGGCGACCAGTTGGCTGAACTTTACCAGACATTCATCAAGGAATACCCTGTCGTGTCGATCGAAGATGCGTTCGATCAGGATGACTGGGACAACTGGGGCAAGTTGAAGGTGAAATTTATAGAATATAGAAATCTGGTGAGGTATTTTATGCCATTTCCGATCTCAGGCAGCGACCAGCATCCAACTCGTCGGTGACGATCTCACTGTCACGAATCCTAAGCGTATTCGTCAAGCAATTGATAAGAAGAGTTGCAACTGTCTACTTCTCAAGGTATGCCAGTTTATTTATTCGAAATTTCACTTGATTCTACGGACTTTTTAGGTTAACCAAATCGGCAGCGTCACGGAATCCATCGAAGCGGCTAAATTGTCTCGTTCTGCCGGATGGGGCGTGATGGTTTCACATAGATCCGGAGAAACCGAAGACACCTTTATCGCCGATCTCGTCGTCGGTCTTTCCACTGGCCAGGTTTGATCCGTTCTTTATTCATCATTTTTATTTATTTGCTCTTTCCCTTTTCGCTGGTTTCGCTAACCAGTTATTGTTTCTAGATCAAAACTGGTGCCCCATGCCGTTCCGAGCGTCTCGCCAAATACAACCAGCTGCTTCGCATTGAAGAAGAGCTGGGCAAAGATGCCGTATATGCCGGAGCCAACTTCCGCAATCCACACTAAACCTGCCGTTTTTTGAATATTTCTGTGTTTGTACCCTTGAACAATCCCATTTCGTTTACCTTCGTAGTGTGCTAGATGATTCTGCTCCTAGTGCTCGTTGTGCTAGCGGGTAGCTGATACGCGATATTTACGAGTAGTCAACATCAAATAGTCGTAGATCGGTGATTGTCTCGTTTATTTTTTTCTAGCAGAATAAAGCTCTATTTAGTTGTTGGAGGTCAGAGTTATTCGTTGAAGCGGTATCAGCGCTGCTGAATATATCAAGGCATACAGGTCAGTAAGGCCTTTGTTATACCAACGCTCACCCCCAGCGTCTGCCAGCGCAGCTCGTCCCATTCAGTATCAGACACTGTGGGGCCAGACACGTTTGTACGAGTTATCACGTAGACGCTGCCGTGGTGACCCTCACGGGCTGTTATGCAGACGCTCGCGAACCTTCCACGCTCTCGTCGCAGCGCATTGCACTGCGATTGACGCTTTGGCTGGGAGTCGGTCGATCACGTCGCGCATTGCTCTGTATGCTTGGGGCGCGTGCGTGCGTGCGTCGCGTACTCAGCGTCTGAGGTTAGCGGCCTGGGCGCTCACCGCCCGCAAAGCTGACGCTCACCCCGAGCGTTGGTATAACAGAGACCTAAGGCCGGCACCGAAGCTGATCAAGGATTATCTTCTGGGAGTAATTCTGTAAGTGGGGTTTACTACCAGAATCGTTCATAACTGTTTCTCTTGAAAGCAGCAGATTAATGATCAATTGCAAGTGGCGCATGGCAAATGAACCCTCCCCAATATCTGCAGAGTGTTCTCCGGGTCATGGTCTCGTGAAAAATCCTATCCTATCCTATCCTACCATGTAATAAGCGAAACCCAAGCGATGCTTGTCATGGGTGGCTCATATGGGTCCCGCCGCGATATTCTGTTACCGTACACCAAATGCACCCACAGCGGCAAGGTGTCATTCTCTGCTCTTCATTTTCATCCTTTTACTTTTATATCGTGTTTTTATCCTTACGGCTTACACCTTTCAAAACAAAGAGGGGTTGGATTCTTTTGAAAAGCGAGACAGCACTGTTCTGCAGCGCGCGCAACGCTACGCGTGACAGCTGGTTCAATAATAATGCGATTCGGCCAACTGTAGGAAAACGAGAGCGCTGAAAACGTTTTGGGGTGGTGGTGTGGTCGTGTAAGACGTTTAGTCCGGGTTGTTTACTGGTAGTCGTATGTTTATTAATGATCGCAAAGGTACCTTCGCACCTACACATTTGTGTCCCTTACGAATATGGTATTTAAAGACCAGCCCCTATAGAGGGACCTATAAAGAGCATTTTGGCCCCACTCCTTACCTGTCCGCTTTTTTGTTCACTTCGTTGTTCACTTCGTCTTTTGGCGGCAAAGTTTGAACATTATCGATTTATCCGCAAATCGTCAAATCGCTCCCTGACCTGACCCAGCACCTGCACCCGGGTTCCACTCGAGTGGCCATTTGGGGCCAATGGGAGATACTTACGGCAGGGGGTACTTATTCGTTGTTGTATTTTATTTCTTTTTTTATTCCCTTCATTCCTCCTCTCTTTTTTCTTTCGCATTTATTATTCTTTGTCCCTACCTGATTCTATTTCTACTTCTACTTTTGGCGATTTCTTTTAGGCCTTTTCTCTGTGTTTTTGAATCTGATCGATTTCTTTTCAGAAGTTCCACTATCTCAGGCGATTGTTTGATTAGTTGTGTCATCTTTGTTCTGCTGCTTTCCGTCCTTTATTTCTATCTATATTTTTTTACTCTTCACTAACGCTATAATGTTGTTGTACAAATTTTATAGCCTTCGTATTCATTGATTATTCTTAGATATTCTCTGTGTTACTACCAGTTGGGTTTCATGTTCAGCCTGTAGGTTGTCCGTGCCCATTATAATTTATTTCACTCGTCATATTGAGATGGCACTTTCGAAATTACAGGGAACAATGGACCTCACTCACTGGACCATCTATTTTTGAGGTCGGTTCGACTAAAGGTAATTCGCGTTATTAATACCTCTGTCCCTTTTACAGTTTCACAACAAGCATGTCAGAAAGAAAGTTATCAGATGGAAATGGTTACAATTTCGCTTGTCTTCACGAAATTTAGCCCTCTAGTAAGCCTGTGTTTCCTGAATTTCACTGAATGGTCTTTACTCGTTGAAAGAAAGCCGAAAATTCGGTGAATAATCATTGATTGATCTAACAAGATAAATTTCGTGGATACACTTCACGCAGAATTAGACGCTCTTGTAGACTGTTGGTTGCTAATACGTTATTCAGACACCATTTTTCATTACCCAGCTAGCAGCATATTCAAATATAATTGAGTTGTATCTTTCAAATTACAGAACACAACAGCTCAATGGTTTCATTATCAGTTCACGAATGTCCTTCAGTGGGTTCGGAGTTCATCCATCTATTGGTGAGTCGTGTCGCTGGGACACCTTTTCGAGTCATTTTCTTTCGCTCACTTCGATTTCATGCCCAGTGGTGTCGCCTGCTGTTACTGCTCGCATTTCTTTATACATTTTGTTTTTGATATCCTCTGAATCCTGATCAGTATTTTCAAGATGTCTAGAAATATTAGGTGTTGAGAAAAAGTTGTGGTGAGAGCCATCTTCTCAAATCTGTGCCAGCTGAAACCTTGAGAAGGCAGTAGGCTGGTTGCAGCACTTCCTAGTTCCCTAAATGAACGCTTTCCAAGGGTCGTGAAGCTGATCAAGTGCGAAATGGGCGCATTCCCTCGGGCAATTGCCCACCATGATGGTTTTGCTCATTGGGTGCTTCGTTGGTTTCAATTGCCAACAAAAAAGTTCACAAAATGACGAACATTTACCAGTTTATGACGGAAAAATCACGGGCGACCATTTCGCACCATATGGGTCCCGAGCACTTTGAATTTAGTGTTCCGTGAACCACGTGGGCGATGATTGCTATGGTTTTGCGGTTGCATTTTCCGTCAGTTCAGTGAAAATGGAATTATTTATTTATTCATTTATTTATTCACACGTCAATATGAAGCACCTGTACAATGAAAGTAAAAGAAACAATAACAAAATTGAAGTTAACCGGGATAAATCTGCGCTGTGAACGTACCTTCAAGGTATGGAAATCAGTAAGAGTTTAGTAATCGGTAACCTCGCAAGTATGTTAAGAGGGACAACCTTTCCCCGGCAATTATCCGGAATTAAACAGTTTGATCTAAAGATATCATCGCACAAAAAATTAAATTAAAAAATAAATTAAAACTAACACTTAATTAAGCATATGAACCGAGAAAGAGGGAAGTGATGGCAGCAAGGAGAGCGATAGGAGATTATACAAAGTAAAAATTCCTAATTACCAGGTTTCGTCATTTGAATTTGGGTCACATTGTGAGTGTCCCATATTTTGGAAACTGTATTATTAGGTTGTAAAGAAAGTTCTGTCCTTATATTTAAAACACCACAACTCAACACAAATCCAGCCGTTTCTCTAAATTCAAGCACCGTTCGAAAGAGCATACTTCACACTAAGAAAGCAGTATAAAAAGTACCACCATCGCAGAAACCTGAAGATCTTGATCAATTAAAATGTTCGACATCATGTTGGTATTCGGACCTTCTGCTCCGAGTGCGAGTGAGGGTTGCCGGTTCATTAATTGGAATGGATTTTGCGGAGCCACTTTCCCAAAGATTCCTGTCCTGAAACGAAGAATGGAGATGATACTATGATAAGAAGAGATCTGCCCGTTTTTTACACAACGACGAACCTTCTAATAAGATCAAGAAGCCAGATTTTCACGGCACGAAGACAATCGTGACGGTTTGATGAACTGCTGCAATGCTGGTGTGCCTATTGTTCCTTACTCTTTACCAAACGATGAGTAAAGAAGTGCGCATCGTAAATATATGCAACATTCAAAACGATTCGACTAAAGCTAGAAACTATAAAGTCCCGCTCCTTCTTACAGCAGTCAAATTCGAGTGTTTTGAATGTGATCCTCCAGAATTCAAACCAACCATAGATTGAAACTCTCCTTGGCCCATCATAATTGTCTGACTTATTGCTAACTAGCTGTCAATTTTCAAACGTTCATGTGGCTTTTCAAAAAGGAGATGGCCCGAATACCAACACGATGTCGAATCCACCTTCGAGCATTTGACTTAATTCCTATCTTCAGACTTTTGCGACAGTGGCGTGCTTTATACTGCGTTCCTCAGAGAAAGATTTGGTCTTTTGAATGGTGGTTAAATTAAGAGAAACCGTAAGACATGAACGGAGTTATGGCGTTTTGAATATAAGCTGCAAAAAAGGATGGAACTTTCTTTACAACCTAATAGAATAAGAGGTCGTGAGAAGTGCACTGGTAAAAGCCGCGTCTTCCATTCGCACGAGCGACCGATCGATCCCCGCTTGGGGCTACCAATCCTATCATTTGTGCTCGGGTAAGGCGTCCCTGTTAAAAGTTCCACTACGTTAATTACGTGAGCATTGCGGGGGCCGATTTAGTTATGCCAGTTATGCTCGGTGTGGATGTTTACGCCCACGACAACAACTGCATAAAAATGGCCGCAGTGAGCGATTTTCTCACTCTAATCAGCGCTACTTATTCGTTTCTTTTACAGGCGCTTATTCTCGCTCTTCGTCGGTGCGTGTTTGTCAGCGCGCTGACAACTTCGTTACTGTCGACTGGTGAGTAGTAGGACACGTGGGACTCCTGTCGGATAGCAAGCGACTCAGAGGTATGCAAAAATGTGGCTGTGTTTTTCATTTTTTTTGTGTCACTTATGTGCCAAGTTTTCTTCACAGCTTTTATATCTCTGTGATTTTTCGTTTGATTAGAAGCTTGTGTGCTTTTTTTGTCATCATGCATTGTTTGCGAGAAGTCTCGGTGCCGATACCGCCCACTTCTCCTGTGCTTATATTTAATGGCCGTTTTTGGAACAGTAAGTGAAACTTTTTTGACGAATATTTCACTGATTCCGACAATGATTCCTTACTCTAAAGGGGAACTACTTGGTCCAGGATCATGAATGAAGGGAAGGGTTTCCGTTCCCCCCGCCATGCCAGTAAACCAGTACTGTAATCGCTATTTAGGTTCGTTAAGAACACGGCTAGCAACTATGTATTTTATTTTATTTATTTATTTTGCACCTTTTTACAAACGTGCTAAAAATGGTTAGTCGTTCAATGAACAGGTAGAACTTGATCGAAAAAAAAAAAGAAAAAAATGAAACAAATTAGAACAAAACAATGCTCAGCGAGTTAGTAACTCAAGCGGAGGAAAAGAGACGTACCTAATATTCCTAATATTCAAAACGAAATGCGTCGTAAAACTAGAGTGCTAGTTTCAATCAGTATTCACCGTGAGTATACCCTTCGCTCGTTGATGAATTGCGGATTCCGGGTTAACGCTGGTTACTTTTATGGTGACCCGCCGATTTCCCAATAGTAAATCTGGGCCTTGGACTCGTGTAAAAATAGGTAGAGTAGCATATATGTAGAGCCCGTCAGAGGGAAGGGGGAGACCTTTGCATACTTAAGAACTCCAACCTGCAGCCCTAATATTTCCCTAAAAAACAATTACTACACGATGAAAGGTTTCGAGTGCGATAGCAGTTTTTTCAAAAAAAAAAGATTTTCGATGGTAAGGACATTTGCTGTTTGGGACTACAGTGACACCTGAAGCTGTTATCTGTGTTAGCTGTGTTTGTTTATTTGTTTATTTGTAATACTTAACTACATGGACAACTGGTCAAATCGAAAGTAAAAGAATGGTTGTAGAGCTTTGTATTGGTAGCTTCTTACCCAAATCTTGATAATTAGTCAAACTAAGGTCAGGTTCTCAATAGGTGCCAAATCTCTTTCGACGTTTGTTTTCGCTGGTATCAGCTTCGGTGGGCGGAAAAGTTCGGGATTACTATGGAACGGTATGGATTCAAAAGATTGAATTGCGTTAGAAGATGCCGCCACGAAACCACCCTCTGGAAGCTACCATTCGTATCGGCGTCGAAGGCCAAAGTAGTTAGTGACCCAATAAGCTTATTCGGCTGTCTTCTACGCTGTTTCCGCGACTTTTCCTTTTAAGGAAGTCTCATCATTGAGCTAAATCGTGATTTTGCAGTGATGGTGCTAGGTTTATCGCAAAAATCGCATCTCAGACGGGATTCGAACCCGCGTCTCAACCCATCCGGGGCTGTGCACTAACCGCTATGCTACTGATCGTGAGACGACCATTTGCGAGTCCTTAGCGCCTTCCTTAAGCTCGAAGGCTTTTCACTTAATTGTAAATGCTTTCAGCTTAACTGGTGCCCGGATAGGTTGAGACGCGGGTTCGAATCCCACCTGAGATGCGATTTTTCCGATAAACCTAGCACCATCATTGCAACATCCTATTCTAGTATATATAAAAGAAACCCGCAGAAAAGCGGTGATAAAACTGGAATTTCACGTTAAATCGTGATTCGTTGCAGTAAGCTCTTACTTTACCCTCTGACCCTGCTTCTTGACGGTATTCACTAAAATAGGTAGAATAAGCTCCCTTCTGAGGTCCTTCGCCCTCACTAATACCCTGTGGCGTTCAGCATGCACTGCTAATGGGATCGGTAGGGGAGGGCAGAGGAGGTGGCGTCGAGAGAGAGCAATAAGCGAGAGCAGCACGTCAGTGGATTAGGCCGAATGTCATGGACCGGACCAACGGCCTAAAATCGCCCAGCGCCGACTTTTTCCCCTTCATCCCATCCATTAGACTGGTCCACGAGGTTCACAGCGTTTGAATTTAATTCAATGATTTAATGTACACCACCTAGTCAAAATGGAAAATCTCTCTAAAACAGCATTGTTTTATCTGCTTTCGAATAATTCAATTTTCATACCCGAAGTTCTCTCTTTGAACTTTGGTATAAAACTGCTATACCTATGCCGAGCGAAATTAGTACTTGGATCAATATTTATTGGTTTCCAATGTTTTGCTCTTATCGTCATATGCAGAGGTTCAACGGGTGATTCGAAGCCTATGATCGTTGATCTATCTGGCTGATCGCCATAGTGTTTCTGATGACCTTTAAATCACCTCTCGAGGTCAAAAACAATGTTCTTCTCGTTTTGCTCTCCATTTTGGCTCCTCTTCCTTGGCCGATGTTGACAGGAGAATATCAATGTTTGGTGTCTACACTGATAACCTTAGAGTGGAGGTATCGTTAACCACCATCGTTGTTCATCGGTGATTTTTCTACTGTAAGTTCGTAACCCTCTCAGGCTAGAGGGAGGTCTAGTAAGCAGGGCCCAGATTCATCATTGATAATCCCCCGATAAACCCCGAGACATAGCCCGAACGGCGCCCACCTTTGTCTACTTATCCTAAACTTCCTATGTTAAACGCAATCTCTCATAGACTCTGCCGTCTGGTGCTGGTTGCCCCGCGGTTTCGGAGACCGCTCGTCTGTTCATGAATCTGGGCCCAGGTCTTGTAACCGGTCCGTATCATACTTCTATGCTTCTATTCCTGGCGTGCCCTTAGGGGATTGTGTCATTTTACTTTGGCTTTTTATAACCTGTTTATTTATAGTACAAATAGCTCCCTCGAGTGCCACCTAGGCGGCAGTCGTAAATTTTAGTGGAAATTAATGGCTTCCGCTAAAATGTCGACCTACCTGCCCCTCACTTCCGCGTCGTGGCGAGCACGTTCCTGAAGCATTAACGACGATGTCTGGCTTTGCAGGCGGTTGTTGTTGTGAGTATCATCACCTATCAGTTGTGTGTGTGTGTTTTCACTCGTCGTTTCATCAGGTTCTCTTCACCATCATCATGTCTTGAGGGCATTAACGATGCTACAGATTCTAATAGAATCAGCAACGCCTGTGGTGTTGTGTTTACCGCCAGCGCTCGGTTAGCAACCCGTCGTCGTCCAAGCAGCAAAACAAAAGGTCGACGACGTCGTCGTCATAGTGGCTCCCAGTGCGTGGCTTAGTCAGTGGCTCCTTTGTCTGCACTCGGCGCTCCCATGTGACGATTGTTTTTTGTCGTTCACCACGAGAGGCGACGTCATGCTGCAGAAGGCGTCTGCAGAGACGACGTTCATTGCTCATACTCCAACCTCACCACTGTATCCAACCTCTGTCGCGATGGGACTTTTTTTTTATTCAAAAACGACTTCGTAAAGTACGATAGGAGCTCTTAGATGCAGAAACAGAATGACTGACTCGAAAGGGCCGGACGCCGCTGATCTAACTAGGGAGGTCAGTGAGCGTGCCTCAAAGATTCCGAACGAGACCTATATGGTTTTGCAGAGTATCGAGCGGGGATCACAACGATGTAGTTTATTTTTGTTGAGGGCCAATAGGTGGTCCGAAACTCGCAGAAAAACACCATCCTTGAGAGGCGCTGAAAAGTCCCTGGAGTGCGAGGCACTATCCGATGTGCCTCGCTGGCTCAGTGGTACCGCAGTGGATTCTCATTCAGAGGGTCATAGGTTTGGACCATGTTGGTGTGTTTTTGTTTTCGTTTGAATGAGAATCCACTGCGGTACCACTAAGCCAGCGAGGCACGGTGGAGGTCGCCTATCACTCAGAGACTATTCAGCGTTTCTCAAGGTGGGTGTTTTTTTCGCGATTTTCGGACCACCCATTAGCCCTCAGCAAAAACAAACTACATTGTCGTGATCCCGGCTCGATGCTCCACAAAACCATATAGGTCTCGTTCGGAATCTTCGGGACACGCTCACTGACCTCCATGGTAAGTGATAATCAGCGTGTAGGCTAGGCAACGAGCGGACGAGTTAATCACTCCTTATCTCTCGGAATGGGAGTTGAATACGCAGAGCATTTTAAGGACATTGAGCAGTACTGAGCCTTTTCACTTTGACAAAGAACCCTAACCATTTTCGACAATTAATTTCAACAAAATTAGGCTTGAATGCGAAGGAAGAGTTTTTTTTAAATAAAATCTTGAAGGTTTGAAGGTTTGCCTTAACTCGTATGGTTGATCTTGAACATTAAGGGTTCAGCGATCAGAGATCGGTCTTTCTAGAATACGCCATGCATTCGACATTGCAGTAGTTCCTCATCGACACAATGAGCCTTTGCTTCTGTCCTGTAAAAGTCAACGTCTTGGGGTCTTCAACGCCCCGACTGTATGGAAGATGTGATGTGCTGTGGTCATGGTTTGATCACTTGACCGTGTTAGCAAGAATGGCGCCTCCTACTGATTCACCTTGTTTCCTCGCCCACGTGTTTTGAGTAACACTAATAATGTTCCGGCAGCGGAAACACTTTGGAACTTTGAAGGGCTCGTCAAAATTCTGACATCAACTCCACTTTCATCGTTGATGGTTTGTTGTTGAGGCATGAGCAAACTCCAAACATTATTCATCCAGACTCATTCAACCTTGACTTCGGCGCTGGATACGTTCCGCAGATCATGCTCCACTTCCGCCCTCGTTCCCTTCCGTGGAGGCAGTGAAGTTGCTTTTTCTGATTTTTCCTCGGGTTCAAAGCCTGGTTCTTCGGGTTTTAACCAGAATCGTGGCATCATCCGACCAGATACGACGTTCACGCTGTTGTTATATGATTTCACTGAACCAATCCAAATTGGGCACTTTTTCTTTCCGACAGATGGCATTTACTCGGAATGAACGCGCAATAACTTCTTTAAGCGTCCGCGGGCAGGAAATAATTCGAATAATTCGAGTGCAGTAATTCCAATGGAGTGGAGGCGGCTTCAAAGGCTTCATGAAGCTCACCATACAGGGATGTATTTCGAGCGAGCTCGAAAAAAAAAGAAATATTTTATCCGACTTACTCGGATATTCAGACGGTTTGACATTCTTGAAAAGCTAGCGAGCCGCATCGCAACATCTATTCGCATCTTTGTCTCGTGATCATTGCCCAGTTTGTTATACGAAGTCGACAGCTATATTTTTCTCGTTTTCTAAAATTTTCTTAAAAATGCGATGAACACATCAGACACGGCACCCATCTCGAAGTTCTTCTTGTTCAACGGTCGTCTTATTTTATGACCGGCTCTTCTTCTTCGACGGCCTGGGTGGAAGAGTGACCCTTTTCTCGTGTAGGTAGAGTCATCGCTCCCAAGAATTTCGTTCGGTGAGACTGCTCGAGATGATGCTTATAATAAGAACATCGAAAAACACATATATAAATGGAATTTGTTTCTAGGCACACCCGTTGATCAGGGATGTCATACCGTCTAAATATCGTTGATATCTAAATAAATAATTACTAACATTTTACTTTATTCTAGTTTTCTTTTACTTGAAATTAAGCACAGTGTTATTGTTTAGTATTATTCATGTGTTTCATTTGGCGCACCTAACAGTGTAACTAACATAAAATAAAAATATCTAACTAACTAGAATAGAATATTCCTTTCGCTCCTAAAGCTCCTTTGATTAAATGCCTAAATTCAACTGTGGAAGCCCAATGAGCATCACCTTTCTGGCATCTTCCCGCTCTTCCTTCAACCGAACATCGGGCAGTCTTTCGTCGTCAATCCATCCGTGACGCAGCCGCTAAGTAAGTGACATACTCGTTGTGCATCGGTGCGTAGTTTCCGACTCCATCGACTTCCTCGTCGTGATTGCTGGTGAGATCTGGTATGAATGTCAGTGAAATTTTATGGAATTTCGATTTTCTAACCAAAACAGAAACAGTTAATAGTTACTTGTTTTAATGCTGTATCATGTTTATTTCAAGGTTTTACTTGTTTTGTGATGGTCTGTTTGCTTTCGTTTTTGTTTAGCGCGTCTTCTGGCGTATTAAATAAATAAATAAATAAATAAATAAATAAACAGGAGTTTTCCTGGGGCTAATCCGTCAGTGGCGAACGTTGACCGTTCTCCTGAGAATTTTTTTGATGAAACCTTTAACAGGGCTATCGATGAATTCTGGGTTCTCGATGGTCGCTGAATTTTGAGGCAGGGAAAAGAGTTCTCGTGGGTTGGGGATTGAAAGCTTGACCTTCAGAGGTTGTTTTCGAACAGTTTTACTGATCGCTTGTACTTTGACTCCAATTTTTCTCAGGAACTTCTGGTCGGATACGGTTTACGCGATATTAAAAAATGACCGCGTAGGAAAACGAAAATCTAATTAGTACGTCGGTCGTAATAAACAGAGCCGAGAATGCTGTGTATTGTGCTTGGTTATGCGTTTGCTTGTCAGTTTTCTACACATTACTAAAAGGCGCCGGTCTAATAGAATACTCCTCCGTGCAAATTCCTGAGAACCATTATAAGTTATCATCATTTATCACACTGGACAACTTCGTGTGTAAAAAATCCTATATTCAACTATCAAAGCATAAGTAACATTGAAGCAATTTTGAACACTGCTAGTGACACCATCATTTTTAACAAGTGATAGTAATAAAACCAACTAGACAGCATAAAACTTATCAAATTTTTAATTTTTACGTAATCAAGTACCGGTGTAACGCTTTTTTGAATGCCTGAATTCCGCTCAGTAACGATTTAGACCTACTGATTTGTAAATAGTAAATAGTAAGTTTTTAAGGAGTCCGATTCTATCTTTTTTTTCGTTTTTTCTTGTCTTCCGACACCACCATATTCGCCAGTCATTGGAGAGCTAAAATTATGTGGAACCATAATATTTCTGAGGATTTCGTGGGATGAGATGATCTAACAGTTTTTTGGTTATCTACACTCCGACGAAGGTGGCGAGGTCGATGTCTGCGGGCTAAAACCGGCTGCCATTTCCGCTAGCTAACATTCGAAAGGTGAACATGAAATGTACTATAAATTCAAGGCCAAAGTCCATCCCAATCTTCCAGATATCTAGCCGTGCTGAACACTGGCCTCTGTGATGTCCTCTTTTTCATCTTTCTTTGCTTCTCTATTTCCTCTTCTCTTACTATTTTGCTGTTCCACATTTCTAGACGGCTTTTTGATGTTCACAAAAGTGATCGTGCTCAGACGGCGAAAATGACGTGTGAGTGGCCAATTGTCGTGAAAGGGGTGGCATTTCTAATGCTCATGTTTTACACATGTTCACCGGCCCTTTTTGATGTACGGCTTCTCTAGGAATCTTGACAGAAACTTCAGTGCTTGACGTCGTTCGTTTTCTTATTTTTATTATATTTACTATATGATATTATTTTTATTTATTACATGATAACACACGTGTTTTTCTGTGAAAGAATTAAGTACAAACATCAATAAACATTCAGTGATAACAAGAAGAAAAAATGCCATTGACACCTAAAACAAAGAATAGCGCAATAGAGCAACTATCCATCAATTACACAGAAGCTGGTTAACTATTAGGTTGAGTCATAAGTAATCGGACATTTGCAAGCGTCCGAATTCAAGACCGTATTTCTCGCCAACGAGAGCACTTATCAAAACGGGTAAGGTATCAATCGATAGAGGGAGATTAGCCCTACAAATCGGTTCACCGCATTTCCTTTGCTAAAATTGCTAACTGCTACAATGGCTCCGGAATTCATCCTGTCCGAATCGCTTATTCGGAACGTCATTCTTTTCCTCTTCCTATCTGGCCAAAATGCTAGCCAATCCTTCGAGCGCTTGAAGGACGTTTACAAGGAAGAAGCTCCTGTTCGAGGCATCGCCTACTCTTGGTTCTCGAAATCCAGCAGCGGCGACTACAACATCGAGAACAAGGGCATGGCGTCCAGATCCAACTCCATCGGGCAGGGCGCCCGATGGAGTTGGATCTGGACGTACTGAGGGACGAGGTGGAGGCAGATCCACACCGAACCACACGTGAATAATCAGCCACTCTTGGAGCTCCTCAACATCTGTGGTTTGAGGATTGAAGTCGATCGGCAAGGTCAGAAAACTCGGTCGATGGATACCTCATGCACTGACCCAGCGTGACATGGATCCCAGGGTAGACGCGGCAATGTCTCTTCTCACTCTCAAGCGCAGAAACGAGTGGCTGAACAATCTAGTCTATGGTGATGAGAAGTGGGTACTCTACTCTAACCACAGCCGCCGTGGCCAGTGGGTCGACGAAGATGCAAAGACAGGAGACGTTCCAAGACCTGACAATTACGGCAAAATGGTGATGCTGTGCGTTTGGTGGAGCGTACGTGGCGTAGAGTATTGGGAACTGCTGGATAAGAAGACGATGGTGACGGCAGAGGTCTATACTCAACAACTGAGAAAATTGGAATCACATGTAGATCTCATAAGGGGAGAGGGGTCCAATATTTACTTTCAGCACGACAACGCTAGACCAAGAATGACGTAGGCTGAGTTTGCGACGTATGGCTGGAGCATACTTCCTCATAATCCGTATTCCTCAGACCTCGCTCCCTCCGACTACCACCTTTTCTCCCTTCTCCAACGCTATTTGGACGGTCAGAATCTCAGCGAATTCGAAGACGTCAAAAATGCACTCGAGATGTTCTTCAGCAGCCAGCCGGCCACGTTCTGGAGCAAAGGCATATATGATCTACCGTCTCGTTGGCGAAGGACCATTGATGCTAATGGCACTTATTTGGTTTGATTCCATTTTGTCGTTTAGGAGCTGTGGACTTAACTATTTTGCGCTCCAAATGTCCGATTACTTATGACTCAACCTAATAGTTTCTTGAACTCTGCGAGTGTAGTGGGTATGGTAATATGTTTGGATATTCTATTGTTTCCGATGTGGCCCGATTACAAAAGAGATGCGGTCTAAGATTTGTTTTCGTCCTGAGCACGGCAATTTTCAAACTGCCTCCACGCGTAACTGAACCTCGGAATGAAAACAATTTGCTCTTGTTCAGGTGCACCAACTCGCAAAGGATTTTATAAATCAGAACGAGATCATTACGCTTTCTTCTAAACTCCAAAGTACGGAAACCTAAAGACTTATTTCGAACCCTACTATTTGGAACGAAATAATAATTAAAACCGTGCACTCTCAACATTAACTTTCGCGTGAATTCATTTTGACCTTTTCTAAAGCTTTAACAAGACATCTCTTGTACGGCGAATAGATTCCTGTACCGGATTCTAGTATGGGCCTGATATATGTTTTGTGTGCTTTTATTAATACTGACGGATTCTTCGTTTTCTACCGTGCTGGCAGGCCAAAGTCCATCCTAAGCTTCTAGATATCTAGCCGTGCCTGTTACTTAGCTCTGTTACTTTCTATTTTTTCTCTTTCTTTGCTTCTCTATTTACTCCTTTCTTCCTATTTTACTGTTTCAGATTTTTAGACGGCGGCTTTTATTTCGTACTCTTATATGTTCTCAAAATGATCGCGCTCAGACGGCGAAAATGACGAGTGGGCAATTGTCTTGAAAGGGGTGGCATTTCTGATGCCCATGTTTTACACATGTTCGTCGGGCCTTTTTGATATACGGATTCTTCTAGGAATCTCGACACAATTTTCAGTACTTGACGTCGTTCGTCTTCTTATCCTACACTTTTTATTCAATTTGCAAGATTGCCAGAATCACTAGGACCATTAGAAGGTAGAAAACAGTGAACTTCTTGATTTTGTTCTCACACATCCCCATCAACCGGGTCTTCGACAGCGAAACAACGGCCCAGGTCAGCGTGTATTTCCACATCAATGAACTCCTCAAGCGTTTTCTCCTTTATATGCCTCGGGAAATCTGACGTATAATTTCAATCGTGTCTCCAATCCTACGGTGCTTTATGGGTCTTCGCTCTTCACATGGAAATCGCTGATGAAATTCTATTCTTGCAAATGGACCCTGAGAATAGCCGGTTGCGGCGGCTCATTCGAGACCGACCCAGCAGTTCAAATCGCCAATTTTGGCGGTTCGGGTCGGTCTTTGGACAAATGCGTCCAAAGTCTGATTCGAAACCCCAACTCGGTCCCAGTTGTTTCTATTTTAAGACCTGTATCCATAATGTCTGAAAGCGCGCTCCACCTGTTTGGCCGGTTACTGAAAATTTCCAGAGTTCACAGAGGTAATATGAAGTTGAATTTCGAATTTGTAAAAAATGTAAAACTCAACAGCAAACTTTCAATTCTTGAAAATTAAGCACAGCTGGCTCACCGAGCAAAATTCCTGTGGAAAAGATGAATCTGATTTATCACCAGCCTACGCCTACCGTAACCTACCGTGATTCGTAATGAGCTCCATATTACCCCTCTGGGAGCGTTCGGATAAAATGGGGTTTTTGGGCATCTGGAGTCTAAAAAGTTCGGCAGAAAATAGAGCTCCAATTAATCTGAGCCTGCCGCAGAGGGCAGTGTCTATTTTTTTTTATTTTACGCAGTTTCTTTCCTGGTGACTTTGGCGCGTAATTGGCTTGTCGACTTCATTGAGCACACTTCGTGTATAATTAGTTTGCCGGAAGACGGGACGGATATTTTTGGCGGGATGTATGGCTTCGAAACCCCACACCTAAGCTTGAAGCTGATCTCTGTTATTTTGACATTTCAAAGGGCGGAACTCGTCATTTGTAGTCGTCAGATGAACGTCTACGTAATTACGTCACTGGAATTTCCCACACCTTCTTTGACGTCTTTTTTTCTAAATAGCGCGATGGCTAACAAATTTAGCGGCAAATGACATTTAATCAATGTCACCACATATAAAGGCTCTACTTTATTCCAGTTGTTCCCAAAGGCGTTTGTTCTCACCTTCGCCAGTCAGGCTCTCATCATGACTCAGACTTGATTGGAATCCGATTAGCCGATTAGCCAGATAACCAGCCATCTCATGTCATTTATGTCGAGACTTCCTTAACTTATCATTCGTTTGGAAGTAGTCACATAGGTTAAATTTTCATTGACATAGCGGCTTCTAATTCCGCTCTTCCTGGGCCCAGATTCATCATTGGTAAACCCCCGATAAACCCCGAGATATAGCCCGAACGGCACCCACCTTTGTCTACTTATCCTAAACTTCCTATGTTAAATGCAATTTTTCATCGACTCTGCCGTCTGGGTCTGGCTGCGCCGCGGTTTTGAAGACCGCTCGTCCGTTCATGAATCTGGGCCCTGCTCTTCTTCTTTTCTTGAGCTCATTCTCACCAACTGCCCGAGGTGCAAGGGAACCATTTTCATCAGGTGGGTGGTTCTCTGGTCTCTAACCGTTTCCACTCAATTGCACCTGTTTTTATAATTACTCAGATCTCCCCACTCCGTTTTCTACCCAGCCGTGTCTGTCAGCCGTATACCCAGCTCATTTTGGTCGATACTTTGTGGGTTATCCCCAGGGCCCAGATTCATGAACGGACGAGCGGTCTCCGAAACCGCGGCGCAGCGAGAGCCAGACGGCAGAGTCGATGAGAGATTGCGTTTAACAAAGGAAGTTTATGATAAGTAGACAAAGGTGGGCCCCGTTCCGGTTATGTCTCGGGGTTTATCGGTGGTTTACCAATGATGAATCTGGGCCCAGTTTACCTTGGTTACACCCATCATGATCCGCCTACAATGATTCAAGGTTCTGTGGTGGTCCATATTTATTTTTTATTTAGTCATTTTTATTTATGCACGGAAAACGTGCGCAACTGAAATGGCGATATATCGTGAATAATCTATTGCAGTCAGAAATACGGTTAAGAACAAAACGAAAAAACAGAAAGAACAATTCATTTTTTAATTATTTATTTGTGTACGCCGTTTAAGACAGACGTAGGAAAGTGTGGAACAACAACATCAACACACAAAACATAAAATGTGCCTAGAACAACTAGGTAATACCATTGTTAACATATCAAATTAATCAAACAAAATAAAAAATGCAAAACTGTCCCGTTCATGGTTGCCTCTTTTCAAATTGTTCATTCAGTCAAGATGATCCATCCTGAGTACCTTGTTCAACGTAAATAAATGGAGTCCTTTCAACCTTGAGAGTGCCCGGCTCTGCCTCTGACAAACGTTGTCGTGCAAGTGGCACTTCTGCAACGGACCACTCACTTGCAGCTGCCAATCGTCGCCCACATGGATTATTCTGGCGTAGTTCTGCGGAATATGCTCCTACACCCTCGCAGTTTTCTCTTGGAACTTTGGCATGGATGGAACCGATTTTTCTCCAGTTGGGGAGTTCAAGAAACAAAACCTATAGAGGTAAACTTTCATAGGCGAGCGAACTACTGTACCGGACGTGTTTCTTGATCCCTTCCCGTAAAAACTGCTTAGGAGCGTTCCAAAGCGGTTTTTTTCAATAACCTTGTTGAAACTCAATTATTTGTAAAAACATGCATAAATATGAGTTCAGAAGCTCGAGCTCTATCGCACGGTATCCAAAGGTCGGTACAAATGCAAAATATGGCCCCTTTTGCCACTCCTCAAATCTCGCCAGTCCTGAGAGACTGACCAAGGGGCTCGGGCCAACCTCGCGAGATTTAAGGGGTCGACAAAAGGGGGTATATTTTGCATTTGCACCTATCTTTGAATACCAGTCGATGGAGTTCGAGCTGCTGAGCTCAAATATATGTATATTTTTTACAAATAATTGAATTTCAACCAAGTTATTGAAAAAACCGCTTTGGAGCGCTCCTAAGTGGCTGCTCCGTGATGTGATCAAAAGACATGTCCGGTAGTGTAGGTGGAGTATTGTTGAGAGCTTTGCTAAAGCTGCTAGAGCTTATTAGACTGTGTTCGCAGGGCTTTTCGGTTTTGTCGTGTTCTGGAAGTTTTGGTTGAGAGAGGAGATTCCCGAAATGGAGCTGGAAACGATGTGTGAGGTCGACGGATCACCCCTCGCAGACTCGTTGTCACATCAGACTGGCACCTCGAACGGGGAAGGCATGGATAGCAACGTGATCGAGGAACTCTCGAGGAAGGACAGCTGCTTGATTAGTCTGCGGATCCCTAAAGGCCACTGACCAACTCTCTAGTTCTTGGAATGTTCGAGCTCATTTGCCCGGAGGTCTTTGTAGATCAGCGGCAGCTCTGGAGAGGTATCTTCTGAAGTTTGGCTGGCAATCTTGAAGTACTGGTTGCTGTTCTGTTCTGAGGTCCAGATTTCATTTCTGGGGTGTATTGGACATCTCCAAAGCCGAGCGCTGGTGGCCCAGTCGTGCAATGAGCAGTGAAGACGACTTTTAGAGAAAAAGGACGATGGAGTGGTTCCTTAAAGGATCGCTGACTCTCTCTCTCTCTCTCTCGGAAAGTACCACCCAGCAGTGCCCAGATACATGATTAGTATACCTGAAATATACCTCGAATGGCGCGCAAGCAGTGATTTATACCATTTTCACGTTGGATTGGACACTTTTCAAATCACGTCGGACGTTTTTCAAACTACATTGGACACTTTTCAAGCCACTTTGACTTGAAAAACATCCGACGTGGTTTGAGAAACGTCCAAATCAAAGTGAAAATGGTATATCAACATCTGCAAGAGGCCTATCACAACCCATTAGCATGACGAGGGTTCGGATACCTAAAACGGTGCGCAAATTCTGAATCACACTCAGAGGTTTATTCGGAGTCTATTTGGAGTTTACGCCCAAATAATCATCGAATCGCACCACTAAGGCGAGGTCTCCGAACCCTCGGCGGTACAGGAAGACCTCGAACAACCCCGAATAAACCGTCGATAAACCCCTTTGTGCTTCTACGAATCACGGTTTGCGCTCAATTTGGATAATATTTCGGAGTTTAGTCCGAATATAGGGAGGCGCGAGGTGCAGTGGTAGGAAGCGCTACTGTTAACCGCACGTTCGATCGATCCTCGTCCGCATCAACCAAGCCTTCCATTCCTCTGGGGTCGGTAAATTGGTATCAGATTTTTCTGGGAAGGTATTAGGTCGTCGGAAAAGTTTCCCGCCACTTCTGCCGTTCTTCTCAAATTTGTTTCTCTCCTCTATTCCATCCGATATCCGACATATTTAGGGATGATTTCCATCAACAACATCTTGTCATTTACCAGATAAATTTTGACCCCTCCTCCTACAGAATTTCTCGAGTTTTGATGAAAAGAGTTCATCGAGCCATGTTTTGAGGTGCTCTCACTCGTCGAGTTGGTTCTCTAGAAACTGAACGGAGAACGGATGGAGCAAATGTTATTTTGTTGAGGCAAGGTTCGACCAATGCCTTGGATAGGTCACAACGCGCCATCGGAGATTTTGAAAATTTTTGAAATTTTGAAAAGGTCTCCTTCTCAATAGGTGAATGCGCGTCATGGTGAATGAAGAAGATTTTCCCTTGTTTTCCACGAACGGCTGCTCCGTCGCCGTCGAAGTGGCTACGATAGACATCGATGATGACAGCAGCATCTGTTGGTAGCAGCTCCTATCGAATGCCTCATTTGCAGTTCAGCTGCAGACCGATCATCTACCATTTCGGGTGAAGTTGCGGATTTTGAAATTTTCGCTGGTTTGCAGCAAATGGGGCATGTGATTGGTGTACACTACCCACTCCTTGATGCCATTAACGAAATGGCCGGGCGAATCAAAATTCCTTCAGAAAGTAGAGATGGTCGTGCATGCACCCGTCTCTATCTGTAGGTGGTGGCCGCTAAAGCATGCCGCAACCATGTGCCCTATTTTCTTGTGGTTCTAAAGCCTCGGAGACGGGCAACTTGTGTGGGTATATGGCACTCGAGTTGCCCTATCAACTTATGGGTACTACGCCGGCAATCCTCTAAAACCAGCTCCAGAGGACTCACTCAATCCACAGTGACTGCCCTCCTCGACTACTGTTTTTCTTCGAAGCCAAAATAGGCCTTTTTGAATATATGAAACCAAACTTTCGCTGCATTAGAGAAGACAATTGATGGACCTATCATAGTGCACAAGCCATTCCCTGAACTTCTTCCAATGCGTTGTTTTATGAGCTCGTAAAGAAAAAGCAGTTCAAGATACCTGCAATCAATATCGATTTTCTCTGCAGTACCTGCAGTGCTGAACCAGGACAACTGTGGTATATTTAGCTCACAAATCATCCTACATAATGGTTATGAAGCTGAGATCCCGAAACCCGCTTTAGCATTTTGACGAGCGGCCAAACTGAAAGGCGGGAAACTTTTCCGACGACCTAATAAAAACACTGACTTGGTATAGCGACAGGCCCCTGCAACTCATTGTATAGGCCAACCACGCATTTGCCATGCCTTTAGTATTCTGTGTTGAACACGAATGCGGCGACAAGTCTTTCGGGGACTGATCAACGCCGACACCTTTACCTTTTACCTCTATTCCGAATATAGCGTTCATGAAACCGGGCCCAAAAGGGCATGTCCGAAGTTCTAGTGACGCCAGCCTTTTTTTTCACCAAAAACAACCTAGAGTAGATGGAACGTGGGCGTGCTATAAGCACGGATCATTGGCTTCCCTAATCCATGTGGGGTGGACCCGGTAGGATACACCCCAAGAGGTTGACAAAGGACGCTCAGACGCTATTTTTTAGTGCTCCCAGTTCACCATCCGTCCTAAGTCAACCGTCAGAATGACGATCGCGAAGCGGACTTATGAATGGGTGACGTCCTAGGAGAGTTTCTTACTAATCAGCTGTCTAGAAATGTAATTATCTGATGGCATTTCTACAAAAAGAAAAATTCTTAGGCAATCGCGTGGTTCGAGCCTTTATCTCTATGGAGTGGGTGTGGTCAGTGGAATGTGGTTTTCTATTTTCCACGATTAGTTCGACGGTCACGTTGACGTCGTGCGTCACCCCTCCTTTTTCCATCAAATCAGCCACTCGATGACGTGCCCCTCGTCGTCCCACGTGGTCGGACGGACAGCCACGCTCACCTTGCCCTATATTGGACCCACCCCTTCGATTTTAGGAGGTTAGCGTTTCCCGCAGAAACCCATTAGGGTATAGCCCGGCTACTCACCGCCTGTCCTACCCCGTTGTTATTCCATTGACCTAAATTCTCTTGTTCTGCTATTTTTTTTGATTTTCAAACCCACTGATGTCATGTTTACTCACCGACGATTTTAGGATACCCCCGGTAGGCGTAGGAGGGTGATGAATGAATAAATAAATAAATGGATGGCACTCATGCCAAGTCAACACGGCGACTTCTCAACCTATCCAGCTTGTCGATGGCCTTCTCATCTAGGACTACTATGACCAGATCGGGCTGCGACATCTTTTTCATCTCTTCATCTTCGATGTCTCCTGAATATATTTCTTTTCAACTTTGATCATCTTATCGATTAAAGAGCGGAGAATACGCTTTGAAAACTCTGTTCTTTGAATCTGAGGCGACTCTGGAGGTCATTGGTCACATCGACGAAGAAGTTAAGCAACTACGGTGGAATTCTAGTTTCATTACCGCTTTTGCTGGTTATTATTATGTACCAGCCATTCAGCGGCCTGCAGGCCGCCAAACGAACTAATGACGGCAAAGGAAAAGACAAAGTGATTGGCGTAAGTCAGATTAGTAGGAATGAACAGTAGGAAACATATATAAAACATTTATAATAACAAATAAAACGAAGAACATAAAGCATACAGCAAAAGACGGCGAGGAACTGATGATATACGTCACTGGGAGTACGGTAACGGGCAATCGCGGCGGGACCCTTGAGTTGACAAACAGACATCGTGGTTTCGCTTATTTATTAGTAAGATAGTGGAATATGATGTTGTAATGGTGTTGCCAAGTTTATCGTCAAAATCGCGTTACAAGCGGGATTCGAACTCGCGCCTCGCGTGTTATCCGGGTTCTTGCGCTAACCACTACGCTACTGAGACGACGGCTCTTCCCGAATTTGCGTGATCTTGCTAGCCAGCGTTGAATTCTTTTGATGGCCGTTTTCTTCTGGGCTATGAGGCGATCAGAGTCCACGAATTCGTACTGAGCGAAAATCTCGCCGTGGTCAAAGGGCGCAAATACTCAATTCGAGCTGCAATTCCCATTACGACAGCGCTATCTTGATGCGAAAAGCCGCTTTTAATTAGGCTGCTGAGGTCGAAGCGTCGGACTTTCAAACTCAACACCGAGCCCCGCGGCTGATGAGTTCGATTGTTCTCGTGAGGAAAACCCCCTCGAGTGACTAATGGCCTATTTCTTTGAGTTTCACAGCCCGTGATAGGGTAATTCCTCGCCCTGAGCTGTCAAGACCTCTCAACTGAACCCGGCAAATGGGTACCCGACCTGTCTTTGGAGGTAATGAAAATGATCAGGATTGCCCATCACTCGGACGAAGACTCGCTGAACATGCTTGATTTTTAACTTAGAGGCGAACGCATGGCGCATCCCAAGAAGGTAATGAAAATTATCAGGGTTGCCCATCACTCCAACGTAGACGCGCTAAGCACGTTTGATTTTTACTGTGAGGCGAATGCAAGGCGCATCCTAATTGTGTTTATGGAGACCTCGCACTTTACCCGGAGTGCACTAAGTCCTTCCTTGAACATTTTGCTATTTTTCTAAGTAAATTTTGCCATTCTTATTATTTTTTACATTTCCTATGATTTATTAGGTGTATTTGTATACAATGAATTTATGAGGTGGATTTGTATACGAAGGATAGCTTATTATCTGTTACTTTTGAGAACCACATTCGATCGTTTCTAAAGACCTTCGAAGTTTGAAAAAACCTAAAAAACCTGAACCTAAAAACCCAAAATATTTTTTTACCCTCAAGTCGCTCTCCTTCCTGGTGACTATTTTTCTGTGATACCACACAGTAGGTGCCCTTAATACGGATACTTCGTTTGGGCCATTTTCACCTCTTAGTCATTCATTTCTTTATTCCCTATATGGTCTTTAAGTATTTTCAACTCTTCGTACCGCCATCAGTCTATCACTAATTTTTAGTTGAGCTTACTGATTTTTTTTTTGAAATCTCGCATGAAAATTATGGACAGATCTAGGGTAATACTTATGATTAGTGATATTTGATCGCGTAGGAGAACCACTTGGTAGATTATAGTGACGTCACGGCGATGTTTACGAACAAATAGGGTAATAAACAATCTTCTCAAATCGCCTCGTGACGCGGGTAGCCCTCGATGCGACTGCGTATAAGTGACACCCACATACTACATACTCGTGCCGACCTTCTTCAGTGGTTCGATGTCGGATAGATTTCTGAAGTTCTAGATTTTAAGATTTTTTCAAACTTCGAACGGACTTCAGAGGCAGTTGGGTATGGTTCTCAAAAGTTCCAGGTAATAAGATACCAGCCGTTCATGGGCCTATCGGCCGCCAAACGTCTGTTCTTTAGCTCTGTTAAATAAATAATTAAATAAATAAATACGTAAATTTTTACTGCTTGCCGTGTTAAGCCATACTTCTATCAATTGAAATTTCGACAGTGTTCCAAGTTTTGACTCACAATTAGTTTTCATTCACAATTTTCACTTACTTCCCTTTCTTATCCCATCTTCGCTCCCTCATACCCCGCCGCCTTTAGCTCAGTCCATTTCAAATGAAATCGGCAAACAAGATAGGGTGGATTTTCAAAATGAATTCAGTGATAAGCAATGATAAGACCACCAACAACCGCCGCCACCACCATTTATTTGAAAAATGAACTGACATCCATCCAAACATCCATCCAAATAAACAACTGTGCTTTGCATATTATATAGTGAGGATCCTTTGCATGGTATCCTTTGCTCCACTAGGACTTGGAAAGGTCCTCGAACAGGTGGATTCTCGGTTTCTTTTCCGCCAGGGCCCAGATTCATCATTGGCAAACCCCCGATGAACCCCGAGATATAGCCCAAACGGCGCCCACCTTTGTCTACTTATGCTAAACTTCCTATGTTAAACGCCATCTCTCATCGACTCTGTCGTCTGGATCTGGCTGCGCTTTGATTTCGGAGACCGCTCGTCCATTCATGAATCTGGGCCCAGGCTCAGACGAAAAGGCTTACACCGAAACTTCATAAAGTTGGAGATAAAACTATTAGGTCATTTCATAAGTCCTTGCCGTTTTTTTCGACATCCTTCTGTAAGTTTAGTAAGAAAGCTCTGGCAAAGAGCTGAACACATTTCGATAGAGAATTGTTTGCAGTTTTAAAATATGTGTTTCGTTTCGATGGATACTCAAAATTTTGCTAATTTTTTTTCACCAGTGAATCAAAAAATGGAATTTCGCAAAAATAGCCCTTTGCGGCATGGAATTTTCTCCAGAAAAAGTGAAACATTTTGTAGATCTTTGCACACTGTTTGAAAGAGAAAATCCTCTGCCACAAAACATTGTATTGCGTTTTTTCATTGCTTTTGATTTTTAATAACTTTAAGGTCCTCAAGTCGAGTGACCCAAAAGTCGTTATCGCGCGACGGTCGCGTTGGACGACCCGCGCGGTATCGGGGCCGCGAGAGGGCTCGTTTAAGGCCACTTTCAAGGGGCTAAAAACGTATTCAATTCGATATGCATAAAATCGTCTAATATGCTATCTTATAGAACAAGTCTTCCTCTTTCGAACAGTATATGTTGATTGGCAAAACTATCTCAACAAAAAGACTAATGATGCTTCGACCATTTGGTAGTCGTGGTTGTTAAATTCTGTTTAAAATACAGTGACGTGAAAAACTACATAGATATTCTGATAGGGCGAGATTCTGATAACTTATCAAAAACCAAAAGCAGTGAAAAAACGCAATACAACTTTTGTAGAAGAGGATTTTCTCTTTCAAACAGTGTACAAAGATCTACAAAATGTTTCACTTTTTCTGGAGAAAATCCATGCCGCAAAGGGCTATTTTTGCAAAATTTCATTTTCCGTTTCACTGGTGAAAAAATAGCAAAATTTTGAGTATCCATCGAAACGAAACACATATTCTAAAACTGCAAACAATTCTCTATCGAAATTTGTTCAGCTCTTTGCCAGAGCTTTCCTACTAAACTTACAGAAGGATGTCGAAAAAAACGGCAAGGACTTATGAAATGACCTAAGGGTGTCGAAGAAAACGGCAAGGACTTATGAAATGACCTAATATAAAACTGCGCGTACGCGCAGCGCTTTCGTTTTCCTTTCAGAATCGTAGAGGCGTGATGAATGCGTTTTTCGCCTAACCAGCGGTTAGCGGGAGACAGTCGCTATACCAATTCAGTGCCTTTACCTTCTCAGACAGTTCTGATAGCAGTTTACCCGACCTCGAAGTGATAGAAGGCTTGCTTAACGAGGCCGAGGGTCGGTCGCTCGACCATGCGCGTGTAAGTAGCGCCTCTTGCACTTGCAGTACGCTATCATCTTTATTACAGTTACCGTTACTCGCAGTGATTCTGAGATCTGCTGCCTAGTCGTCACCTGAGCGCTGGACGATTCGTCATCGTGTTCTATTGCGATTTATGGGTTTCTATGAATATATGATTGGGGCGGCGACGGTGGTTCTTATTGTTTAAATTTATGATTAACTAGTTTATGATTAATCAGTCCATCGACGGGGTGACGCACTCACCCAGACGTCAGCCGACCACAATAAATTCGCCTACTCGTCTGCCAACCACTGATTGCGCTCGCTTCTTCTCTTGAAAGACTCAACCATCTAGGTAGATCCAATTTTAGCTGGCTCTTCTCTGAGTCCTGGCCCCGACGTCAGTGACTGTTCTCTGATTTCCTTGGGTGAATTTTTCCTAGCTTAGAAGATATTGAGGGCCCGCGTGGTACAGGTAGCAGGCGCTGCTGACACCCACACGGTCGAGCGATCGATCCCGGCATGGGCTAACCAAGCCTTCCATCCTTCCGGGGTTGGGTAAATTGGTACCAGACTTGTCTGGGAAGGTAAAGACACTGACCTGGTATAACGGCTGGCCCCCGCAGGTCATTGTATAGGCCAAATACGCATTCACTATTCCTCTACGACTTGAATGGAACGTGAATGCGGTGGCGCGTCCTCACGGGACTGATCAGCGCCGGCACCTTTACCACCTTTTAGAAGATTTTAAAGAGGCGAAATAAGAAATAGTCCCAGGGGCAAGGTTTGGCGAATGGGCTGGGTGCGAAATCTGTCTTTCACTTTTTGGAGGTCACATGTGAGGCCCAGGGGCTCGAAAATGCTCTTGTGCAGTTGGTATTCTAATCAAAGGTAACAAAAACTATCGTTTGACTATTTATATCGTCACCCAGAAACTTTGGCAATGACCCGCTAATGACACACATTGCGTCAAGCATGCCAGTAGTGGAAACTGAAACTAAAAGTGGACTTCTGAAGCCTTTAAACAACCCGGCTCGAGACTTTCTTAGCACCTTGGGGAAAATTTTCACGGGAATTCCAATTCTTTATTGGGCGACGTTTTCTCGGTGATAATGAAGTCACAAGATTCTTGTTGAATAGAAATAAAATTGCTTTGTTCACGTTGAGTGGAGAGCCTGAAATCACCGTCGACGTCGAAAACAGCGATTTGTTGTCGGCAATTAGAGTGAGCTCTTTGAGTTTTCTTAGAATTCATCGTTCTTACGTGGTATATGATCAGCACCTCGTATTCGTCATTGTCTTTCTTGCTGGTTGGTAGGCTGGAGAGCTGGTTTTTCTTTCCTTTTTCTCCTCAGTCATTTCACCAACTAATTTCTCATTCATTCTTAAGTAAGATACAAATTGTAACTCTGTAATACAAATTTTTAAGCAAGATACAAATTGAGACTAGAATTGAGATACAATTTTTGTAATAAGAATTCTTAAATAAGATACAAATTGCAAGATGAGTTGTTCATGAGTGGTAATACGCGGAATAAACCTCGAAATATACTCGGAATGAACGCAGACCCTGATTCATCAAGAGGCTCCGGGATATATTCGAACGCCCAGATTCATCATTGGTAAACCTCCGATAAACCCCGAAACGTAGCCCGAACGGCGCCCACCTTTGCTTTTTACTTATCCTAAACTTCCTTTGGTAAACGCAATCTCTTGTCGACTCTGCCGTCTGGTTCTGGCTGCGCCGCGGTTTCGCAGACCGCTCGTCCGTTCATGAATCTGGGTCAAGGTTTATTTGTGGGTTTATACGGATCTGATACGCATCACTCATTGGGAGTTCGGACATCTAGAGTATTGATTCAGTTCTGGGAAAGTTTGAAAACAACTGAAATTAATTGTTTCTTATTTTTAATATTTTTTATTCCCACCATTACATGGTACTGCTCTCGAAGAGGGATCGTATTTTCAATTGTAATTTTCCTATTTTTGTCTTTTAATGGATGACGTAGAAGCGTAATGGCCTTCGGTTACTCCAGTAAGCCTAAACGCGTCATTTTACTCAGCAAAAACCGGATTAGGAGTGCAATACTAAATAGAATCATAATGGTCTAATCATAATCTGCTCTCCTGAAGTCCGTAAAGGACACGATAGAGCGAATGGGGCCTCCAGCAATAAAAATCGGATTTCACATTCATACCTTTTCCGGGCTGGTATATTTTTAGCTCTTGCCTTGCGCTAAAAAACTGTTTTTATGTGACTCCAGACGATTCCTCCCAATTTTTTTTCACGATATGATATTCACACTGATCGAAAGGAACCAAATGCGCAATAGTCTGTGTAAAATCGTAGTGATAAACTTTTCTAAAATAGATCAAATCACGCATTTTATCACTGCTCTCTCTCTCTCTATCTCTATAGTAGCGTGCGTTCACAATGTTAGTAGAGCATCTTCGACACATATTTGATTGCAATTGGTGTTGCTAATATGCATGGTGTTGCTAATATGTGATGTAGCTGCAGTTCTCCTTTTTTCTTTTTTTCGTTTTAACGTCGTTCATCCTCTCACTTTTCTCAATTTTCTCACTTTTTATGGTGTCTGATCGGGTCGTGCCAATTTCAGATGTCACGACTGTACACGCTGCTGATGTGGAGCGTGTTGAGCGCCGTGGTGCTGTCGGTGCCTTTTCGAATCGCACGACCGCTGCCCTCATCGTTGGTGAAACGAATAGCACACGAACTCGACACTCAGGTTCGTATTTTTGTGCCCCAGGGGATTTTCTCAGACAGACTCCTTCGGTCCGTTTCGTTTTGATATTAGGTTGTAAACAAAGTTCTGTCCTTTTCCGCGCTTCCCTGATGTCATTGAACATAAATTACGAAGGACAAGACGAGTAATCAACGAGCTGTGCTTTCTAAGTTGATAAATAGTTCTTCATCTCATAGAAGTACTTCTTTGACAATAACTCACGATTTCTGATTTTTTATAAAGCTTCAAACACAGTAATGCTAAGATGGCTTTTTGAAAGAAAACTTAACCAGTCCAAACTTTGCAGTGTGGTGGAGTTGAATGCTGTGAATCTGAACATTGTATCCATAGGAAGTGCACTTTCACGATATACTATAGTTGTCTGATTTAGTAAGTTCGCTGGAGAAAGCGGATCAGTTGAAGTGAGGGCACCATTTGACGGACCTCTATTCGTTAATCTTTGTACCCAAAAAGGGGATCTAGGCTTCTTCCATACCGTTGTCTTTGACCATCTGAGTGGCTTAAGAGGGTAAAAAAAACTCGACAATTACTGGCTCATAATTTCACCGAAGCGTGCAGCGGGAGTTGAGTGACGGTTGCAAATACATTCAATCAGGGCGACTTTTACTAAGCGAATTTTGATACATTTTCAACATGCGATAAAGAATGGATACTATACTATGAGAAGAAACACTTTGCACAGTTTTTTCACTTCGATTGGCCTTCCAAGACCTTTTTTCTAAAGACGGATTACCACTATAAGAAGGTAGTGGTCTCCATCCTGTCAACGACAACTTTACTAGTCTTACTTTCTCTTCTTTCCTCCTAGCCAAACGATAGAGAAAGAGGTGTACATCAAAAGTAGCTGTGACATTGAAAAAGTAACAGCCTGAGCTAGGAACCGATATGTCCTGTTACTTCTCCAGGACACACCGCGTCTACGTGTTTCAGAGTTGGTCCTCCAGTATTCAAGCGAACAACATATCGAAATTTCTTCTACGTTAACCACATTCATCGACCACCGTTCTATCTCGCTGCCACTTTTTAGACATCCACATTGCATTTGAAGGAAGAGAGGATTTAGAAACCAACATGACGTCGAAATCGCCTTCTTGGATTTTAATCGTTCAGATCTTCATCTTCAGATTCTTTCGCTAGTGGCACGATTGACTAACAGTCCTCTAGTGAAAGAAATGCTCTTCGGAAACGTATTTAGATTAGGAAAAACGGTTAGCTCTGAGCTGAGTTATGACGTTTTAAAATAAGGTGCCAAGGAAGGACAGAACTTTCTTCACAACCTAGTAGAAACAAGGGCCCAGATTTATGAACGGACGAGCGGTATCTAAAACCGCGGCGCAGTCAGAACCAGACGGCAGACTCGATGAGAGATTTCGTTTAACATGGGAAGTTTAGAACAAGTAGACAAAGGTAGGCGCCGTTCGGGCTATATCTCGGGGTTTATCGGGGTTTACCAATGATGAATCCAGACCTAGGTTCGTCGGCGGATCAGTGTTTCCCACTATTCATCGTTGAACGGAGAAAGCTTCTTCTGTTCCGTGAAAACTCGTCCCGGAAAAACGTTCAGCGTTGCAGGACGATGTGCTGGTGATGTTGCCGCGGTGGCGTGCTCGACGATCACAGCCGATCATCGACTACACGGACGAGTTCTCGGCGGATCCGTTCGAGGTGCCAGACAGTGTGTGTATGACATGTAGGAGAGAAGCGCCCACCTATTACTATCTCTAATCACCTATTATCACCGGTGCTAGCCTGAATGTGATTTTGAAACGATCAAATCCCTAACAATTGCGGATTTCCTCTCACCCAGCCGACTTTTTCTTAAGGTTCCGGCAGTGGACCCTCGTCGGACCCATTTAAATAGAACTGGAACAGTTTCTCTTTGCTAAGTCCATCCTTAGATCTATAGGTGCATGGTTAAGTTGCCGGATCGGCTTTTGACTGCTGGCATTTTGTCATGAGGTAGCGAACGATCAGCGATTTTTTTCCTAAAAAAATGCGAAAGATCAGCAATTTTTTGCTAAAAAATCATAGGTTCCAGAAAATTTCTGGGTTATGTAATGATTTAAACATCTTCGAAAACTCCTCTAAAAGGGCGCCACACCTTTAAGGCTTCAGATGCTCATAAACCTCCTCTCTCGGCCCCCCCGCGCCATGGTGCCTATTTGTGCCTTGGTACGTTACATCTTCTAGGTCTCCTTGGCGTGGTTCTAGGGCTCTGGTTAACCTACACATGCCCCGCCCACTTTTGTACCCACTTCTCCCGCTTTCTGACATCCGTGTTAAGGTAGATAATGTCTATTCTGGGTATGATAGCTGTGGTATGTAACATTTGCTGGGAAACATTTCTTCCACAACCTGCCGCTATAATTTACACATCATGCCCCGCCCACTTTTGTACCTACGTGGTCGCATATGTATGGTGCTCGGTTTGCTCCTATTTGCTTTTTCTCTGCTGAATCAACATCCACATCAATCGAGTCCCTGATTCATGAATGTCATACCCGAAATAACCACTCTCCCAATTTTCCCCACTCCGTTGTTCAACGTTAATGTGAACTGCGGTTTTACTCAGGGTATATTGAGGGTTTAATGCACCTCACTGGTATAGAGAGGGGAGGGTGTGGAGAACTCAGAAAGGTATCGGTTTATAAACTCTAATTAAACTCCGAACCAATACTGTTGCGAACATTGATGAATCGCGGTTTGCGCGCCGTTCGGGGTATACTTCGGGTTTATTTCGGGTATGCCATTCATGTATCTGGGGCCAGCTTCTAACGCTACTTTTTCCAATTTTATTTATCTTTTTCAAAGCATATTTCATACCACTGTCCAAAATTAAGCTGTTTTTCAATATTATTAGAATTTCATGGCAGCCCTTGTAATTTAAGAATTTTGGTTAATAATAATAAAGCTACAGCTGATCGCTGCTCATTTCAGATGCCGCTGAACAAAGGACGAAGACCATAGTGATTGTTGGAATTGTCTAGTGATTAGTATTGATTTGATTGTTTCTCTTATAAATTTGTATGTGTTTTCTTATCATTTTGCTTCATCATCTCAAGCGGTCCATTTTCTTGGTGAACGTCCGCCGATCTCAATCGCATTGTGAATGCGTTCGTTGCATATCCAGCTGTCATTGTCGTGCTCGAATGAATCTGAGAAGTCGTTTGCGCGGATGAATCAATCGATATTTGTCACTACAATCATTCAAATCTATCTTTCTTTCTAAAACATGCTTAAGGGCTCGTTTAGACGCCGCGCAGCGAAAATGCAAAATCGAAGCGCAATCGATAATTAACGTCATTGATCAAATTTGCTCCTTTGCGTTAGTGTCGCAGTACGGTGACACAGCGTCTAGACAAAAAAAAATTAGGCATATAATCACATAGGGAAGAAATTAAACGAAAAAAGTGAATTTCGTCAAAATGTCCTTTAATAAGGAATAGCAGCCTTCTAAAAAACCTGAACGACCAGTAAGTTTGCCGATATGAGGCGCCACCGGACTGCGCCACTAATGCAAAGGAGCAAATTCGATCAACGACGCCAATTATTGATTACGCTTCAATTTTGCATTTTCGCCGCGCGGCGTCTAAACGAGCCCTTAAACTATAAAAATTTGTCGATCTTAAAGAAGTATTAGCATTTTTGCAGCCGATAGCGAATCCGGCATGGGGCTTAGAAATCGATATGGCTCATGTCTTACCCAGCGGCAGAAGACCTTGAGCATACCTTGAATAGCACGCCAATTCTAATTCACAGGCGATTCACAGGGTTTAATCAAGGTGAGCAACATGCCTCAGCTTCAATGCGAACGTTCGGAATGGTAGGTAGAGCTAGAGAAAGAAATTCTCGAGCACGAATCGAGTATGGGCTAAGGATGAGGTGTTCATCATGAAAAATTCATCATCTTAAAACTCATAAAATTCAATCATCATAAAATCATCATAATCAACATAAAATTCATCATTCATCATAAATCGGGTAGAATTCGTACCAGACTTTTCTGTGAAGGTAAAGACACTGACTTGGTATAGCGGCTGAACCCGCGAGTCATTGTATAGACGCATTCACCTCTACGATTCTGAATAGAACATGAGTGCATGGCGCGCACTAAGGGGGGATGATCAATACCAATGTCTTTGCCATTACCGTTACCTCGGAATGGCATATGCTTCGAACCACATCCTTGGAAACGCGGAAAAAATCGAAGGAAAAGGTATATAAAAGAGAAAGTAGAAAAAACTATGCATACCGAGTGATTCGAAGACTCCAGAATCTCCTTGACCATCATCTAAACCCACAACTATTGATTTAATCGGCATTTTTCAACTCCAATATTTCTGACAATGTAGGTTTAGTTCATATTGTTGGTTGTCTACTTGTCGTTGCTATGGTTGTCTCGTTTATCACATATCACTGATCACATGACTAGTTGATGTACGAAATATCAACGATAGAAAAATTAGGAAGAAACCTCAAACAGAGAGTTCTAACAGTGATGGCATCTCATCACTCTCATCACCTGCTGGAGTAAACCCTTAAGTCGTGCGCTGGCAAACAGCAAGCCATCCTTGGCATCATTTAATATGGGTAAAAATCAAATTGATTTGGATTTTTTTATTGATCAGCGAGCTGGAATAAGAAAAAGACCACGGTACCCGACGAATAGAATTAAGGACCTGCCCTCACCATCACTTCAAAGTGAACGTCCTCGTTTCTCTTCTCGCCCGACGACGCGACTAGTCGCTGCCCCATCGTGCTGCGACACGACCAGTGGCGTAAAAATGAAGAAATTTTGCGTGATTTTGCCAAAATTCCAAAAGGTGCCATATTCACCATCTTGGATGGAAAAGAAAGTGTTCCGGCCGTCGGACACTGCCTTATCACCTTTAGCCCACCCTAACGATGTAAGATTGCCTTGATGACCAAATGATAAATGAGAGCTTCTCTCAAACTAAAGGCCTCCACCTGACCCGACTTTGCTACTTCTTGATGTTCATCAAAGCCGATGACATCAGAAATCTCCTAATGTCTCATTTGCTTTCAGCAGATCAATAGGTACGTGGGGCTGACGTCCATTAGTGAGCAGCATTTTCCGGCCTCGAGGCTTCTACCTAGGTGCAGCGCCGATTTATCGGAACTCAACCTCCTAATACTTGAAGTTTTCGATATTTTCGACATCTTACCTTGAATAATTGATTGGCATGCGCCATGAACTTGTCTCTCTTTCGGAATCGTGGAAGTGGTTCAAATGCGAATTCATTGCGTAGAATGATGATAGAAGCAAGTGGGAGTGCAATAATGACTGTTATCTCGTACTCGGACAAGGCTGGTAGTTGATTACCCAACCCGGAGGGTAAGAAGCTCCTGGGCCCAGATTCATGAACGGGCGAGCGGTCTCCGAAACCGCGGCGCAACCAGAACTACGCGGCAGAGTTGATGAGAGATTGCGTTTAACATTTTAAGTTTAGAATAAGTAGACAAAGATGGGCGCCGTTCGGGCTATATCTCGGGGTTTATCGGGAGTGGTTTACCAATGATGAATCCGGGCCCTGTTCACCTCTGATAACGATGATCAATGACCGCACCTTTTGTCACTTCCGTACCTACCTACCTACCAATGGAATAGTCTGATATAAGAAACTAAGGAAATTAAGGTCAAAATGCCATGTTCTTGTTGTACTTCGCCCCCAAGATGTCTCTTACCCTTTAGCTCGAGATTCAGCGCTCCAGTGACGACCGCGACGCAGCCGCAACGCAGACGTCAACAAATCCGCGACGGCGACCATCACCTCGCATTTCGAATTTGACCCGAGCTGCCTGCATTTGTTGCTCTTGTGCTTGCTCATGGGTTTTTCACTATCTTTAGTTAATAATTAGAAAGTTGGTCATAAATATCACCCGTAAACTGTCGATTTTGTCATGGTTAAAGGCGATACTGTAGCGTTATAAGAGCAAATATGCTTGGGCTTGTTCAATGGTCTTGAATTTCCACATTCGTTTCATCACTAGTACTTATCTCAGCACCAAGATCTGCTGAGATCTGCTTTGTTCTATGGTGTTTCCCTAACTTGAACTGTACGAGGAAAATTGCGTTTCCTCGTACAGTTCGAGTGAGGGAGGTCCTGTTGCGAGGTCAACTGTAAGGGCGAAACTCCTTGCATATAGGAGCCTACGAGAGTTTAACGACATACTGATGAGTGATAAGATGGCGCTGGGGTTGTCCGTCAAAGCCTTCCAGCGATTGATGAAGTAACGGTGCAGTACGGTGGAAAATAGTGTAGTTTCCACACATTGTGTAATCGCTATTCTCGAAAAGGATTTTGTTTAAAATTTGCTAACAGTCTGCGTCTTACATCCTCGTAAGTTCTATTCTATAGAGTAGTGGAGAGCAGACGCGGTATGAGCTACTCAATCGACTTTTCCCCGGTTTAAGGCGCAACTGTACTGGGTAGTAACAAATGTACCATAGGCTTGTTCAATTCCCAGACTTATTTCATCACTGTCCAGTACTTATGCCAGCGCCAAGGCGCTGAGATCTGCTGGGTTGCATGTGCACCCAGTAGAAGTGTTATACATATTGTATTTAATAGTCTTTAAATAGGTAAAATTCGTTTCGGATGCGTATTTCACACTTTAACACCAATCTAAACAGGTTTCTATGGAGGAATCGAGAATTTTTCTCTAGTGACACTTTGTTTTTCCTTTTCTATAGTTGATGTTGTTGTTTACATCCCACATAGCATCAACACAGAGACCAGATGCTTGCTCTTTAATATTTCCACTGATAGGCTTTCGCTTTTCATCTGTGCTGATAGTATCAAAATGGGGGAACCGAGGTGTTCTGCTTCTATAGCAGCGTATTTGCTGTTTACTGCTATGCGTTGTAGAAGAAGTTGTTCTGATGATCCCACCGAAAGAATCGCGACTCATGTCGGTGTGAGGAACACTGTTTTACTTAAAGTTCTTGAACAAGGATTGGGGCGTTTAATTTCAGTCACAAATCCCTCTATCGACTCAGCATTCCGGTTAATCATGGTGAAATACTACTGGTGTTGCTTGTCCATCGCCTCAGTTACGTTTTGCCCCTAGCTAGTGGGGATTTCCAACTTCTGTTTTGAAAAAGGCTGTTCAGATGGTTATCAGTAGTACTGATCGCTGTTCTGATATCGGCACATATTGGTTTTGAATCAGCAAATTTCATTCGTGGCCCTTCCACGCCCAACCTGCCAAATATTTAGTGGATAACTGAATGATGACGCTTTCTGAAAAAGCACATTTCAGTTTCCATCTAAATCTGTGCAGTTTTTCATGCATCCTCATAGGTTTTGATTCATACTAGCGCGATTCCTCTGGACCTGAAGGAATTCACATTTAGGCTCATAAACGCGCCTGGGGTGTCCTCACCTTCCCAACGATCAGTCTTAGGCAGATATACCTTAGTCTAAGCGTTGGACAGGTAAGGAGACCCCAGGCGCGTTTACAAGCCTAATGTGACTTCCTTCAGCTGCGGAGGAATCGTTTCACATTGATTCATATACCGGAGGCTATTAAGATTCGGAGTTTATGTATGTTGGTAAAGTATTTAACCTTGGCACTGCTGCGCGGCCAAAGAATTTGGAACTGATAGAATAAAATAATGCTCTTCTGTTCTGTTTTAAATGCTTTCAAACGAAGAAAACGCTCGAGCGATAAGGGTAAATCTTCCATAAGCATTCACGTCCATGTATCAAGTGTTCAGTTGAGCTGCTTCGAGGTGTTTTAGGTTAAGAAATTGGCGCACATCACAAATAGATTACAAGTTCATGAACACTAATAGGAGTATAGCCGGAAGTTGTGGAATATATCGTGTGAAGCTTTACTTCAATCCCCTTGTTAACTAGGATATTAAGTCCTTGCTAACATAGTTTACAAGTTGTTAGCGAGTCGTCAGTGGTGGGTGCGTGTGGGGAGTACGAAGCTGCAGTAGTAATCCTTGGCCAATATTTGCAGGTGAAAAAATGGCCGAGGAAGAACCAAACGTCTTTCTGTTCTACCCGAATCTTATCGGATACGGACGTATTGTTCTGGCTATCATCTCGTGCTACGTGATGAGCACCTCTCCAGTCACTGCATTGTTTTGGTGGGTTGCTTATCAATAATCTCTATTTTGATGTCCATGTGTGTTTGGTCTACATTTCTGTGGAACATTTTCCACGAAAGCGATAGTAAGCGGACCATTTTTTTCGTTTTCCTATGAAACCTTAATCTATTAATGGTTCTCTGAAAAGTTGCGCCTTTCTCTTCTTCATCCTCAAAATTTCATTCTGCAGTTTGTACTCGGTAATGAAAATGGGCAAGAAATTGGTGCTCGAGCTCACCGAACGTTGCTTTTGCTTCTTTTTCGATGGGAGATTCGATTTTTAGTAAAGAATGTCCTACGATCCATTGTCGTTCGATGGAAGGAAATAATTTAAAAATTGTATCGATGTCTAAACAGAATTTCGGTGCTAACACAAAACAAAAAAGATAAGATTTATGAAAAATTTTTTATTCTGTGTGACTAGATAGTGAGTTGTAGTTAACTCTCGTCTAAAAATGGCCAAATGGCATTTTAAGCCTTAGCTTTGCCCTTGTAGTCCTATGTGGAAGATTTCTAGTATTCGAAGTTCTGGATGTCCCGCGGAGAACTTTATGCGGTGGCGTATTCAGTTTTTTATTATTTAATGCTATTCTAAATTGAAGGAACTTCGGTACCAGTTAGCTTCCGACATTATTTCGCGCCATGGCTTGCCTTTACCGTACTATTTCTTATTTTAAGTTTTAAATTCTGAGATACACAGTGCATATTTAGTGTTCTGATTTCACTCGTTTCAGTTATGCTCTGAGCGCAGTGCTGGATGCTTTTGACGGTTGGGCTGCAAGAACGTATAATCAGAGCAGCCGATTCGGTGCTATGCTCGACCAACTTACGGATCGATGTGGGACAATGGCGCTGTGCATGGTGTTGTGCAAATTCTACCCAGACTCCGTGTTCTGGATTCAGGTACCTTTTTTGAAAAAAAAATCTCGTACACTGTTCCGAGATCATATAGGTCAGTACCTTGCAAAACCCGTGGGGGTCATATAAGTGGTCTTATTCCAAACCGAGAACCACCGTTCGGGCAGGCTCTTCCACCTGTGGTGCAACTTCTACCTTATTGAAATTGAATGTGGGTATTTCTGCCTTCTGAACTTCTTTTTATGTCTCCAAGCGCATGGCAAAATACCGATTGCTCGAGCATTAGAGTTCTTTTCATATCACTGTTTCATTAGAGTTCTTTTCATATCACTGTTTCATTAGAGTTCTTTTCATATCACTGTTTGTTTTTTCTATTTGTCATTTATTTCCAGTCCATAGTTGGCTAAAACGTTGACATCCAGTGGATTACAGCCGACTGGGATATAATGTTAGTAACATGGAAAGAAAGAAAAAACAAAAAACAAGGAAAAACACAAAAAAGACATGGCTAGTGACAAATCAATGAAATCATTGAGATAATCCTTGGTGGAAGCTTTTCGGAAATTCTCGAGAGAGAAAAACTCTGAAACAAAACACTGTTTCTTACTAGGTAATTGCTGTTTTGATTCTATCAAACGTGTGTCTCAGACTCACGTGATAAATAAAAAAATAAATAAAAAATAAATTAACCCACTTCATTCCTTATTTGTTCAGATGAGCACTATTGTGGACATCTCTTCGCACTGGCTTCATCTTCACGCCACTGATCTGACCGGTGCCGAGACGCACAAGAAGAGCGACAATCCCGTGTTGCACCTCTACTACACGAATCGCACGTTCCTTGGTTTTATGTGCGCCGGCAACGAGGCTTTCTACCTGATCCTCTACGTTCGCGCATTCTGGCCAGGACCAACACTTTTTGGCATTCATTTCCTCTCCTATTTGGCCGCTATTGTTTTCCCCATAGCGCTCGTCAAGTCCGCCATCAGTTTGGTGCACTTGGTGACCGCAGCTCAAACGATCGTCAAGTACGACACCGACGCGATACTCGCAAAGCGTCGAGCCACTCCGAAGAAGGACTAGAGCTCTTCAGCTCTTTTCTGTCAGATTTTATTTTTATAAGTTGAAAATGTATAGATATTTACGGCAACACTTACATCGAATATCATAATTTAATTTTCGCTTTAATACTAAACTACCTGCACGGAATTTTTCGACGAATATTTCTAGAGTTCACGTGCGTCCGAATTCAAGAACGATGTACCCGAAATAAACCACGAAATATACCCCAAGTATCACACAAACTCTGATTTATCGAGAGCAAGGCGTGGGTTATTAGGGTTTATATGGAATTCATACTCCGTTGTGGGACCTTCCGTGCCCTCGCTACACCAGGGCCCAGATTCACGAACGGGCGAGCGGTCTCCGAAACCGCGGAGCAGCCAGAATCAGACGGCAAAGTCGATGAGAGATGGCGTTCAACATAGGAAGCTTAGGATAAGTAGACAAAGGTAGGCGCTGTTCGGGCTATATCTCGGGGTTTATCGGGGGTTTACCAATGATGAGTCTGGGCCAGATAAGCCATGGAATAACTTCGGACCGCATAGATGAATCAGGGTTTGTGCATCGTTTGTGGAATATTGTGGGGTCTATTTCAGTTCATGAATCCGCACCAGAGTGTTTTTGTTGACTCTAAAATTTTTTCGTGAAAGATTTACCCTACAATCACCCAAAGTGACTATTGCCCCAAAAATGAATATTACTAACGATCTGCTTAATATTTATTCTCACATTCCACTTTGTAATTTTCGTCATCTATGTTACATTTGCAATAGTTTTTCAGATAATATTTGAATGTGCTGTGATTTTGATACGCTTACGTAGTTGTGATTGTGTTGTTCTGAGTGTATGAATTATTATATTATAAAGATTTAAAAAACCCAAGATCAATCATTTGTCCAAATGGTAGTAGACCTTTCGTACCTTTTATTTTCCTATCCTATTGTCTTCGATGATTTAATGTTTACAGTTGATATTTCCTGTTACATTTAGCATTTAAGCGAAGAGAGTTAGACCAGGTACCAACATGGCCGACGAACTAGCACGTGTACAGCAATATGAGTATCGCCAGGTATATTTATACCTTTCGCTTCTTTTTTATTTGAGTTTTCAATGGAATTTTTTCCTGTTTTAGAACTCAAACTTGGTCTTGCAAGTCGATTACAATCTCACCGACCGACGCGGTCGTGAGGAGCCGACCGGTGAGGTGTTGCCGCTGTCCGATCGAGTTCTGAAAGGAATGAAGATGGGAGACAAATACATGCGAACAAAGGCGCCTATTCAGGAGCAGAAAAAGAAAAGGTTTTTCTTTGGAGCGTCTATTTTTTCTGGTTTTTAAACGAAATTTTCGCTAAATTATTGTGTAGTCCGAGAAATATTGCTAAAAATGACTGCGGTAATATCTGTTTACCCTTTAATTATGCTGTTACAAGTCTAATGATCCGAGTGAGGTTCATAGATGGGTCAATATTTGTTTCGGTCTAACGTTTTCCCTTTCCATCGTGACTTGAAGGTGTTTGCATCATTCATTTTTTCGGCCAAGCGTCGAACCCTCCCTAACACTTTTCAAATAACCGACGTGGTCGTAAAGACGAGCGAAATTTGATGACTTATTCCGTGATTCATCATTAGAGTTTCGTCTGGGTTTCGAGAAGAGAAATTTAGAAGTGATTTCATAATATTTGTAAACATGTTTTACGCTTCTCTGCCGGACGAGGTTAGTAGGGTGAACCAGATTTTATTGGCTCAAAGTTTCGACTTGGACGTCGTCTTCAGAGGCCTAAAAAGTGGTCCGAAACTGAACTGATCCTCGATCTAAACGGCCAAGCGCCGAATCGCTCCTAGCATTTTTGACAAACTCATACAATCCCCACGAAACTGAGAAATCGAGAGAAATCCAATGACTCACCCCGTAGGGTTTCTATGAGTTTTTCGAAAATGCTAGGAGCGATGCGGCGCTTGGCCGTTTAGATCAAGGATCAGTTCAGTTTTGGACCACTTTTTAAGCCTCTGAAGACGACGTTCAAGTAGAAACGTTAGGCCAATAAAATCTGGTTCACCCTACTAACCTCGTCCGGCACAGAAGCATAAAACAGTTATAACATCATGCCAAGGTTTCAAGAAGAGGGAACTTGGAGAATATTTGTAAATATTTTTTTACTTGATTGTGATTCAATGGTTTCGCAATTTCTTATCATTTCTCGTCCAGAAAGAAGAAGACGGAAGAGGAGGACTTCCGCCTCATGTCAAAATCTGTGATCGGTGACAACACTGAGCTTATGGGTAGCTATAAACCACGCACACAAGAAACAAAGCAAACCTATGAAGTTATTCTCGCATTCATCCAGGAGGCTATTGGTGACCAGGTGTGGCCCTTTTGTCTGAGTGTCCTTCGTTGATTTTAATAACTTCTTCGGATTTCAGCCACGTGACATCCTCTGTGGTGCTGCCGATGAGGTGCTGGCTGTGTTGAAGTCAGACAAAATACGTGAAAAGGAGAAGAAAAAGGAGGTATTTTCAGTAACAATGTTACCGTAGTTGAAAATTGTTTTTAATTATTTTCTTATGATATAGTTCCCAATATTTCTTTATTAATGATGCCTTTCAAGTGTTGAACGATTTTAAATGAATATGGTTGCAGGTTGAATTGCTTCTCGGGCCATTGACGGACGAGAGAACTGCAGTGCTCATAAATTTGGCTAGGAAAATCACAGATTTCTCGATGGAGGACGAACACAAGATGGAAACGGTACTTTTTGGATGTTTTCTAAAGACGTATTTTTTGAGTCGAAGTAAAGTAAAGTCCATAGTTCATTTTCATGTCTAAGGCCCTTGTTATACGTTCGCTCACCCCCAGCGTAACTCGTCCATTCAGTATCTTTTCAGGACGAACTCGATGAAAACGAAGGTGTAAATGTGCACTTTGACGAGTCCGATGAGGAGCAGGATGCAGTTATTGATGAAATGAAAACGAAGGTGTCAATGTGCACTTTGACGAGTCCGATGAGGAGCAGGATGCAGTAATTGATGAAATCAAAAGTGAGTTCTTACGAATTCCATGACCAGTTAGGGTTTTTTTCTCTCAAGCGCAACTTGCAGTTTCACGTACATCGAAAAAATGTAAAAATAGGTGTTCCAAAATGGTCGGCGCTGGTCGGTCGTTTGGAGATACGCCAAGCACTTGTCTTTCATTCGTAATTCTAAAGGCACGGTGAATGGACAATCGCTCTATAAGATGACTTGTGGGGCCCATCTGCTGTTTGAGTCAGCGTTTTCACCTTCGCAAGCAACACTGCTATTCATTCAGTCGAACCCTTACAAGGAGGGTCGTTCAGGTGATGGTGAGCTATAGCGATGCAATTCTTATGGGATGTAGGGCTCCTCATCGGATATCCAAAAACATGAAAAAAAAATTTCGGAATCGTATTGTATGGTACTGAAAAAGGCCTGCAAAGACAAGGAAGGGCTACTCATCAAGGCGTTGAACGGATCCAAATTCAGAAACTAATGTTAGATTCGTGATCAGCACCCCAAATTGGAGGAAATCGGTTATTTTGACCTTGGCACCTCACTTCTTACCATAGCTAACGTTCACCAGCCCAAACACAACTAAAACCACCATTAGATACCTTCACTATATTCATGACCAGCGTCTCAGATAGTCTCATTAACAAATGGACGAAAAAGCTCTGACGAATACTGGTAATATTATGCCTCCATTACTCTAGCTGTCAGAAGACCTTGTCTAGGACTTCGTCTGTGGGGGTTATTTGGGGCGCTGATCACGAATCTACTATCTCTGAATTTGCGTCCGTTTAAGGTAAGTTACGGTGGACTAAAATTAGTGGGATTTTAGCTGCTCTAAACGTGCGCGATTGAAGCAAAACGTCCGAACCCATGAGCACGTGAGTACTGCGCCTCCAACCACATTTCACCTTTGATGAGTAGCCCTCCCTAGTTTTCGCACTTTTTCAGTACCACACAACGAAAAATTTTTTCACGATATCCGATGAGGAGCCCTACATCCCATAGAAATTGCATCGCTAGAGCTCACCATCACTTCGACGACCCTCCTCGTTAGTGGAGAAAAAGCTTGATTAGCATTTTCGAGGACCGATCTCTTGACCGTGCGAACGTTAGTAGCGCCTCTCACCACTCCACAACGATCCCACTTGAACAATGTAGTAGCGCCCTACTTCTAGTAGTAGTAGTAGTAGTATGTGTAGTAAGAGGCGCTACTGACGCCGAAACGGTCGGCGATCAATCCTGGCCCGTATTAACCAAGCTTTCCGTCGCTCCAGGGTCGGGTAAATTGGTACCAGACTTGTCTGGGAAGGTAAAAACACCGACCAGGGTCGGGTAACAAGACCTATATGGTCTTATACCGTAGATCACAGATTTGTAATTTATTTTTGCTGAATGGCTGGGTGGAAGCAAAAAAAGTAAAAACACCGACTGAATAGCGCCTGAGGTGAGAAGTCCTCCAATTGTGCTTCGGTGGCGCAGCGGTACCGCAGTGGACTGTTGCTCAGACGGCCAAGGGTTTGGATCCTGTGGTTGTGTTTTCGTTTTGCTTCAATTGCATTGATACCAAATGGTGCTCATTTTGCGACTTTGTCATGGGGATTGAAGAAAATCATGTTTGGAGCACTCTAAACCGCACAAATTTTAGTAAATGACAACATTAATATGGGTAGCCAATATCTACCGTAACTTACCTTAAACAGACGCAAATTCAGAAACTAATGTTGGATTCGTGATCAGCGACCCAAATAACCCCCACATACGAAGTTTGGAGGAAATCGGTTATTTTGACCTTGGCACCTCACTTACCCACCTTACCATTGCAAGGGCTCAACAGCCCACACACACACCGAAACCCGTCATTGGATGCCTTCACCTGTTTCAAATCACAAAACTAGTGCTATATTCGTGACCAGCGTCTCAAATAGTCTCATTAGCAAAGTGTGGGCGAAATGGGTGACCATGACGTCTCGAGCCTCATGTCAGGTGTCGGTAGAGTTGCCCAAGGTTGAGTCTCTGATGAATTACTGGTATTATTATGGCACCATTCAGATTCTAGCTGTCAGAAAATTGTCAGCATCCACTACCATCGTTCCAGAAATCGCCTAGGAGTCTCACCTGGATTGCTGATCACGAATTTTACTTTTGCTTCTGGATTTGTGACTGATGAGCGCTTGCTATGGGTAAGTAAGGTGCGTGGGTCAAAATCCCCGATTTCGTCCAAACTTCGTGTGTAAGGGTTATTTGGGTCGCTGATCACGAATCCAACATTAGTTTCTGAATTTGCGTCTGTTTAAGGTAAGTTACGGTAGATATTGGCTATCATCCCGATGACAAAATCGCAAAATGAGCACCATTTGGTATCAATGCGATTGAAGCAAAACGAAAACACAACCACAGGATCCAAACCCTTGGCCGTCTGAACAACAGTCCACTGCGGTACCGCTGCGCCACCGAAGCACACTTGCGCGGACTTCTCACCTCAGGCGCTATTCAGCGCCCCTCAGCAGTGTAGTCAGAGCAGTGCTTACTTTTTTTGCAATTTTCGGACCACCCACTGCCATTCAGCAAAAATAAATAACATATCTGTGATCTACGCTCCAAGCTCTATAAGACCACATAGGTCTTGTTAAGAATCGTCGGGGGAAGTTCACTGACCTCCCTTGTTAGTTTAGCGGTTGGCCCCGAAAGTCGTTGTATAGACCAGATACACACCGACCATGCCTCTGCGATTCTGAAAGGAAGACGAATGCGTGGCGCGTCTTTAAGGGATTGATTATTGCCGACACCTTTACCTTATGTGTCAATTTTCTAGATGTGGATGAAAGCTCCAGTGATGAAGAAGGTGGCGAAGAGGCTGAGCACAATGAAACTCTACGTGGAGGAGGCTTCGGTGATGTGAGTAATAATGCCAGGGAATTTTTTCAGTAAAAAATCTGATACTAAGGGCTTTTAGGAAGAGGAAGGAACGAAGAAAGATGTTCTCCATCCCCGCGATATCGACGCTCATTGGATCCAACGTTCTCTGGCCAAGTTCTTCAACGATCCGATTGTTGCACAACAAAAAGTGACTGAAGTGCTCAGCATTTTGAAGGTAAGAGCGTGCTTTTTTGCTGCCTTTTGAACTTATTCGTTATTATTGAACTGCATTTTCATCTACCGTATGTTTTTCCCCTACTTCTAGCAATAAGTTGGCCTGTTTTCTAGGATTCGGCGGACGATCGTGAATGCGAAAATAAGCTCGTATTGCTGCTGGGTTTCGACCACTTCGATTTCATTCGCACCCTTCGACAGCACCGACACATGGTGCTTTATTGTACCTTGCTGAAGCAGGCTCAGGATGACGAAAGGATAAAGGTGTGTGTTTATAATCAACTTTTCAATTGAATTTTCAATATTCAAGTCGCATTGTTCTATTGGACTTTGTAGATCGAGGAGGACATGAAAATGCGTCCAGAGTTGCATCAAGTTCTTGCGCAGATTTTGGAGACGGGTGAAACTGATATTGTTGAGGTGAGAGTCTCTTTGCCATTTTTGTCCTAAATTTATGTTTATCCATATCTGTCCTTTCTATTTTTTTCTTCATTTTTGTCTTCTTTTAGACTGAACGTGTAAAAAGAGAGAAAACCGCTCAACGGCGAGCAGCCGCAGCTGCTGGAGAGGAAGCCGTAGCTGCTGGTCAATGGCTAGCTGGCCGAAAAGTGCTAGATCTGGAGGATTTGGCGTTCTCGCAAGGAAGTCATCTTATGAGCAATAAAAGGTTGGTTTTTTCTTAGATTCTCGAAATTTCGAATTTCGTCTTCTGTTCACTGGAAGATTGGCGTTTCCAGATGTGAGCTCCCCGATGGATCGTACAGGAAACAAAAGAAAAGTTATGAAGAAATTCATGTCCCTGCGTTAAAGCCGAAGCCTTTTGCGGAAGGAGAGGTTGGTGGTGTTAAGGATTTAATTTCGATGTTTTGTAAACCGCAGTTTACTTCCTTTTTCTAGAAATTGATCGATATCAGTGAGCTGCCGAAATGGGCGCAACCGGCCTTTGACGGTTTCAAATCACTCAATCGCATCCAGTCCCGGCTCTGCGAAAGTGCCCTAAATAGCGATGAGCACCTTCTTCTATGTGCACCTACTGTAGGTTCAGTTAATATTTTAATGATATATTTTAGGCTTTTAATGCTCAGTTTCTCAGGGTGCCGGAAAAACAAACGTCGCCCTGTTAACCATCCTTCATGAGATCGGAAAACATCTAAATGAGGATGGAAGTGTGAAGGTGGACGAGTTCAAGTGCATCTACATTGCTCCTATGAAATCCCTTGTGCAAGAGATGGTTGGAAACTTCACCAAGAGACTGGCGCCTTTTGGTATAACGGTTAGTTTCCGCTTCTGGGAGCACATTCATTATGTTATCCTGAATTCAGTTCAGTTATTCAGGTAGGAGAAATGACCGGAGATGCTCAAATGAGCAAGGAGCAGTTCATGGCCACACAAATAATCGTCTGTACGCCTGAGAAATACGATATTGTCTCAAGAAAAGGTGCTGATCAATTTGTTTATTTCTTTGCTATTGTATTTGTAATATCGTCCTTTTGTCAAATGTGACCTATTTGAGGTGGTGAGCGCGCGTACAGTCAGCTCGTACGACTTGTGATTATCGATGAAATTCATTTGCTTCACGATGACAGAGGACCGGTTCTGGAGGCCATTGTGGTTAGGTGGGTGTATAAGCACTCATATTTTTTTATTTTATTTTACCAGCATATTTTATTTCATAGACCTCATCGTTTTTACTTTTTTTTGATGGGCTTCTCTGGTAAATTCTTGAAGACGTATCGATTTCCTAAGTTTTGAGTTCAGTTTTTAGCGAACTAACGTGTTTTGTTGCGTGACTGAAAGTTTACCCGCAACTTTGTTCTGCGTGCCTTTTTGCTATGTATTCGATAGCAGCCTAATTTGTTACAAGGAAAGAAATTCAAAAAGATGAACCCTGAAACGATGTAAAACAGAAGCAAGAGGATTCAAACAGAAAATCATGAATCGGGTAAAAGTCAAAGAAGGCAGGTATAGTTAATTATAAAAGCGCATCCCCTCTGACATATTGGTATCAAGTGCAGCAAGTGCTGTGCAGTATGCATTTTAATTTGCTTTTTTGAATTCGTTAAAATAGCATCTATTAAGTTAACATTGCACTAGAATTTGTACTAGTATATTTCAGGTCCAACGAGCTTTTTTTTTCGCGAAATAAAGTAGAGATTTTAGAACTCTTCGTCAAGTTGAGCAGACCCACGACGATTGCCGTCTTGTTGGCCTATCTGCTACACTCCCCAACTACCAGGATGTGGGAACGTTCCTGCGTGTGAAACCTGAGCATCTGTATTACTTTGACAACAGCTATCGACCAGTTCCCTTGGAGCAGCAGTACATCGGTATGAAAACCTTTCATTTATTTCTCTCTGTAACTATTTACTGGCCTAGTTTTCTTTATAGGAGTAACAGAAAAGAAGGCTCTGAAGAGATTCCAAGCCATGAATGAGGTCGTATACGATAAGATCATGGAGCATGCCGGTAAAAGTCAGGTAAATATTGAAATTTTGCTGTTTTTTCTTGACGTTCGCATTTTTATTTTTTTCTTTGAGGTGCTCATTTTCGTGCACTCTCGCAAGGAGACGGCGAAAACAGCGAAAGCGATCAGGGATGCCTGCCTGGAGAAGGACACTCTGAGTGCATTCATGCGCGAGGGCAGTGCGAGCACAGAGATTCTTCGAACAGAAGCTGAACAAGTTAGTGGTCATTTTCGCCCTTCCGTTTTACATATCAGTTCTTGAGAGGTCCGTGAGGTTTTTAGGTTAAAAACCATGACCTGAAAGACCTCTTGCCTTACGGATTCGCTATTCATCATGCTGGAATGAACCGCCTCGATCGTACTCTTGTGGAGGATCTGTTCGCCGATAAGCATATTCAGGTAATCATTAGTCTTTCCCAGCTTGAGATTGTTTAGAAGCTGCGTTCTGGAACGGCATGGTCAGGCATTCTTCTGCAAATTTCATTTCTGAACACTCACTCTAATCTCGTTTATTTTATAACCAGCCATTCAGCGGCCTGTAGGCCGCCAAATGAACTAATGAATAGTACGAAACATATATAAAACATTTATAATAACAAATACGAAGAACAAAAAAACATGCAGCAAAAGACGGCGCGTAACTGATGAAATACGTCACTGGGAGTACGGTAACGGGCAATCGCGGCGGGACCCTAAAGTTGACAAACAGACATCGTGGTTTCGCTTATTCATTAGAAGGATAACTAATGTCAAAAAGTAAGGTTGGAAACGATGACGCAAAAGAAAAAGCGAGAATGGACGCGGACTTTGCTTCATTTTTCGCTGTGTTGCAACCAACTAGTCCAATGTATGATCGAAGAGAGTGATGAGGAAATGAGGAGGATTTTTCATCGTATTTATCAAATCTTCATTTATCTTCTTAAATTTGCAAGGTTCACCGATAAGTTTATCAATTTTGGCAGCTGTTCAGACTCGTCAGCAAGAAAATAAGTGATCGTCTCATTCTCCTCGTTGTAAAAGTAGAAGTTTCCTTATTTCCGTCCGGTTTGCGGCGTTGTACTCCTGTTGTTTTATAACTACCCCAAAGGAAGGTGCCACCTTCAGACCCTACTAATTGGCTAATTTTCTAGTAACTTGGCTCCTGAAGTTTCTATTTGGAAATGCTCGTTTTCCTCTATCCCGTTCTGTTACTTCAATTAATTTTCTTGTTCAGGTGCTATTCTCAACGGCAACCCTTGCTTGGGGAGTGAACTTGCCTGCGCACACTGTAATCATCAAAGGCACCCAGATCTACAATCCTGAGAAAGGTCGCTGGACGGAGCTCGGTGCGCTTGATGTTATGCAGGTAAGCAACTAAAGCTAATACCTTCTCTGGTTAATATTTGGCCAGAAAGGTTTCGCTCGCTTGGGGGCTGGGTGATCTTCGAATATATTTTTGCTGCTCTTATTAGTTGGAAGTGTTGTAGATGCTTGGTCGCGCCGGTCGTCCACAGTACGACTCCAAAGGAAAAGGAATTCTGATCACAAATCACTCAGAGCTCCAGTTTTACCTTTCGTTGATGAATCAACAGGTTTGTAATAATTGACTTTTTTGACGTTGTTGCCGTTTATTTCACTTTAATTTCTTTAGTTACCCGTTGAAAGTCAAATGATTGGTCGCTTGCCGGATATGCTGAATGCGGAGGTTGTTTTGGGAACGATTAGTAGCGTGAGCGATGCGATGTCGTGGCTTGGCTACACTTATCTGTATATCAGAATGTTGAAGTCTCCAACTCTTTACGGAATCCCAGCTGAGCAGGCGGTTTGTTATTGATCTGTTTGCGTTTCTGTCTCAAAACTGATGTTTTTTACGTTGAAAATAGAATTGAAATTCTTTAATTGTTTCAGAAAGCTGATCCTCTACTCGAGCAACGTCGAGCGGATCTCATTCACACTGCGTGTTTGCAGTTGGACAAGGGCAATCTGGTCAAGTATGACAAGAAGAGCGGTTTGATTCAGGTAGGAAGGTTTTGTCGTTGAATTATATCTCATTGTTAGTTTATTTCTAATGGGTAGTGCAAATTCTTTGTGGATCATTTCTATTTCTAAGGATTCTCGACTTTCCGTTTTAAAGGTTTATTTCTGCATGAATATTTAAATGGTATATTTCTACTATCCCCATGTTTAACTGGTTGTCCAGTGTCTGCTGGTATTGTGTCTGAATGTCCGGACGTGACTTCAGCATTTGTAGGACGCTTTTTAAACGTTTGAGAGCGATGGCTTTGTTGCTGGGTAGTGGAGCATGATCATCCTTGTACGGCAGACGTACGTAATAGCCATCTTCTCGTTTCTCGATAGTGGTATTGAAGAAGTGGGCAACCTTTTCATTTGTCGCTTTCTTCTCTTCGTCTTTTGTACCGGAGAATTCGCACACTCCTGCCGAGTCCATTGTCCAATACTTATCCCAGCGGTCGAGTTCCTCCTCGAACTCTTGGTAAGTAGCGACTGTGTTAGCCGTGGTGTCTAACGTCGTGTCATCCATGTGTAACCTCCACGACTTGCTTGCCCCTGGAGTCTCTGAGCACTGTCGTGGACGGTTATCGTTTAGAAGGAATGAGGGTAAGTCCGGATGGCAGTGTGTATCGTGTGCGTTTATTGTCCATGAAGTCCCAAAGTTGGTCACAGCCTAGGAGGATCTGCGGGCACGATTCCTCCTGATGAGACGGCTTTGACAACACAATTTCGTATGTTCTGATGAAGGCGTCATCGTCTGCTGTGAGTTGTACCGTTTTCCCTGGATCAGTTAATGTGGGCGTCGTGAGGAGTTTGACCGGGTGTTGTTGACCATAAAGGTCCCACAACGTTACTGTAGTTGCTTGTACCGTTCGTTGGACAGGAGTCTTATTACCAAATGTTCGCATTGTGAGCTTGCGAGGGGATGACAAATTGAGACCTAGATGTTGCGCTAGTGTCTCACTTATAAAGGACTGGTCTGCTCCTGTGTCGAAAAGTATTTCGACGTTAGTCCAACACTTGGTGGTAGAGTTCCAAACTCGAGCGCATCCTGTGAGTAGTAAGACTTTGTCATTGATCTTACTCCTATTGTTTTGTGTGTCTCGACTCTGCATGTTTTGTATGCCTGCGTACTCCTGGTCGTATAGGAGGACCGAGTCCGTAACCATTTCGCCTGAGCTGTGTAGGATTTCTGTATCCTGTGTAGCTGGCAGGCCGCTGCGTTGGATCTCCATATCCATTGTCGCCGCGTGGTTAAAGAGTGTCTCCTTTTTTGCTCTTTGACGGCGTCCCGTCTCAGTGGCGCTTTCTGTCTGTACTGGGTTCACATGCGTCGTCCTTGGTTTCCCTTTTTGTCTCGGTGTGCTCCTCGCGTCGAGTTCGGCTCTGGGTATCGCCTCATTTTGTTGTGATGAGGGTGTCATTGTTCTCATCCCTTGTCGCCTTTGGTTGTTTCCCTGATTGTCGTTTGAGGTGTTAACTGTTTGGTATTGTGGCTTAGTTCGTTGTGGACATATCGTGTGGTGGTGTTGTGCTCCTTGGCATAATTGGCAACCTCGACTCGTACATTGCCTTACAGTGTGTCCTGCTCTTGCACAGTTGAAACACCGGTTGTCCTGCGTCATGACTGTTCGTCGCTCTACGATAGTTGATACTTGTGGACACGATACCGGCGCGTGCTGCGTCGATTTGCAAAAGATGCATGCTGAAGGGGTGTCCCGTTGTTTCACTGGCGTTCTTGTCGAGCCGGGTCGGTCGCCTCCTTCTCTCGATCTTCGAAGTGTCTGTGGTTGTGGTGCTACCATTTCTTGAACGCGTTCTTCTGTTGCAATTAGTCTATCTAGTTCGTCCAAAATTTGTCTCATGCTCCAATCCTGCTCGTCTGGATCCTGTGAGAGATGTCTCTTTAGTATCTCGCGTTGTATTGGCTGTGAGAACTTTGCTAAGACCTTTTTTGCGGAGTATGAACCGTCTAGGTGTATGTGTTCCTGTTGTAGTTGTGTTACGATGGGAAACAAGGTTTCGAGAAGGCGTCTTTGTGCTGCGATATCCGTAGAATTCGCTTTTGCGTCTTCTAGTTGCATCTGTAGAGTGTCTATTAGACGCGCCTTGCTTCCATATTTTGCATGTAACAGCTCAACTGCGTGATCGTAGTTCGCATCAGTGACGACGTAGCGTTTCAACAATTCTTTGGCGTCGCCCTGGAGCGCGTTCATCAGGTAGTTGAATTTCTGCAGTTTTGTCAGTGGCTGGTTGTGGACGTTGGCGCTGAAAAGCGCCCAGAAGTTCTGAAAGTCTAGTACACTGCCTGAGAACGTCGGAATGGGTATTGCCGGCAGTTTCACTCTTGCTGGCTGTGGTGTCCCATAACTGGTCTCAAGAACCGAGGTGTCTATACTTTCAGGCATTGTTGGTAGTAGTTTTAAATGCGCATTGATCCATATTCGTTGAATGGTTGCTCGTTCCACGGTGTCTTGTACCATCTCGAGGTAGTCGTTAAGCTGCGTCCTTTCTTCTTCTTGAAGGTTCGGCATGTTGGCGTCTACCGTGGTTGTGAGTGTGTTGAGCGCACTCAGAACCTGGTTGGTAGCCTGTTGGAGCTGCTCTTGCAGGAGTCTTATTCCTTCCTTCATGTTATTTGTATACCTTTTACCGGCTGAGTTAACCCAGTCATGGTTCCGGCTATGAAAATTCCACTGTGTGAATTTGTTGATATTTATTTGACTATTTCAGGCAACTGAGCTGGGAAGAATCGCATCTCACTACTACTGTACATTCGAGTCTATGCAAACCTATAATCAACTCCTCAAGCCGACCGCCACCGAGATCGATCTCTTCCGCATTTTCTCGCTATCCAGTGAATTCAAGAATATTATGGTCAGTTTGGACTTAAATAATAGTGTGCATTTCCATTGATCTTCAGATCTCTCATTCAGGTAAGGGAAGAGGAAAAACTGGAGCTGCAGAAGTTGGCTGAACACGTGCCGATTCCAATCAAAGAGAGTTTGGACGAGAGCAGCGCGAAGACGAATGTTCTGCTACAGGTGCGCTCTTTTTGTTTTGTTCTCTAATTTTTGTTGTCGTTCAAAAATAACGCATGTTATCTTGGAAAATATAATTTTAGGCATACATTTCACAACTGAAGTTGGATGGATTTGCCTTACAATCTGACATGGTGTTCATTGCCCAGTCAGCGGGCCGACTGTTCCGCGCGTTGTATGAGATTGTTCTGTGGCGCGGCTGGGCTGCTTTGGCGCTGGTATGTTTTTGACTTTTTAAATTTTAATTTTTATAGTTGCTCATTCGAATTCAACTTTCAGAAAGTTCTCAGTTTGTGTAAAATGGTGACAGTTCGCCAATGGCAGTCGTTGAATCCTCTGCATCAGTTCAAGAAGATTCCGACAGAGGTACTCGCTTCGAAAATTTCTTTCCCATTATTTTGAAATATTTTTGTTTTGTTCCAGATCGTTCGCAGTATCGACAAAAGAAACTATTCCTTTGAACGTCTCTATGATCTCGATCAGCATCAACTTGGCGAGCTGATTCGCATGCCGAAAATGGGCAAACCACTGTACAAATTCATCAGACAGGTATGTTTCACCGTAATTGTGTTGGTTTTTAGACATTTTAAATAAATATTTGATTCGGTTTCAGTTCCCAAAATTGGAGATGACCACGCTTATACAGCCCATTACGAGAACCACCCTTCGTATTGAGCTCACAATTACCCCTGACTTCCAGTGGGACGAAAAGTGAGTGCTTTATAGCAATGCTTCATAAATTTAAGTAACTTCTGAGATTCCAGGGTTCATGGCAGCGCTGAGGGATTCTGGATTTTCGTTGAGGATGTGGACGGCGAACTCATTCTCCATCACGAGTATTTCTTGCTGAAGCAGTATGTTTACTTTTTACTTTTGCGAAGCTTATTTTCATAAATCATTTGATATTTGATCGAAGTGATACAATAGAATAAAACCCTAACGTGAATAACAGAAGCGAATTAAGTTATAGCTGCAATAGAGGGAGAGGCAAGAGATATAAAAAGTAAAGATAGGTGGATACTAAGAAAGAGAAGAAGAAGCACCAGGAAATAGTTGATAATTGACCCGAAAGGTATCTCTTTACAGTAGTATTGAATTTGCCACGTGTATTATTCGGTCTGGACTGATTTGTTCAACTAACGAATTCCATCTCCGCTCTGTAAGCAAACGACCCACGTCCTATAGAATTTTTTGGGCATCTAAAACTGAGTTTATACCTCCAACCACGCGTAGTGGAGTTAATAAGAGAGAAAAAGTCAGCAAATCATTTTCTATATGGAGTTGATGTAAAGGTCTAGTTGGCCGGTGGGGGATCGACTGACTCGATTTATCTCCTGTTTCCTATTCAAATAAAGTTTAGTTAATTAAGTTTCCTTAGAAGAGAGGGATAGTTGCGAATTTTTCAATTGCAATTTCTTTCATTCGCATTGCCGGCAAGAGCCCACCTGACTTATTCTATTTTTTGACGAAAATTTGCATTTTTTATTCGATTTTCAGTCGAGTTCTAAAGTACACTACTCCTCGATTCATCTCCATTGTTATATTTTAGTTCGTTATCTTTTTATCGTTATTTAATTTTCAAATAAATAAATAAACTATGATAACGAACTAATAAATCTGTTAATGATTATGAACTCCATAGGAAAACCATTGTTATTTATTAGTTCATTATCATAAATTATTTATTTATCCCTATCAACGTTCACCGGAGGGTGAACAAGAACCACAATGGAGCGAAACCAAACATAAAATTGAATAAAACTAACTCGAACAGAGTAGAACAATAACTCAACGAACATTGCCGAACTGCCAAGGAAAGAAGATTCATCGTTCTTTTTAAAATTATTAATTTATTCCTAATTTATTTATTATTTAATTTATTTAATAATTTATTTTGATTCATTCCTTTTTCAGGAAGTTTTGCACCGAGGAGCATGTGATAAAAATGTTTGTTCCTGTTTTCGACCCCTTACCTCCACTTTACTTCGTTCGCGTTGTGTCAGACAGATGGCTTGGATCAGAGACGGTACGTTGACATGATTTCTTAGTGAAATTGATTGCTGCATGTAAAACGTACTCTCTTAAAGGTCTTGCCGATCTCGTTCCGCCATTTGGTTCTGCCGGAGAAGTACCCGCCTCCAACTGAGCTGCTCGATCTGCAACCACTGCCGATATCCGCGTTGAATAACAAGAACTTTGAAGCTGTTTTCTTGGCGAAGAAGATCAAGATCTTCAATCCGATTCAGACTCAAGGTAGTTCCTGGTTTCAATGTATTTAATTTACCAGCCATTCAGCGGCCTACAGGCCGCCAAATAAACTAATGAATAGTGGGAAACATATATAAAACATTTATAATAACAAATAAAACGAAGAACAAAAAGCATGCAGCAAAAGACGGCGAGGAGCAGACGAAATGCGTCACTGAGAGTACGGTAACAGCCAATCGCGGCGGGACCCTAGAGTTGACAAACAGACATCGTGGTTTCGCGTATTTATCAGTAGGATAGGATAGGATAGTCATTTCTATTTTTATTACCAGCTATAGCTTCTAACTGGACCCCAAGGTTTAGTTCTGTTTTGATTTTCATGCGAAAATTAGATTTTTTGATCTCCTAAAGCGCAGTGTGGTTCTTGGTTGCTATCGGAACCTCAACAGATCTTCGGTTTTCGTTAGGAGGGACTGATATTTTCGATTTATATTTTTATTTTGCAGTTTTCCGTACTGTGTACGAGAACAACGACAACGTCCTTATCGCTGCACCCAATGGTTCTGGTAAAACAGCCTGTGCAGAGCTGGCAATTCTTCGTCACTTTGAAAATAACGCAGATGCCAAATGCGTCTATGTGACCCCTATGGAGGACATGGCCGTGAAGGTTAGTTAATCGCTGAAACTTGTTAAGTATCTAACTTTTCAAGCCCTGATTTTTTTTTCGAATTTTAGATTTTCAATGATTGGCAAGATCGCATTGGAATGACTCTCGACCAGTCAGTCGTGCTGCTTACCGGTGAGCCGTCAACTGATCTGAAACTTCTGCAGCGCGGAAAGCTGATCATCGCTACTCCTGAGAGGTTGGAGATTCTTGTTTTCTGCGACAAAAATTTGTCTATTATTTATTATTATTTATCATCAAAAAGGTAAGCATAAGCTTATCATATCATTAATTTAGGTGGGATAATGTGTCCCGACGATGGAAACAGAGGAAGAACGTTCAGGCGGTGAAACTGTTCGTCGTCGACGATCTTCATATGATTGGAGGAACTATCGGGGTAATTTTCTGCTCAAAATTGTATTTTTATTCGAATTTTCAAGCTAACTAATTTGTGTTTAAACCTCGGGTTATTATTTTCAGCCAATTTTGGAAGTGATTTGCTCTCGAATGCGTTACATGTCGGCGCAGTTAGACACCAGCGTTCGTATTGTTGGCTTGTCCTCCTCGCTCACCAATGCTCGCGACGTGGGCGCTTGGCTCGGATGTTCTGCGGCTGCGACGTTCAACTTCTTGCCGAACACCCGTCCGGTTCCGTTGGAGTTGTACATTCAGGTGCGTATTTACCTTTTTTTTGTCGTATTACCTTGTGCAGTGGTGAGAGGCGCTACTGTCACCCGCACGGTCGATCGATCGATCCCGGCCCGGGCTAATGAAGCCTTCCATCCCTCCAGGGTCGGGTAACAGACTTGTCTGGGAAGGTAAAGACACTGACTTGGTATAGCGGCTGGCCCCGCAAGTCATTGTATAGGCCAAATATGCATTCACCATGCCTCTACGATTCTGAATGGAACACGAATGCGGCGGCGCGTCCTTAGGGGACTGATCAACGCCGACACAATTACCTTTACCTTTACCTTTACTTGTGCAGTGGTGAGAGGCGCTATTGGCACTCAAACGGTCGAGCGATCGATCCCCACACACACTAATCAAATTTTCTATCCCTTCGGGGTTGGATAAATTAGTAACATACTAGTCTGGGAAGGTGAAGGTACTGACAAGAACAGCGACTGATCCCGCTGATAATTGTATAGGCCAGGTATTCATATGCCTCTACGAATCTGATTGGGAAGCCAGTGCGTGGCGCGTCTTTAGTGATTAAGGCCAACCACTCTACCTTTACTTTTTACCTTTGCATTGAGGATATGGAGTCTTTTTATTGAACAGACAATATTACTTCTCTTATGTCCAGGGATTCAATCTGTCGCACACAGCGTCACGTCTCGCGGCAATGGTCCGGCCTGTTTATCAGGCGATTAGCCGACATGCAGGAAAGCTGAATCCAAAACCGGCACTGGTGAGTTTTTTTTTCGCTTTTTGTAACGATTTTCCTCAAATGTACATGGATCATGATTAGTTCTGGTATTTGCGCTTTTTTCGATTTAAACTTTAATGACTTTAAGGTGTTTGTTCCTGGGCGGCGACAGTCTCGTTCTACAGCCATTGATCTTCTGACGATGGCTCACGCCGACGGTTCTCCACAACGATTTTTGCATATCAGTGAGAACGACGAGACGTTCCGCAAGCTGCTCGACTCGATACAGGTGACTGGCATCACCTGAAAATGGCTATAGTTTGATCGTTTACTGATCTCGATTACAGGACAAAACTCTCCAAGAGACGTTGCTATGTGGCGTGGGGTTCTTGCACGAGGGAACGAATGCTAAGGATTTCCAAATTGTTGAGAAACTTTTCAGCAGTGGTGCTATACAGGTGCGTATTTTTTCCAGTTAAAACCATCCTTATGTAGGATAATTGTCGTGGATGATTGTGCCGTCAGACGGCCTCAGTTTAAATATTTTCTCTTGTACATCGTGTTTTTTCTATACCCTGTCCTTTTCGGCTTTACATAGTGGGTCGTCATTTTCTCGGTGAGGGTTCGATTACCCCAAATGGTGTGCAAACCGTAATTCATCAATGTGTGCAGCGAAGGCTGTTCAGGGTTTATTCGAAAGTCTAACATTTCGAGTCCATCAGGAATTGGAGAGTATGATGGTTTTGCTTCGTCGAATAATGGGGAAAGTTGAATTTGCGCGGTATTCCTCGAGTTATACCGAATGACTGCATTGTGGATGAATCTTAGCACGAATGCTACGATTCTCTTGATGCTTTGCAGTTCGGCTCTCTTGATGTCTTGGAAAATGTCGACGTAAAGTGTCGCTATCTGAGCCAGAACATTGGTTCCCTGTGATTTTTCCTCTCTTTGGACAGGTAATGGGTTGTCTTGCTCCGCCTCATGGTTTGTTTCTTCGATTGCTAGAGGTCGATAGGCTTGTGTCCATTGCCTTCTGGGTTTCGAGAGGAATGAGGGTCCCTTCCACCAGATGTGATCTGGAAACGACTCCTTGTCGATTCCTCTTGTTGCCACATCCGCTGGGTTGTCTTGAGTTGCAATATGGCCGAATTCGACTTGGCACTTCTTTGTTTGCAAGTGGGTTACGATGTTTCGTATTTCCACTACCCTGTTCCTTACGAACGGCGTAGTGTCTAGATAATTTCTTGCTATCGTCCAGTTAAGTGCTATCTCCGAATCCGATAGGATTAATACTTGTTCGATTGTTAGCACTGATGTTACCTGGTCCACTACGGCCAGTGCCAGTCTTGCTGCTAGTCTTATTGCACTCATTTCCAGTTTCGGGACTGTGATTGCTGCCTTTGTTGCCGGCAGTCTCGCTTTGGCCATTACGATTTTCGCTCCTTGCGGGTCGCACAGATACGCGCATGCTGCATACGCTTCTGTGCTCGCATCTGCACATACGACTAGTTGGGTCGTAGAGGCTCTTGGTAGGAGGAATCGTGGTATTTGCTTCTTGAATCCGTCTATGTCCTCACAGATTGTTTGCCATTGCTTCTGTAGCATTTGTGGCAATTGCTCGTCCCACTTGAAGTTTTGCCTCCACAGGGATTGCAGGAACACGGTATACTTGAATGTTGTCCTCGCTGGGAGGTCTCCTATAATCCTTTAGCCAGAGACATCGTGTCGCGTCTCTGTCTTGCTCCTGCAGCCTTACTTGCAGAAATGCCTTTTCTACGTCCGCTATTATTGCTATTTTGCCAATACGGAAGCGTAAGAGGAGTCCGTATAGTTTCGGTAGTAGAACCGGTCCTCTATGTAAGGCGTCGTTTAGGGATGGGCTGTTCTTGTAGTGTGCTGACGCATCAAAGACGACTCTTAGTTTAGTCGTGCTCTTTTGCGGCGTTAACACTGCTTGGTGCGGGAGGTAGTGGATTCTACCCCTTGCTTGTTGCTTAATGTCCACCTTTTCGATAATGTTCAATCGAAGTTGCTCTTGAAACGTCTCGTGGTACTTGTCTAGCAGTTGCTTGTCTTTCTGGAGTGAATTCCAAACGCTTGCTAGTCGTCGTACCGCGATTGCTCTATTATCAGGTAATGCCACTGGAATCTCCTTCCACGGTAGCCGAACGTAATATCCGTCTTCTCTTTTTTGTACCGTACGCAGGAATTCGTCGTGCACTTGCCGGTCAATTAGTTCTTGGACATTCTTCTCCAGTTGAATAAACTCTTCTTGGCCTTCATCTTGCATCTTCCAGTATCTCTCCCAAGCAGATTGCTCTGTTTGCAGTAGTTCTGGATCGGCCATCGATACTGAGTTTATTGCTTTTCCTTCATCGGGTAGATGTTTTTCTTCTTGCCGAGTTTCGTTGCTCGTGAATTTTGTCGTTTGAACTTGCAATTGACCTGTCAACAAGTGTCCTAAGCGTGTTGGTAGCAGATAGAGTCCAGACGGTAGTCGCACATGTGGTTTATCCGCATGTATCAGTTGCCATAGCTGATCACTGCCTAGCAGGATCTGGGGCTTGGCTTTGCGCTTGCTGACCACATGCACTTGGAGGTGATTTTGCCTGATAAATGCTGCGTCTTCTTCGATAATTGGTGGAGTTCGCAACGAGCTTGTTAGAATGTTATGCGTAAGGAGTTGCAGTTGACACGGTTCTCCTTCGCTGTCCCAAATATCCAATGGGACTCTCCTTGTTTGGCATTCGAGGTCGTTGGGTGCCCCGAATGTTCGTACACGCAATGTGGTCTTGCTCATTTCCGGAAGATTGAGTTCATCGGCTAGCTTCTGGTCGATGAACGAGCATTCAGCTCCAGAGTCGAGTAGAGCTGAAATCTTCCTTAGTTTGCGTGTGCGGGGATCCATAATTGTAAGCTCTCCTATGGGTAAGAATGTTTCTCCGATTCCCAGGAGTTGCTTGCTGGCGTGGAATTCCGCTATAGATCCCACTTCGTCCTCTTCGTTTTCTTGCTCACTACTCTCTTCTTCGTGATATTGAGTAGTGAATTGTTTGACTTGCCTAGGATTGTCGGTCCTAGGTTTGGATCTTGCTGCTGTCGAAGGTTGCTTCTCCTTCCGCATTGTTGGCATTGCTTCAGGATCTGCCGCGGTTACCTTCTGCTTGAAGCAGCATGAGGTGTGGTGCCGTCCTTGGCACGTGAAGCAGTTCCGCCTCTTGCATTCCTCCGTGGAATGCTGTGGCGCGGCACAAATCATGCATAATTTGTGCTGCCTGAGGTAGTTTGCTCTTTCTTGAGGTGTAGTGTACCTCGTACAGTTCGTTGCTTTATGTAGCTGGTTGCAGTACATACAAGCGGGGATTTGCCGGGGAGATTGTCCCTTTGCAGGTCTCTCCTACTTGCTTGACTAGCCACAGGCTGTCGACATTTTCTCCTTTGTCGCTAAGTTGTGCTATAACTATGTGAAGTTGGTCGAGTAACATTCGTTGGTCTTTGAGTGACGTGCTTTGTAACGTTGCTGCTTCTAGTCGCTGGACCAGGTTGTGCATGATGGATTCTTTGTCGGAGTATTTTGCCTTAAGGAAGTCTACTGCTTTTGCATAATTTGCTTCGGAGACTTGGAACCTCGTTATTGCTTGTCGTGGTTCTCCTTTCAAGGCATTTAGTAAGTGGTTAAACTTGAACAAGTCTGGAATGGGTTGGGAGTGAACGTTTGCGTTAAATAACGTCCAAAAATTGTCCCACTCCCAAGTGTTTCCGGTGAAGGACGGGATCGGTATTGGTAGCACGTTCCTCGGCGTGCTCACTATTGCTTCTTGCTGACCCGACATAGAGGATGACGATGAGGGTGTGCCGTCGTGTTCGCTAGATGTCCTCGTCGGCAACCGTAATAGAGCTTGTAGCTGGACCGTTACTTCGTAAGCCGCTAACACTGTCATTTCTGACAAGGTACTGCTCATAGTCCACCGCCTCTTGGGCCGACGGTGTCCTCTCCGTTCTGTCCAGCGATGTGGCGTATTCTTGCTGCGCTTCTTCTACTTTCTTCGTAAAGGTCTCCAATGCTGTCAGCTTTTCTTGCGCCACCTTCTGGCTCTCAAAGTTGCTCACCACCTCTCTTGCTTCAGCTATGGTCGAGTCTAGCTTTTTTGTCGTGGTTATTGTGCCGTAAGACGGCCTCAGTTTAGATCTTTTCTCTCGTACATCGTGTTTTTCCCATACCCTGTCCTTTTCGGCTTTACGTACTGGGTCGTCATTTTCTCGGTGAGGGTTTGAGTACCCCTAACGATGCGCAAACCGTGATTCATCAATGTGTGCAGCGAAGGCTATTCCGGGTTTATTCGTGTTTATACGAAGTCTAACACACCTCATTGGAGTATCCGGATCTTGAACTACCTTACGGCGCATAAACCCGAGTAAAACAAAGGCCGCGTTAATGAATCGTGGTTTGCCCGCCATCTTCGACATCGGAGCCCTCGCCCGCGCTAATTCTCCATTAGTCCTCATATAGACCCTAGATAAATATTGAATAGGCCCCTCCTTAGACGGTGATGAAACGCGGTTTGCGCCATTCGGGGTATATTCGAGGTTTGTCTCGGGTATACCATTCAGTATATGGGCCCAGAGATCAGCGTAGCTTCACTAGCTTGAAAACTAGCGAATCGTTCAACTGACTTTTGCCATACACTTATTTTCTATATATTTTAATTTGATTTAGTACCCAATGATTGCCTGCCATTTGCACAAATTATTTTATTCATTTTATTTTCATGCACTTAACGTGCGCCATACAATATCAATGTACAACCACAAAAAGTGAAGGAGACAGCAAAAACGAGGAATATGCACGAAAAATCATGTGGCAATATCGTGCGGTTGGAGAGGTGAAAAAATGACTCTGAAATCGAATTTGATTTTAAGGTGTGTATCCTTCCACGCACGATGTGCTACCAAATCACCATGTTCGCGTACTTGGTGGTCATCATGGACACGCAATTCTACAACGGAAAGTACCACGTCTATGAGGACTACCCGATAGGAGATGTTCTGCACATGGTCGGATTGGCCAATAGGCCTGGGCGCGATGTTGACGGTGAGTTATCGTGAATTTTATCTGAAGCCAAACTGAAAACCATCTACACCCTGGATGCAATGTCGTTGCCGTGACTGCGGATGTGTCTCAGAAGGGTCTGCCCTGTGGGGCACGTGGGCCTACTCTTAGAATTGTCTTATTGGCACTATTCAACTTAACGGACACCAGCACCAGCATTTTTTCTTCAGTCGTCGAAATTCGCTGAAACTTCGCCTATGGGGGTTATTTGGGCTCCAGAACACGAATCTGCTGTCCGTTTTTCACGTGGATGGTCTCGGACCGCCCAAATCGACTACTTGGGTGGTCCAGTCAGGATCAGCGATTTCGCTGAAACTTTGTCTATGGGGGTTCTCTGGTGTCCTGAACACGATCGTGAAGTCCGTTTTCCAAATGGCGGCCGAATACGGTAGAGATAGGTGAGTACCTAACGACCTTACCTGGTGAGACTCACTTATAACTACCGTGATCGTCCGCCATTTGGAAAACGGACTTCATCATCGTGTTCAGGACACCAGAGAACCCCCATAGACAAAGTTTCAGCGAAATCGGTCATCCTGACTGGACCACCCAAGTAGTCGACATGGGGGTCCGAGACCACCCAGGAGAAAAACGGACAGCAGATTCGTGTTCTGGAGCCCAAATAACCCCCATAGGCGAAGTTTTAGCGAATTTCGTCGACTGAAGAAAAAATGCTGGTGCTGGTGTCCGTTTGTTGAATAGTGCCAATAAGAGAATTCCAAGAGGAGGTCCAAGTGCTCCAACGGAGCCCAAATAACCCCCATAGGCGAAGTTAAGCGGAATCGGTGATCCTGACTGGACCACCCAAGTAGCGATTTGAGTGGTCCGAGACCACCCACGTGAAAAGCGGACAGCAAATTTGTGATCAGCGCCCTCAATTACCTCCCTGTGCAAAGTTTCAGCGAATTTCGATGACTGGAAAAAATGAGTACTGGTGTCCATTAAGTTGAGTAGTGCCGTCTTATTTATTAATTTGTGCGCCATACTGCGCGCCAGTTGAGGAAACCAAACAAAGCAACAAGTAACACGAGCGGCATTTAGGCAGTGTTCTTTTTTTACTTTTTGCTGTCTTTCTTCCACTGGGGTACGTTACTGTTGGCCCCTGTGTGCATTTGCACCCAGTACCCCATAACTGACGGTGCCAATCGGTCGACTGAGATTCCAGACGTTCTGCCGTCTGCTTTAGCTCCACTAGTGCATTCATTGCAGTTGCTGCCATTATCAGCAGTTTTTATTCGTTGTGTGCGAGCTCTGCACCAAACACAAGTGGTCATTTGCAGCAAAATGCGTGCTGATGTGCCAGTCGTCGAAGAAGGACTTCTTCAAGAAATTCCTCTACGAGCCGCTACCGGTCGAGTCCCACCTGGATCATTGTCTTCACGATCACTTCAATGCCGAGATCGTGACGAAAACGATCGAAAACAAACAGGATGCGATTGATGTGAGTGATCAACCCATCTCTATCAGTTCGAGTGAATTTCCGGTGTTTACGTTTCCCGTTCAACTTGCCTTATCACTCAGATGTGTATGTATGTACTTCATCAGTACGTAAGTGTGGCTGTAATTCATTTTGCTTGCCGATGAATCAAAAATCAGAAATCGTTCAGAGGTGTGCACGCGTGGCCTAATGGAGAAGGCGCCGGACTCCGGATCCGGAAATGGGGGTTCGAGTCCCTCCGCGTGCTAGCCGTTTGCAAAGTGTTCTTGTTCATGATAACTGAGGAGATTCGATCGATTTCAGTATCTAACGTGGACTTTCCTCTATCGTCGCATGACACAAAATCCGAACTACTACAATCTGCAAGAGATCTCACATCGTCATCTTTCCGATGCTCTTTCTGAACTTGTTGAACTTACGCTTAAAGACTTGGAGAACAGCAAGGTATCTTTTCACCGGCGTTTTGTTTCTGCACGGTTTAGCTGATTTTTGATCGTTTAGTGCATCGCTATCAAGGATGACATGGATACGCTTCCGTTGAACTTGGGAATGATCGCTGCCTATTATTACATTTCCTATACTACCATTGGTAAGACGCTCTTATTTAGCTATTTTTTATTGCTCCATTGATGATTCTGTTTTCTTGTAGAATTGTTTTCAATGTCGCTGCAAGCGAAGACGAAACTCCGCGCCCTGATCGAGATCATAGCGAACGCCAGCGAATTTGCATCGATACCGATGCGACATCGTGAAGATACCGTACTGAAGCAGTTAGCGGCTCGTCTTCCAGGACAGCTGAAAAATCAGAAGTTCTCCGATCCGCATGTCAAGGTGAGGGCTGACCCTTTTTTTGTTAGGAGGTGATGGGGAGGGGGGAGGGATAACCATTGTGAGAACTTATATATTTGGAGATGCTAGGTTATTCGCAAAACGCCGGCCTCGGACGGGAATTGAACCCGCGTCTTTCTGTTTCCGGCAGACTGCACTAACCACTGTGCTACCGATATACGTTGCAGCATGTAGCATTGTGAGAACAAAAAGTGCAGCAGCAACAAAAAGTGTCGGCAATTTCCATCGGTATAAAGTGCATTTGCCCTTTGAGGTTGATCCGGAAATGGTTTGAGTAAATATGTCGAACATTGAAATCTGAGTCCTCAGGGATTTTTTTACGGTGATTTGAATCCGCAATCCACCTCCTTTGCCCAGAAATAGTGAGGGAAATGTGTAAGAATGTGAAAAATGTCTTTGTATTTTGTTTTTTTTTTCATACAGTTGGAGATTATTTTTGAGGATAAGCTTTAAAGTAATCTTTTAGGTTAACTTATTAATACACGCCCATCTGTCACGCATCCAACTCTCAGCAGAGCTCAGTAAGGACACCGACATGATCGTCTTAAAGGCTATTCGACTAGTACAGGCATGTGTTGACGTTCTGTCCAGGTATGTCATATTTACGTTTATTTTCGATTTTTTGCATTTTCTCCGACTTTTTTGTTGATTTTTTTAATCGAAGGACGTACTTTTTAGCAACGGTTGGCTTTCGCCGGCTATTCACGCCATGGAGTTGTCACAGATGCTGACTCAGGCGATGTACAGTAATGAATCATACCTGAAGCAGCTTCCGCATTGCAACGCGGGTCTTTTGGAGCGATCGAAACAGAAGGTTCGTTTTTCCCCTTTCCCAGTGAATCCTATTTTATTTGTTTATTTAAAATGCAAAAATTTATTTGTTCGAAATTTTTGGCTCCACGTTGGGGCAAATTGGAAGAATGGTCTGCAGTCTGGATTTGAGCTTGTTAACTCAACTTAATTGACTTGCGCGGTTTCTTTTTCTAGAAGAGCGTGGAAGGACTTAGAGCCACTTTTCTTGCTCTCACTTCGTTACTCTGTTTGGAGGGGTTGCGATAAGCGCGTAAGTGGGAGAAAGAAGCAATTTTTTAAAGCATGACAGCGATCGACAGCCGCCTCAGGTCTTATTTAACAACTATTGTCTTACGCGTTTTGTGTCGTAGCGGGCTCTGTAGTACTCTTCTCTTGATCGATTCTCTCACTGTTAGAATATGTTAGAAACCTTAATTCTTAATCTATAGCGCCATAATCCAGTCTGCTAAGCAGTCCTGATGGGTAAGCATCCGAAGTCCTTCCCAGTAATGTTCCGTTACCACTCATATTTGTAGTCACTTTATTACCCGCAAATGGTGCAGGTATGTGCTTTGGTTAGGCCATTCGTGTTCGAACAAAAATTGTGTTATATGCAAAATGAACGAGAGATTATTAATTCCACCACTCTTTCGCCGTTTTTGACAACATGCGCGTTAAGTCTGTTGTATTGTCCGTGGTAGCCCACATCTTCGTAGTGGCAGTGATTGTTGATAAGCAGAGGTGTGCTTAATTTTTTTTTTGAAACGGGACGGAAGTGGCCAAAAATGGCCGGAAACCGGAATACGGAACACGGAAGCTGAAATAGTGCATAAATCACTAAATTGTTGGAATATAGTCGCAGTTGGACCACATAGCGTTTCCATTTCTGTTTCTAAAAGTACCCATAGAGTGCTAGTCTTGTTTCCACTAGAATGTGTCTATTATTTTGGTGGAAGCTTTCAACGTTTGGTGATAGCTTCAAAGTAAACGGTCAAACGGAAGGGCCAAAACGGTCGTAAACCGCAATTCAAAACTAGGAAACGGAAGTTCCGTACCCCCTGTTGATAAGTATCCGGTCCACTTTTATAGTTTTATTTTCACTTCAGAAGGTTGAATCGGTGTTCGAGTTGTTGGAATTGGACGATGACGATCGCCGAGACATCCTTCGAATGGAGGACGTGCAATTGGCCGATGTGGCGAAGTTCTGTAACAATTACCCGTCAATAGAGGTTGAGCACGAGCTGGAGAACGACACCGTCACTATGTATGTATTTTTTGTTCACTTTTTTCGCTTCCTCTTATTTGTTTATTTGTTTATTAATTTTTTTGTGTATTGTATGTGATTTTTTGAAAAGTGTTAGTTCAGTGGCGATACACTGCTAGTGAATGTGACGATGGAACGAGAAAATCATATCAACGGCCTCGCTCCTCCCGTAGTTGCGCCATTGTTCCCGCAGAAACGAAAGGAAGAAGGATGGTGGCTGGTTGTCGGTGATCCGTCGGCAAATGCACTTTATTCGATCAAACGGTGAGTAGCTTTTCCCAGTTTCTTATTATTTCCCTTTTTTCTTATCTATGTACATCTATTGTAAGCTGACAATCAACGAATTTTTTTTGATTTTTTCTTGATTTTTCTTATCTATCTATATCTCTTGTAGGCTGACAATCAACGAAAAAGCTAAGATGCAGCTCGATTTTGTCGCTCAGTCCGCCGGTCGATTTGATTATAAATTGTACTTCATCTGTGACTCGTATCTCGGTGCTGATCAAGAATTTGACTTCTCCGTGAAGGTTGAAGGTAGATTCTTCCTCTTTCTAGATCTTTTGATATTTTATTGATTAGTTCAATTTGTTTATCAGGAGTGTTGTTTTCAGATCACAGCAGAAGCAGGAAACGACGACGTGACGACGATTGAGCACCTTTTTATCACTAGTCATCGACCTGCTCCAAATTGCTTATTCTCGTTCTCATGTGACGTCATTTATATGATAATTCTTGTTGTTGAAATGCACGTGGTCTCGCTGTATTCGGGAAAACTTAGTTAGCCTGTTGGTTGTTCTGAAAATTTCATTGTGTTATTATCGTTGAATTTATAAATGCTTCCAGAATTTGGTGTTTTGTAGAAGTTATTGTCGGGTGTGTTTGCACTGGATGGTACCAGTCTAATGTGTCATGATGGTCAATTTGCTAGTGTTGAGCGATTTACAGTTGTCATAGTGTTAGTTAGGATTATAATAGTGTAGTGATATAGTGGTGATATAGTGATAGAGTGATATAGTTCATTATAGTGTCTAGTTTTGAAAGTGTTGCCTAGATTCCAAGCACGGCTAACTGGTTTTCATGGTGGAAAGAGGAGTACCATCAAAATTCACTTTAGCAGGGAGATGTTTTGAGCAGAAATTTGAAGTTTTTTTTGATTGAAAGATTTGGATCTTGAGATTTAAGTAATTATTGACAGTCGTCTCCACACTCGCTTTTAAAACTACAATTGACTAGCCCTCGACAGTGTTGCCCTCGACAGCAAAAGCTTCGTAATGAAACTCATAGAAGAATCGAAGATTAGAACAATGGTCCAACTCACTGATAACAGTAATATCAACTGATAAGCATCAATAGGTAGGTGGACGGGGACAAAAGGATTACGGTAAAGTCTTGAAGCGAGCAAGTGCGCACCTGCACGTCATGACTATCAACGGTAAGGCAGTGTCCAACGGCCGGAACACTTCCCTTTCCATCCAAAATAAGATGAAAAATGCATCAATAAATATAAACAATTAAAATTCATGTAGGAGGGGCAGCTCCCACATGATCTTGAAGCGGCGAATAGAATCCAAGATGGTGAATATGGTACCTTTTGAAATTTTGGCAAAATCATGCGAAATTTCTTCATTTCTACGACATCGGTCGTGTCGCAGAGCGACGGCGCAGCAACTTGTCGCGTCGCCGAGCGAAACGAGTAAACCGGGATGTTCCTTCGGAGTGATTGGAAGGGCAGGTCCTTACTTCTATTCTCCGCCTCAAGGTCATCTAGGATTTGTACATTTCAGCACCTTCGTGATCCGGTTCGCAGACAATGACCGGCGTTCGTCGTTTTCACCTCAAAGTTATAGCCACAACACCCGGCACTGATCACCAGCCGACCCTTGTAAAGGTGCTTCTTCAAGCTCTTTTCTTTTTTACATTTTTCTTAGGATTTTGTATCTTTTCCTCTGATCGAGTTGTTTTTGCCTTTTCTTATAACGATCCTCTAGTGTTCACTGTGCTCCTGCCTCGTCTTTTGTATGAGAAGACCGTGGGGAAACACCGAAAAGGGAGCAGCTTATTAGTTTACCTAACATTCTGTAGGCAATGACTGCTTATCCGGTCTATTATATTATGATGCAACCATCGTTTTTTTTTGCGGAGTTGAGCGAGCTCTGGGGACCGAAAGGGTTTCTGTGTGTTCAGTCGAAAGAGCCCTTTTCCGGATCCAACGATCCAACTGAAATTGACACTGAAACAAACCCAGAGTTTCTTCCCGAGTTGGAGTGTTCTCTGATTTAACACGAAACTAGTCTGTTAATTGCCGATTTTTGTTTAGCGGTTTATAGACGAGGACTAGTTGAATGACTTAGATATTTGCAGATGCTAGGTTATTCGCAAAACACTGACATCGGACGGGAATTGAACCCGCGTCTTTCTGTTTCCGGCAGACTGCACTAACCACTGTGCTACCGTTGTACGTTGCGACCCCTAGCATCTTTCTTAAGCCCTGCTTCTAGTTCTCTCTAATAGTTTACCCAGTGGTGAACGAATTCCTGCCAAATACACCCTTCAGTCCACTTGTTCGCTCGCTCTTTTTTCCTCCAGACGGTCACGGTCTGCAACACGCAATTAAAGAACCGGTTTTGCAACATGTGAAAAGCACTCCACTCAATCCATTTGGAACGCGCCATGCGTTCAATTTCCCTTCAAAATACTGGGTCCACTCCGGAATTTTGGACTTCTCAGGCCTGGCCGATCAATGAGTTCGGTTATTTTGCAGCTTTCAGAGGGTATTTTGGGGGCAATTTGGAGGAAATCAAAAAGAGAGTGTTTCGGAGAAGTCCAAGACCTCAGCTAAGTGGCTGAATGGGGCGTTTCCCGCCTGTCCAAGAACATTTGAGGATATTCTGGCCTGGTATTCCCAGAGAGAGAGAGAGAGAGAGAGAGAGAGAGAAAGGAAAGAAAGAGAGAAAGAAAGAGAGAATGACATGATTTAGTTCTCTGATAACCTTTAAGTGATGACGTTTCCCAGAGGTCACCTGGTGGAGATTATTATCGGCCCCACGTGCCTTTGGCGCATCTCTCCCGCCATTCGGTGGTTTGCGCTCACTTTCAAACGCCCAGCGCATTTTTGTTGGAATTTTCGTATTCTATTCGTTTTTTATTTCAATTTCTTCTTTAATAAATCCTTTACCATCTGAATGGTCTCTTTATGTGCATTATTTGGTGATAAGCAAGTCAGTGCTTTATCATTATTCCTTTTTATCAGCTACATTTTCTTAGAAATGTCGCTACTCATTGTTTGGACTCAAAAGTCGCCCAGAGTGGTCGAATGGTAGACGTTCAGCCTCGAAATACGATTTGTGCATTGGTTGCTGTCATTCTTTCAGTGTTCGCCTTCGTTTAAGGTCAATCAATCAATCAATCAATCAATCAATCGATTCATTACGACTATAAAAGAGAGAGACTGTTCGTTAGACAAGATGGAACGAGAAATTGAATCTTTTGAACACTGATACAGAGGCTACATCGTAGTTTAATACTGGAGGATTTTATAGGTCATACATTCCCTTTCATTCAATTGGCTTAGTGATTCATTCCAGTTGGTGTCTTTGTTTTTTACCTCTACTTTGGAATTTTTTCCCGGTCTAGCGTTCGATCCCGGCCCGGGCTAACCAAGCCTTCCATCCCTCCGGGGGTCGGGTAAATTGGTACCAGACTTCTGGTAAGGTAAAGACACTTATTTGGTATAGCGACTGGCTCTCGCAAGTCATTGTACAGGCCAAACACGCATTCACCTTGTTTCTACAGTTCTGAGCGGAACACCCTTAAGGGATTCATCCCCTTACCTTTTATTAGGGTGGCCCAAAAGTTCGTGTGCATTTCAGATTCTGACTTTCTTTATTAATAATTCAATACAAACCCACAAACGGCCAATACGGTTATTATGGTCAATCACAATTCTTTACGGGATCCACGGCAAAGAGTTGTGCCTAGTCATAATAACCTTATTGGTCGTTTATTTGCCTTTCTTGAATTGTAAATAAAAGAAGTCAGAATCTGAAATATACACGAATTTTTGGGTCACTCTAATACCTTTGCGTATCCATCACTTTTCAAAATGTTCGTTCTGCAAATATTAGCGCTTGAATTGTCCACCGAGATCCAGCAATATTTTATTTGTGCCATCGTAACGAAATATTACGCTCTGCTCGTGATCCGGCGATAACCACGTCTCAGTTAGAATCACAATATCAAAGTTAAAACTAGTAATTGCAAACAGCAGCGCAGCATAATTTTTTTAGCGAGCGAATATTGGGAGTATCCATCACCAAAAGCAAATATTAGCGCTTGAATTGTCCACCGAGATCCAGCAATATTTTATTTGTGCCATCGTAACGAAATATTACGCTCTGCTCGTGATAGGTCCTGTTTTAGTCGAGCACCAGTTGGCTGTTTTTCTGCATTTTGGCGAAAGGCACTGGCCCTTTGGCGAAAATAACCGGCGATGTCATCATGTCATTCTATTTTTATTTCTTTTTTTTATGGTCGTGTACAGTAGAACTCTTGACTTTCATATAAATGATAGACCAAGCAAAAATAGTGGCGCTAGCTGGATTTGAGCCAGGAATCTTCGGGGCGCCGGGGTACTCCACCGCCACACCAGAAAGGATTTTACCATCAGCTGTTGGCTTTTGCGAAGGACTAAGGCAAAATGAACTGTTCCAAAAGTATAAAAGGTATGGCACTCAATGAGGAGGTGGTCCATCATCCCTCAGCTCAGGAACGGTCCGAGAAGTGGGTTGGAACCTTATTTGAGCCCGATTTTCGAGCGTAGGAGAGTTTCAACATAAGGTGGTAGATGTCCCCTACGGCCTGAGGGTATGCTATACCTAGGTAGTTTGGCCTTCATCTTTTGGCGAGGGTAAGGAGCCTCCTGGGTTAAGGGCTCGTTTAGACGCCGCGCGGCGAAAGTGCAATATCGAAGCGCAATCAGTAATTAACGCCATTGATCGAATTTGCTCCTTTGCGTTAGTGGCGCAGTCCGGTGGCGCCGCGTCTAAGCAGAAAAAAAAAATTAGGCATATAATCATATAGGGAGGAAATGAAACGAAAAAAGTGAATTTCGTCAGAATGCAGCCTTCTAAAAAACCTGAACGACCAGTAAGTTTGCCTATATGAGGCACCACCGGACTGCGCCACCAATGCAAATGAGGAAATTCGATCAATGACGTTAATTGAAAGACTTATATATTTGGAGATGCTAGGTTATTCGCAAAACACTGACATCGGACGGGAATTGAACCCGCGTCTTTCTGTTTCCGGCAGACTGCACTAACCACTGTGCTACCGATGTACTACGTAGCGAGTCTCCTAGCATCTCTTTCTTGAATGACGTTAATTATTGATTGCGCTTCAATTTTGCATTTTCGCCGCGCGGCGTCTAAACGAGCCCTTAAAGAGGGTTAGAAGCCGTCTGGGTTAAGGGGGGGGGTAGGGTTGGGTATATGGTAAGCGCCTGGATGGTGTTTACGCCGAGAGGAGTATGACCATCGTCGTCATCGCCGTCGGAACACGTTGAGAGAGACGGGGCGGTGTTGTGATTGATTGTATCGCGTCTCATCAGCATCACTTCACGCTACTCACAAACCCAACCGCCACTGTTCCCCTTTACCCATCGAGTCCTCCCGTCCATGGAGGAGGTAGTTAGGCCTTCACTAACCCTGGATTCGTGCCCTTCAACACCCAGCGTTCAACCTGGATGCAGAATTGTTCAGTTGTTGCGTAATGTAGTGCGCGTTTTTCCGCGACAACACCCATTTTGGCTCATTCTAGTGCTCGTAATGCTGCCCTTTATTGTTAGAGAACCAGTTCTCTCTACTAATACCGCCAAACATTTAGAGTATACCATCGTCGCTGGTAATCTGTCCTCTCATCCGTCATCGATGTGACTTCTGGACGGAATTGAGAACTTGACAGAAGGCCAGAGAGCACATTTGGCTGTTGTTTCCAGTTCTCTAGCCGGGGTATGTTGTTCTTGTTTTGTTTATTTATTCAAATAGTTATGGGTTTTCCCGCATTTCTGTTGTGCGTGGATGTAGGTGATTCGTCACGGCGCATCCGCTTCCGTGACCGCTTCTGTTCCGCTGCGGCGCTACTCGTTCTCTTGTCTTATTGTCAGCCGAGATTTGTCGTGCTCGTTTCGCTATCGTGCGGGTTTCGGTCGTTTTCGGGGATTTTTCGTTTCATATCGATTCACTACTCTTTAACTATGCTCCTGAACGACTTATATAATTGAAGATGCTAGGTTATTCGCAAAACACTAACATCGGAGCGGAATTGAACTCGCGTCTTTCTGTTTCCGGCAGACTGCACTGACCACTGTGCTATCGATGTACGTTGCGACCCCCTAGCATCTTTCTTAAGCCCGGTCGGGCTGTAGCTATCAGCACTCACCCGCAATCACGGGAATGAGACGGTAAGCCGATATCGGCAGTTACCAGTTAAGCTGATAGCATTTTTGGTATAACACGAAACTATACTGCTATTTGCCGCTTTCAAAACTTAACTGGTAACCGCCGATATCGGCTTACCGGCTCATTCCCGTGATTGCGGGTGAGTGCTGATAGCTACAGCCCGAACGGGCTTAAGAAAGATGCTAGGTGGTCGCAACGTACGTCGGTAGCACAGTGGTTAGTGCAGTCTGCCGGAAACAGAAAGACGCGGGTTCAATTCCCGTCCGATGTCAGTGTTTTGTGAATAACCTAGCATCTCCAACTATAAGTCATTCAGCTAGTTCTCGTCTATAGACCGCTAAACAAAAAGCGGCAAATAGCAGAATAGTTTCGTGTTATGCTCCTGAACCATTGTTTGTTGCGCTTGTTTGCTCCCGCCCACTTTGTGGCCACAGCTGGCCCGTCGGTACCGGAAGATTATCGTCCAGAACAGAAGAGGAAAAATATCATTAGTTTTTGATCCTTTTTTGTTACTTCTGCTGATTTCTCACTTTCTCCCAGCTTTCATTTTGACTGTCAAAAGTGGTATTTGGGAATCGCTATTCTTAAAACAGAACATTTATATGTGAAATTCCAGTTTTTTACCACTTTTCTGCGGGTTACTATTATGCGTACTAGAATAGGATGTTGCAATGATGGTGCTAGATCTATCGCAAAAATTGCCTCTCAGGCGGGATTCGAACTCGCGTCTCAACCTTTCCGAGGCTTTGCACTATATGATCCATTTGTGTTGAGACCCGGGTTCGAATCCCGTCTGAGATGCGACTTTTGCGGTAAACCTGGCATCTTTATTGCAAAAGCGTTTATAATTATAAAGTAAATGTTTCGGTATTTTCGAAATGCGCCTAGAATATTGAGAAAACGCGTGATGTAGAGGTAAGAGTCGGTGTTGTCCGTTGAACGACCGGACGGTCGATCTTCGTTGGGGACAACCAATGCTTCCATCCCTACGGGGTCGGGTAAGTTGATACTAGACTTGCCTGAGAAGCTGGAGACAGTGACTCAGTCATTGTATAAGCCATATACCTCAGATCACCATGTCTCTACGTTTCTGAGTGGGAAGTGAGCGCATGGCGCATCCTTGGGGGACTGATAAGCGCTGATCACTTTTATCTTTCACCTAGAATATTGAAGGGATGTGATGTTTGTTTTTTTAATTGTGAAACGATTGTTTGTGAGAACAGTTTGAATTTCACTTTTCCTGGTTTTGGATCGATATGTCTAAGGGCTCGTTTAGACGATGTGCGACGAAAATGCAATATCGAATCGCAATCAATAATTAACTTCATTGATCGAATTTGCTCCTTTGCGTTAGTGGCGCAGTCCGGTGGCGCCGCGTCTAAGCAGAAAAAATAAGCATATAATCATATAGGGAAGAAATTAGACGAAAAAAAGTGAATTTCGTCAAAATGTACTTTAATGAGGAATAGCAGCCTTCTAAAAAACCCGAACGACCAGCAAGTTTGCCTATATGAGGCGCCACCGGACTGCGCCACTTATGCAAAGGAGCAAATTCGATCAAGGACGTTAATTATTGATTGTGCTTCGATTTTGCATTTTCGCCGCGCGGCGTCTAAACGAGCCCTAATGTTTACGAGTTGATTATAAATTTCCCTTTTCCTTGACGTCAAATATGTTCCTCCTTCCGAATAATTGTCCATAATTCCTAATTTCCTTCTCGTTCCACCAATTCGTCATGTGCAACCATCCGCCGATGAGCAAAACAATCGAGTTGTTCGGCTTTGACTATCATTTTATGAACGCCAGCGGTAGCAATAAAAACGGCAGGAAAACCCTTCAATTTCGATACGATTTTGGCCGCATGTATCAGTCGATCTGTCCAGATGATTCTTTAAAGATCCTCCTCCATATCCATTCACCATTAAAGGTTTTAGTGTAAAGTTAGCGCATTAGATGCCGCAGAAAGCGAAGTGTTCGTTGACAGAGGTGCTACTAAATGACCTTGGCTGCTAAATGCAGCGCTTTCCCTTTCTGTATACTTTACACAAACGGTCAAACGATGGAATTTTCCAGCTTAGAGTTTCTCTGGTGTTGGTTGTTCTCTTTGCATTTCTATATGATCCATTTAATGTTCTTGTACTGCTCGAATTGTCATCTAAACAAAAACCGGCTGACGTAGTGACGCGCCATGACTTCGTTCGTTGGTCAAGGTTGCCGCGCGACTGCGGAAGTGCACTTGCAGCCTTGACGTGATGTCAGAGATGCGCCGTTCTTTCGCTTTTTTCATGCACTTGAGAATTCAAAAATTATTTTCCGTCCAAATTAAGCGGAATAGAGGACAAGAAAAGCCTTGAAATTCTCTTGGATGGAGACCTACTATAGTTTATTTTATTTCATTTTATTTACACTGTTAGGTGCGCCAAATGAAACACATGATGAATACTAAACAGTAATATTGTGCTTAATTTCAATTTTTGATCTTAATTTTTAATCTTTAGCTCTTGCTCAACAACGATAGGAATCAATCGAAAGCTTCTTTCGGACTTTAGTCATATTGTAGCGCGAACTTGGGCGATGCTGTTGCGTCGCGGCGCGATTAAATTGAATTGGTCCGGGTTGTTGCCTCACATAGCTGAAAATATATTTGAACCAGCCATTCAGCGGCCTACAAGACGCTAAATGAACTAATGAATAGTAGGAAACATATAGAAAATATTTATAGTTACAAATAAAACGAAGATCTCCTCTTTCATAATACTGTCTACGGTCGGTCTGGCCTCAGCAAAAGCCAGCTTTGCTCAGGGAGAACATCTATCACGAGAGGAGGATCGTCCAATTTTGTGGTGGCTAGGGCTAAAAAAGTGTAGGCTGCATTTCTTTACCAACAGAGTGGTACCAGCCTACCTTAATTTCAGGAGAAAACAGACTATTCCTGTGAGTTTTAAAACATTTAGGAGATTATTAGACAAATCACTTTAGCCATGACGGTGTCCGGTTTTCTTTTCTTTTTTATTCATGCATTAGCCTGCAGTTCTGTCTTGTTCATTTTCTTCTACATTTTCTCATTTCACTTCCTTCACTTCAGTTGATTGTTTTTATGAATATCTCTGAAGGTGTTTGGAAGATTTCGTTACAGTTCGTTGTTTGCTGTTGCCGATTCTTTTCGTGTTTGTGTTTTGTCAATTCCACATGGCATGCCCATGTAATAAACAAACAAACAAACGAACGAAGAACAAAAAGCATGCAGCAAAAAACGGCGAGGAATTGAAAAGACGTCACTGGGAGTACGGTAACGGGCAATCGTGGCTGTATCCTAGAGTTGACAAACAGACATCGTGGTTTCGCTTATTTATTAGTAGGATAGAAGAATTGTAGCGCAGTTGTTCTGAAGTTGAACTGCGACTTCCGAACAGCAGCATGTGTGGATAATCCGAGTGCATTATTCCAAGATCCAGTATTTACCATTTTCGTTTTGGATTGGACACTTTTCAAATCACGTCGGACGTTTTTCAAACCACGTTGGAAGTTTTCTGAGCCAAACGTCCGACGTGATTTGAAAAACGTCCAATTTGGTTTGAAAAACGTCCGACGTGGTTTGAGAAACGTCCAATTTGGCTTGAAAAGCGTCCGACGTGGTTTGAAAAACGTCCAAATCAAAGTGAAAATGGTATATAATCTTCTTGATTCGATCAATAATCGATCGGGCCAAATCGATCGTTCTCAGTTCAGGATGTCCTCATCGTCGTGGCACAATGGAATGTTCTACTGTAAGGCGGTGCCGTTGACCGTCTTGTTGACGTTGTTTATTTCGCTGATCGGATATGTTTCTTGGAGGTGAGTCGCAGATTTTCACTAAGTTCTTCTTTTTATTCTCTAATCTACTAGTTCAGAAATAGCAAAGAAAAACAAGTAAAAAACAAAAGTTGATAAATAGGCATATTAATAATAAGTAGATATAAATAGTGTATAAGTCCAAGTGTTGCAGCATTCACATTTTCAATCCAGTCCCGTTACGTATCCACATGAACTGTGCAATTTACGTCGGCGAGGAGGGTAAGGAGAATCTCGAAGCCTACAAGCACAACCGAACTGTCCAGACGCGCACTGTCGCTCTTAACGATTCCAAGTAGGTTTCCCGGACTTTTACGAGAACGAAAAGACTTTCAGAGAAAGTCTTCCTGTCCTTCAGGTGCTGGACGATCAGAAAACGGCGCTATCTGCCTACTGAAGTACCGGACAGCATGGAAGTCCATCACAATGTCTACTTTCTGAAAATCGTCAGCAAGGTAATCGTATTAGGTTCTAGCTTTAGCGAACTGGTATTTGTCCGAATGGTTATAAGCAGGGGTGTGTGGAACTTCCGTCTCCGTGTTCCGAATTCCGGTTTCCGGCCGTTTTTCGTCCTTCCGTTCCGTTTCCGTGTTCCGCTTTTTTTGGGTCGAACACTGAAGCTGAAGAAAAACGGAGAGCTACACTGTGTAGGCTAACAAAAGGGAGACTGGAGTTATTGTGCTGACGTCGCCACGTTTGAGAGGGTGACACGGCCAGTACAGTATCTTCCCCGCAGGAACCTCGCTGTGCGGGTCCCGTATGGATCTCGGGCGAAGCCGTTACTTGTTTCTCACCATTTTGGGACAATGTTCCCTACGTTGTTGCTACTTTTCGTTCATTTCATGTGTGTTTTTGGCTTCGTACTATCGCGACATTAAGAGTGTGGATCGTAGGCCTAAGTTGCGGTTAGATTCGAGTCTGGGTTTTTAGCAGGGGTGTGCGGAATTTCCGTTTCCGTGTTCCGAATTCCGGTTTCCGGCCGTTTCTGGCCCTTCCGTTCCGTTTCGTGTTCCGCTCTTTTTTCGGGCGGAACACGGAAACGGAAGAAAAATCAAAAGAGCTCACTGTGAAGGCTAACAAAAGAGAGACTGAAGTTTTTATGCTGACGTCGATATTATCCATTCGAATTCTGTACGAATGAAACCAATACAGTGAAGTACACCCTCCTAAAAAACTTGCAATCAAGTATTTGTCGGCACCTGCCGCATCATCGGAGTGCGAGAGATTGTTCTCTTCTGCTATTTTTATTACAAACGATCTGAGAGAAAGCCTCTCTCCCGAGAATCTTGAAAAACCACTGTTCCTCCCCCATATCATGCTCGTTTTTGGCTTCTGATTCTATTTTGAAAGCATTCTTGTCTATCACGCAGAAAAGTTTCGTCTTTCTGTACGTACTTGTACCAACTTTGGTTTATAATGGAATTTACAAAGAAGAATAAAATTGATATGGTTTTTTAGGGTGAATTTTCACCGTTTACTTTGAAGCTCTCACTAACCGTGGAACGCTTTCACTAAAATAATAGACACATTCTAGTCGAAACAAAGCGAGCATTCTGTTGTATAGAAACAGGAATGAAAAGGTTTCGTGGTCCAGTTTTGGCTGAATTCCAATAATTTAGTGATTTTTGCACTATTTCCGTTTCCGTGTTCCGTATTCCGGTTTCCGGCCATTTTTGACCATTTCCGTTCCGTCTTCCGTCCTTCGCTTTTTCAAAAAAGATTTCCGCACACCCCTGGTTTTTAGCCTACAGTGCGCTGAGTGTGGTGGTATGCTGTGGCTTGAGAGCCCACACCCGTACTTATGCATAAGCTTTAAGCCTAGAGTTTTCACCCTTATGTCGAAGCTGTTGAGATTCGTTTTTTGATGAAAACGTTTTGTGGTCCGTTGTGGCTTAATTCCATTAATTTAGTGACTTTTGCACTATTTCCGTTTCCGTCTTCCGGTTTCCGGTCATTTTAGCTCTTTCCGTTCCGTTTTTCGTCTTCCGCTTTTTCCAAAGAAAAAAAATCCGCACACCTCTGGATATAAATCGTTATCACCCCCCCCCCCACGACTTGATCGGACAATGCATTATAAACACCACCATTTAGGACAGTCTTAGTATCCTGAGGTTCGATTTACCCCATAGACGAGGTTAGCCTATAGATGTGCTCTTGCAGAACTATGACTTTCTCGAGGAAGTGATGACGATGATGTACTCACCGCTGCACTTCTACTGCTTTGCGATCGACAGCAGTGCCACCATCGAGTTTCAGCAGCTGGTACGTTATCTTTTACCCTCGAGGGTAAGTAAATGGTGGTGTTTAGGTCCGGAATCTGGGCGAATGCATTCTGAACATCATTGTTCCACCGGGCACATTTGACACCAACACTGCTAAAGGCACGTTTGCCGCGTTGAACTCCTGCTATGTTGGCATGGAGAAGTTCCCCTGGAGGCATACCATCGTCACAGCGGTATGTGCTTTTTCGAAGATATGTTTTGGCGCCACTGACACCTGCACGGTTGTGAGATCGATCCTCGTCTGAGCTAACCGAGCCTTCCATCCCTCGGAGGTCCGGTAAACTGGTACCAGACTTGTCCTACTATATAATAAGCGAAACACAAGCGATGTTTGTCATGGGTGGCTCATATGGGTCCCGCCGCGATTGTCCGTTACCGTACTCCCTGGACGTATTTCATCAGTCCCTCGCCGTCTTTTACTGCATGATTTTTGATCTTCGATCTTTTGATCTTGTTTTTGATGTTTTTAGTGTTATTGTTTTTAATGTTATTGCTTTTCGTTTGTAGTGTCAGCGAAGACCCCTTTAAAGCCGTAATGGGCCGGGCCGCTGAATGGCTGGTCTGGGAATATGAAGACAACGGAATGTCTGTCGGCTGGCTCCCGAAATTCACTCTATAGGCGAAATACCCGGGCGAAGATCGGTCGCTTAACCGTATCAGTGCCGGTGGCGCCTCTAACCGCTGTACCACATGCTACGTTAAAAGAAAAGGTAAAAGATAAAGGTGCCGGCGTTGATCAGTCCCCTGAGGACGCGCCGCCGCATTCGTGTTCCATTCAAGTCGTAGAGGCTTGGTGAATGCGTATTTGGCCTATACAATGACCTGCGGGGGCCAGCCGCTATACCAGGTCAGTGTCTTTACCTTCCCAGACAAGTCTGGTACCAATTTACCCGACCCCGGAGGGATGGAAGGCTTGGTTAGCCAGGGCCGGGATCGATCGCTCGACCGTGCGGGTGTCAGCAGCGCCTCTTGCCACTGTACCACGCGGGCCCTCCGATAAAAGAAACAGTTTGAAAATCGGATCTTTTATGGTTTTTTAGGAGAATGAGATGCCGATCCACTCGATCCACTACATCGCCGACAACGCCCGTCGTCTCGCCGAGGCCGCCAGAATCGGTCGAGTGACGATTTCTGAGGAACACGCTCGAATACTTGACCGCGACTTCACCAAGGCCAGCGCACAAGACCAAGGTTGAACTGGTGAATTGCCCGAGGCTATTTTCCGCTCGATTTTAGGTCTTTCTTACAGAATACCTGCGACGAGCCCTGTGCACCTGGTTGAATGGCCATCGGTTTCCGCTGACTATGCCGCGCAGCTTTCAAACGCCACTGTTCAGATTCATCGGCGAGCAAAATTTTGAGAAGTGTGAGGTGAGGCGCTCATGAGTTCTTCTTCCTTTGGCTTCTGATTTTGTTGTTCGCTTTCTTCTCTACTAGTTATTTATTTTTTGTTTTCGGTGCATGTTTTCTGGTTTTTATAATCCATTTGGGTCAGCATTCACTTTTCATTGTCAAGAGCTTTCCTTTGAATATTTCAGTTTCACATTTTAGCCACTTTCTATCGACTTTGACAAGCACGTAGCATTGGACGTGTGCCGAACGAATCGCTTTGATTCGAAGGGCAACTGTATCGTCGGCATGGAAGACTACGACTATACCACGTAAGTGAAATTAAAGAAGAACCGAATTTGCGTCAACCGCCGAGCACTGACTCCAACTCGGTGCAGCTTCGGCCCTAGTCCGTCCGGGATTGAACTTTTCATTTTATTTATTTTACGCCTTTTCATAGACGTGCTAAAAATGGTCTGTGGTACAATTAACAGGAAAAACTCGATAAAAAAAGGAAAAAATGAAATAAAATTGAAACAAAACAAAGCTCAGTGAGCTAGTAATTCAAGCAGAGGGAAAGAGACATTGCTAATATTCCTAATATTCGAAACGAAACGCATCGTAATTTTTTGCCACTTTGGTGACAGCGTTCTCGCAAAAAGCTTGAGTCTGCTAGTCCGAACCGCTCATTGAGATGCCAAATATTTCAACAATCGAGAATCTTAATGCTCGCAGTGTAGTAGTAGAAGGCGCTACTATCAGCCGTAAAGTCCGGGATCGGTCATCGTCCGAGGTCTACCAGTCCTTGCATCGCCTTAGGGTCGGATACAAGAGATGTTTAGGAAGGCGAGGACACTGAGCTGTACATGGATTGGTCTCCGTAGGCGTAGGTTTTAGGTCGCCTCTAGGAATCACAGTAAGGCCATTGTTATACCATAACGCCAGCGAGCGAGCGACTGCCGCACGACCGTTGAGCGAACTTCAATGCTTTGCGACGAGAGAGTGGGAGTTGCGAGTGTGTTGCGAAATTGCGCTCGGGCGACGGCATGACACCGAGTCATGCCGTCGCCCGAGCGGCCGGTGGGACAACTGACACAGACACGTCTGCTACCGCGTGTCTGATACTGATTAGTGTCAGTGGCGCAGCCGAGCGTCGAGCGAAATCGCTGGCATGACAATGGCCTAAAAGTAGAGTGTACGGCGCATCCTAAGGGATTTATCGAACACCTAACATTTACCATCACTATTTATATATTTATTTAGTATTTTCTTATATTCACATGGATCTACATTACAACCAAAACTAGTGCTGTTGAGTTAAAAATGACTTAAGTCCGAAGATATTTAGCATCGTTGTACCTTGCGTATAACTAACTCCCTGGATGGGCTGTGTATCTTAAAATGCTAATAGGCCATTTTTAAACTTTTTCTTTCGAGAATGCTTCATAAGGTCGCAAGAGTTTTCTGTGAATTTTGCTCCTTCTAACCCTCCGATGACTTTCTCGGCTCCCGAGTGATTTGTTAGTTAGGATGGTTGCTAGTCGAGGCTGGGGCGTTTATTTTTTTTTCCATCTAAAAATCTCTGAGTTGATGAAATGTTTTTCTTAAATCTTATCTGTGTAGTGTTCTCTGTTAGGTTTCTATGTTGTTTTGTGTTGGAGTTTGGTTTTTTATAGTGATGGGGACGTAGTCAAGTAAATGAATAAATAAATAAATACAGTTGTCTGCGAATTTAGTTGGTAATATCTGAGGAAAAAGAAAAAGAATTCAATCTTTCTCGAACTTTTGTTTTCAGAAGATCTCGGAATCTGTTCGTGAAAGCCGATCCGTACTTTGATCACGGCATCATTCAGTGCGTGAACGAGTTCGTCTATCAGCGAACGTACAAGGATGGGCTCGGCGAAATCACCTACTTCTGAGCTGCTCCGTTGTTTACCCTAACCCACGCCATCGGTCTTTACCGCTCTACTATACCCTCATCATTAACGATTGACACTCGAAACGGGCTCCACTCTTGCTTACCCACGTTGTTCTCAATTTGACCTTTGCAGTCGATTCATTCTCGGTGCTTTCCCGCGGTGCGGTCCATTTCTCTTTCATTGTTTTGTACATATCGTCTCATCGAGCTCATTTCTAAGTCAATATTATTGATACGATCGACTTCGAGAATTTCCTGCTGATCATCTACGACGCGACGTCATCGTCCAAATTCCGTTTTTACCGCTGTTATTCGATCTGACAGATTCGATTTGTCGCCTTATCTTATCGATTCGCCACTTCTTGTCACCGCTGCCCCGGTGCTGTTTGTGGTTTCCGTCTTATTTGTACCTATCTAATAGATAAACTATTGAATTTAGCTAGATATTAAAAAGCTCTTCATTTGAAAAGCATAAATTGCCATCTGGAATCTCGGAATCAGGCTCTGCAGTTTACTTAAGTATGTTTGACCACAGTCATAGAGGTGACAAGAGCTTCGCTTTGAACTATAACAGTTTTTTCTCTTCAGCTACTATTTTGTTTTGTATATTATAGTTTCCTTAGATCTGTAGTACAGAAGTAGTTTTCAAAGGAGGTCGAGAACAAGCTGCTGCTTTTCTGGAGGTCAAGCTTCTTTAGAAGGTCCGGTGCTGTTTCGTTTTCTCTGCTTTCTTGTTCTAGCCGGCCTTTTTGTAGCGGTCTCTTAAGAGAAAAATTGCCCTAGGCAGGATTGCGGAAAATCAAAATGCTCTTAATGGACGTTCTACTTCACTGAAACCCGAAAAATGGCTATGATGTACAGTACCTTCAGTATTTTTCCGCCAAAACCAAAACCAGTGCTGTACAGTTCGAAATGACTAGAGTCCGAAGATATTTAGCATCGTTGTTCCTTGAATCAGGCTCTGCAGTTTACTTCAGTATGTTTCACCATAGTCATAGAGGTGACAAGTGCTTCGCTTTGAACTGTAACAGTTTTTTTTCTTCGGATACTATTTTGTTTTGTATTTTATAGTTTTCCTAGATCTTTAGTACAGAAGTAGTTTCCAAAGGAGGTCGAGAACAAGCTACTGCTTTTCTGGAGGTCAAGCTTCTTTAGAAGGTCCGGTGCTGTTTCGTTTTTTCTGCTTTCTTGTTCTAGCCGGCCTTTTTGTAGCAGTCTCTTGAGAGAAAAATTGCCCTAGGCAGGATTGCGGAAAGTCAACAGGCTCTCAATGGACGTTCTACTCCTATGAAACCCGCTAGATGGCTGTGATATAAGTGCCGTTGGTATTTTTCCGCCAAAACGCTATTTAAACGATATAGATAGTTTTTACCGTTCACTCGCCATAAATCACTTCAGAATTATTTGTACTGAATGAAAAACGCATGGACGTACTCAGAGGAGCATGATCCATCCAATGGTAAAGATAGTGTAGTGGAATTATGATTTTTTTTTTGATTTTCATGTGGGTGTGGTTGACCTCGCCAAGGTGACGACCACAGACCGTCCTCGTTAGTGACGCCCTGTGGCATTTATCTAAAATACGGAAATAGTTATTGTTTCCGCATTTGAATGAAATTGTAGATTTCGGTCGGTGAGAAAAGTAGCGGAATAGTCATGCTGAAGCGATTAGAGGCGGGATCTTCTGGAAACCCCTTAGGCACGTCGAGTGTAAAGTTTGAATGTCAGTCGTGTGCGTGGCGCAGCCCACAGGCGATCACGTCTGGTCGCTTTTTCGCTCAAAATTTTTGCTTAATACAGGAGGCTGCTACTGTGCTAGCTCTTCACTCTCAACCATATTTATCGGTACTCCTTAGGGCTCGTTTAGACGCCGTGCGAAAATGCAAAATCGAAGCGCAATCAATAATTAACGTCATTGATCGAATTTGCTCCTTTGCGTTAATGGCGCAGTCCGGTGGTGCCGCGTCTAAGCAAAAAAAAAGGCATATAATCACATAGGGTCGAAATAAAAAAGGGAATTCCGTCAAAATGTCCTTTAATAAGGAATAGCAGCCTTCTAAAAAAACCGAACGACCAGTAAGTTTGCCTATATGAGGCGCCACCGGACCTCGCCACCAATGCAAAGGAGCAAATTCGATCAAGGACGTTAATTATTGATTGCGCTTCAATTTTGCATTTTCGCCGCGCGGCGTCTAAACGAGCCCTTATGTATTTAGTTCAGAAATAGTCCAAAATCCACAGAAACTGTTGATGGAACCCTATCCCTGCGACAAGATCACTCAGGCGCCAAATGTCGAACCGTACTTTCTGCATCATCTTCTACACTCCAGCTATGGCATACGGCAAGGTTGCTTTTGAATTTTAGAGGTGAAAAAATAATAAGCAGAGTACCATACGCGCCGCAACAATAAAACGACGGTAGCGGCGCTCCGGAGCGCCGAAATGCGCCGTTTCGGTGTCCACGCGTGGTGAACCGGACGGAGTCGACCGCAGTTCATTTGCGCCCCATGCCCAGCAGGCCGCGGTAGCTCCTGTGCTAACTCTCTCACTCTCAGGACCATATTTATCGTTTACGGAGCCTAGCTGAGTGCTCAAATCCGAAACGGATCCGAAAATCGAGGGGTCAACAAATTGACTGAAAACACGTTTCATGAATTTGGGAAAAGTGTACATGGAGGGATAAAGCTCAAGCTGCTAAGCTCGAATATATACTTATTTTTGTGAACAAACCAATTTCGAAGAAGTTATTAAAAAACGGCGAGTTTTGCGCTCCGAGGCGCCGCTACCGCCGCTTATCGTTGCGGCGCGTCCGGAATAGATAATAAAATTGTAAAATGTAAAATTTGTAGAAAATTGTATTTAAAGAATGTAAAAATTGTAAAAAAAATGCACTCTTACAATTTTACCGTGAAAAATCCGGTTTAGCTGGGCTGGAGCAGCTCACCGGCTACGAGGATTGCAACTTCCTGCTGACCGACGTCGTCTGGGAACACGCCGACGGTCCAAATAAGGCGATTTTGAAGGTCACAAATCCACTGGAGGCTGAGGACGACAAGAATCTTGGTAAGATTCTATCATTTTATCATTATCTTGTTGCGCTTTTCCCTTATTTTAGTGGTTTATATGGACAACTATTGTAAATGTTATAAAAATCGTAAAAATATTGTATTTAAAAATGGGAAAATTGTAAAAAATGCTTTTCTAGAATTTTATTGTAAAAATGTTGTAAAAAATATGAAAAGATGCATTCCTAGAGTTTTTGCTCGATTTTTTTGAAGGTGCCTTTTACATATTTTCAGATTTCCAACTGAAAGTGTTCTATAAATTCTATTATTTTATCCTTATCTTGTTGCACTTTTTCCGTATCTCAGTTGGTTTATGTAGACAACTATTGTAAACGTTGTAAAAATCCTAAAAACAATATTGTATTCAAAAAATGAAAAAAAGAGATCCAGTGAGAGTGTGAGAGATCGAGATCCAATTTTATTGTAAAAAATGTTATAAAAAATTGTGACAGAATGCATTCCTAGAGTTTTTGCTCATTTTTTGAAGGTGCTCTTACATTTTCAGATTTCCAGGTGAAAGTGTGCGAGATTCTTAACAAACGTGGCGTCCCTTGTCCTAAGATCATCAAACGTAAAGACGGTCTAGACTGGGCAAAGGAGGAGGTGCTGGAGGGAGGTGAGTACGGTAGAAAGAGAGTACGGTAGGCTTCCTCTATCCAGAACAACTTTTAGTTTGCTTACCCGTGCGTCTATTCGAAGTCTTACCTGGAACGAACCTGGAGAACTTCCCATTTGAACCCCGACTGGTGGAAGAAATCGGAGAACTCCTCGCCAGAGTTCATGTTGCCGTTGATGAGGCCAAATGTAAGAATAAGTCGGTCGAATTCAGGTAGTCGGTTAACCCAATAGGTCAAAGTTTCAGTAACGGTTACCCACGTGCCGTACATCGCTGTCGAACACAGACAAAGTATTCTACGAGAAGCCGATCTGCAGTTACAGCGCTCGATCATCTCCGCGGAACGAGCACAGCTGATCCGGGAATGTCTCGGCGAGTTCGACGAGCTGATCGCCAGCCATCACCAACAGAACGACTTCGGTAAGTGGCACCTTCGATGTACGCCCCGCCGATTTTAAGGTGAAGTCGGGTGCATGGCGCACTCCAAGGAATCATCTCTGGAATCTGTTTGTAGGTGTGATCCACTCCGATTTTAATGAGACGAACATTCTCGTGTCCGTGGAGGACGGAGTGGCAAAGGTGTGGTTTGCTCATTTCTACGTTTTGTAAAAATATGAAAATAAAATCAAAATAACATATAAAAATATAAAAACTAACATATAAATAAATATATGAAAACAAAAATGTAAAAATTAAAGGTATCATATGAAAATTCGGTTTATATTAAATTGAATTCTGATTATATCAAATTAAATTTATACAAAAATAACAATTTGAACGGCGGTATGTCGGACTTTTGATTGCTTATAACCATGTTTGACTGCTTTACTTCTATTCAGTCCCTTCCGCTTCTTGGTGTATGTGGATTTGTAGGGTCTATACCTGGTATTTTCCTGTTTCCCGGAATCTTCCAGAATTTCGGTTTGATTTTTTTTGCTTTTCTTGATTTTTTTCGATTCAGCCATTTCGGCTTCTTTGTGGAGGAAAATGTGCTGCGTTTCCGGCCTCCACCCTAAGGGCTCGTTTTGAGTGTGCGCGACGGGCGACGCGAGCACATGGAGAAGGTGCAAATCGACCATACCGTAGGAACTGATCGATTTGCATCTTTTGCATGTCGTCGCGTCGCCCGTCGCTCGCACTCTGAACGAGCCCTGAAGGCACAGATTTTTCCAGGTCACTGGAGTTCTCGACTTTGGAGACATGCACGAGTCATGTAGAATAGTCGACATTGCATCCACCGTGCTCTATCTTCATCTGTCCGATCGTCTTAAACAAGGGTATACATTCGCTTCGTTTTTTAACCTCGTTTATACCTAGATCGCGCCGCGACGCGACCGTCTATGGCTGTAGCACGACTTGGTGTCGTTCATACTTTTGCCGCCACTCCTGGCGCCTGGAGCGTAGGGATCTATGCGTCCATTATAATTCTCACTATTCCAGTTAAAGCACGAATTCATGGCGCCTCCTTTGAGTCCCACTTATCACTATCAGAATTATCGCATCGATTAATTTGATTTTTTCCAAAACGCTTATTTTTGATTTTAGAGTGGAAGCTCTGGCCAAAGCAGTTATGACCGGATATAGCCGGGCTAGACCACTGCCCGACTGCACTCACCTGCTAACAGCCATGAAAGCGAGGCTGTCGTGCTCCCTGATCTATGGATTACGGTATGGACTACTGTAATTGAAGTCTAACGAGCTAAAACGAAACAAAAACATCTTTAAAAGTTTTGAACTATTTGCCAAAAAAGCTATTTATCAGTGTTAGAAAGTCCCGGTCGCCGCCTCGTCTTATAGTTAGTATTGTTAACCTAGATAGGATCCCTCCTATTATGTAACTCTGAGCTTGATCTACAATATTGTTGGATAATATAATAGGATCTACAATATGGTTGATAACCAGCCACTCAGCGGCCTGCCGGTCGACAAACACACACTAAGAACAAAAATACATGAATTGAAATATAGATTTGGAATAGAACAAAAAAGATTCAAAATAAAACGATGAACAAATAGCATGTAGTAGAAGACGGCGAGCTGAACTGATGAAATGCGTCCCTGGGTGTACGGTAACGGGCAATCGCGGCGGGACCCATATGAGCCACCCATGACAAACATCGCTTGAGTTTCGCTTATTATATAGTAGGACTTATTATATAGTAGGATAGGATCCTCGGTTGTGTGCAGTTGACAGCTGTATTTCTTTTTTCTCACGGCTGTCTCATTTTGCTGTAATAAATAAATAAATAAATAAATAAATAAATAAATAAAAACGAAAATAAAATAAACTCAACAAATGAGAAGGTATGATATCTCTAATCACTGATATGTCCGGTGTAATCGCAGTTTTAAAAAACCATTTTTATATGTACCTTATCCACCTCCTCCTACCATTTGCTGATTTAAAAATCACTCTGTACAGGACAGCTCGAATCAATTTCCGCGGAGGCGACGTAAACTATGTCCTACGAACGCAAAGCAACGGATGGAACGTTCTGGAGGTTGGTTGAAGTCTGGTTTTCGGAGATCCTCTCAAATAAGCTATTTTTTGCAGGAGCTTCATAAAAAGCCGATTGGTGAGGACAATAAGCTGAACGAAAAGTAAACCTCCCAGGCGTTTATGAGCGGATCTGTAGGTTCTCCACGATAAATGCTCAGATTATTTTATGAAAATTAATAAAACAATTATTCTCCATATCAGTTGGTCTTTGTCTATTCATATGATTACAATGTTAAGAGATATTACTGCTACAAGGCGTTGCGGTTATGGCCGAGATAGGGACGCAGAGGACGCGGCGTTGCATCTTCGAGGAGGCGATTCGTAGCCGATTTACACACATTCCATATTTAGCAAAAGTGGACGAAACTGGTCCCAGCGTGACTTTAAATTTTTTCGCAGATAAAGCGTAGAAATTGACCCTTGAGCAAGCTGCTTCCTCACCGGAAGCACTTCTTGCTGCCAAGTATAAATGTACCTTAACCTACTACTGGGTGGTGAGAGCCAGAACCCACCAGGGTCCAGATTCACGAACGGACGAACGGTCTCCGAAACCGCGGTGCAGCCAGAACCAGACTGCAGAGTCGACGAGAGATTGCGTTTAACACAGGAAGTTTAGGATAAGTAGAGAAAGGTGGACGCCGTTCACAGGCTATATCTCGGGGTTTATCGGGGTTTACCAATGATGAATGTGGGCCCAGGTTGTCCACCTCTTCAAACGCCTCAGGGTAACTTTCCAAACCCTCGATCTGATGGACAGAAAAATGTAATATTTAAATAAATCTAGCGCACAGGATTATCCCGCCTCGGCGGGAGAAATCAAGGGTAGAAGTTTACTATTGTGGGTTTAGGGTCGTGGAACCTGGGGCCAGATTCATGAACGGACGAGCGGTTTTCGGTACCCCGTCGGCGATAAACCCGCTCGACACCGTCGAGGTCTCCCAAACCCTGCCTCATCGCGAGGCGTGATAAACCCCGATTAAACGAATCAAGGGGTTTATCGGCGGTTTACCAATAATGAGTCTCGGCCCTGGAAAATGTCCTGCTTACTAAGTCATCGATTCCTTTGATTGGGAGAGTTTCTCAGGTTTTTCTTTGATCTATTCGAGAGCTCCAAATTTGACTGGGCTGATCGATTGATAATCGATAGGGCAGGCCACCCTGAGATCGCCCCCGCCCGCCAGTTCTCGCCAGCAGCCTGCCGAGTCACACCTTTACTCGATCCATCTCCTTTTTTCTCCCACTTTCTCTTTCTCTTCTTTTTTTCCTCGCTTTATCGTCGCTTTTTGTTGTTAATTTTGTGTCTATACGTGTTATCGATTATTGATTCGATCTTCAGTTGAGCCCTCGAGTTCGGCTGATAAAGTCCGAACAGCATGTTTCTACTATGTTTCACCGATCAATAGTCACATCTTGTTCTAGAACTTATTAAAATGCTTTGTTTACCCTAGGATACCAGATATGCAATTTAATTGGGTAAAACAATGCTTTGTCTACCCTAGGATACCAGATATGCAACTTGATTGGGTAAAACAAGCTCAAAGGTGGGACTTTTTCGCTTTTTAGATTTTATGGTTATGATATCGTTTTATCGATAACGCTCCACCACTAGTTTGAGGTTTACGTCCTGCGGCCAGATTCATGAACGGACGAGCGGTCTCTGAAACCGCAACGCAGCCAGAACTAGACGGCAGAGTCGATGAGAGAATGCATTTAACATGGGAGGTTTAGGATAAGTAGACAAAGGTCGGCGCCGTTTGGGTTATATCTCGGGGTTTATCGGGGGTTTACCAATGATGAATCTGGGCCCAGTAGTTTGAGGTTTAAGCCGTGGGTGCTGAAGATCCGTCTCGTAAGATGTTTATAGCTGTGTACCCATCACATGTAACAAATAAGATCCATCCAAATACTCACAGACAACTACTAAAAGACAAAAAAATTAGGATTTTGCCCCAGGCAACAACAGGACAGAGAGAATTCAGCTAAGCCAAGACGGTGACAGTACCGCTGCGAAAACCACACCATTAGGTCCAATGACGGGTGAAAGGGCGTATGGAGTTAGTATGAAAGCCGAAACAGCTGGTGTTGCCAATATAAGGGGTGAAAGCACGAATGGTGAAAGAATTAGAGGTGAAAGTACGTTTGGGACGATAATAAAAGGTGATAAACAGAATGGACTGAGAATTAACGGTGATAGTGCTACGGGATTAATGATAAACGGTGATAGGACAAATGGCGAGAGTACAAATGGAACTAGCGCCCCAGGGGATAGAATAAGCGGATCCAGTGCAAGTGGAGAGAGAATAACTGGCGACAGGACGATTGGAGAGAGAATAACTGGTGAGAGAAGTCGAGGCGAGACCAGCACAGGGACGAACGCCCATGGGGAGAGGATAACGGGGCCAAAAATGGCTGGCGAAAAGATGACGGGGACGAATAGGATCGGTGATAGTATCAGTGGTTGTGAAGCGGTGACTGGATCACGGACGAGGGAGGTGAAAGCCAGCGGCATCAGGACGAACTGCTCCCGTCGGGTCTTGAAGGCGATCGTCTCCTTGGCCAATTCTCTGATGGTGTGGTCGATATGCCGGGGGATTTCATTGGCGGAGACGTTCAGAAGTGTCTGATAGGTGGTTGAGTTGCTGAATGGTGACCCGGGTCCGTAGACGAGTTGCAGCTGCTCCTTGTCCATCACTGCGTAGCCCGTGGTGTTCATCGCCAACATCTGGGAATTGGTTGGTTACTGTAGTCATCATATACACACCTTTTACTAATATTTGCTTACTTTTATTAATACTATTTATTCATTAGTAATACTATTTTACATGTTTCATTTTGTATCATTATTAAATTCCTTCTTACAATTGTTCTCTTACTACCTTGCATTCTTATAATTTACTAGTACATACTTACTCATTACTTATTTACTTACTAGTAACTTAATAGTATTACTATTAATTTTTTAGTATGACTTTCTTTTATTCTATTTTATCTTTCTTTTATTCTCTTCTATCTTTTCTTCTTTGATTCTTTATTAATTGATATTCTTATATAATTTGTCATTCATTCTTCAATATTTACTTATTTCCCTCACATTGCAAAATTTTTAAACATTAGTTATTATAACCGTTAGTGTTTTGTTGATCATCACTACCGATTAGGGCTCGTTTAGACGCCGTGCAGCGAAAATGCAAAATTGAAGCGCAATCAATAATTAACGTCATTGATCGAATTCGCTCCTTTGCATTGGTGGCGCAGTCCGGTGGCGCCTCATATAGGCAAATATTGGTCGTTCGGGTTTTTTTAGAAGACTGCTATTCCTTATTAGAGGACATTTTGGCGAATTTCACTTTTTTCGTTCAATTTCTTCCCTATGTGATTATATGCCTAATTTTTTTTTGCTTAGACACGACGCCACCGGACTGCGCCACTAACGCAAAGGAGCAAATTCGATCAATGATTATTGATTGCGCTTCGATTTTGCATTTTCGCCGCGCGACGTCTAAACGAGCCATTAGGGATGGGTAACTCCAAACCCACCTGTTGCGGTGTTAGCGACTTCTGAAGGTGTTCGAACACTTCAATTTTTGCTCGTTCACCGGGTCCGTACATCTGGGTCACGTTCTCCTTGGTGAAGTAGAGAGGTTGTCCGTCTCGGCCGCGATGTTCCTCTTCAAATCGTTTCACCTCATCGTCTTCGTTCGCTTTCTAGAATCAGCCTTTCAGAATGAGTTGCGTAGGTTAGCCGCTATGCCACATCAGTGTCTTCACCTTGTCTGGTACCAATTTACCCGACTCCGGAGGGGATCGATCGCTCGATCGTTTGCCTGACAGTAGCGCCTCTCACCTTTCTACAGTACCGGGGATGTGGCAACGATAAAACGGCGGTAGCGGCGCTTCAGAGCGCCGAATCTCGCCGTTTTTTAATAACTTCTTTAAAATTGATTTATTTACAAAAATAAGTACATATTCGATCTCGGCAACTTGAGCTCTATCCCTCCATATATACTTTTCCCAAATTCGTTAAACTTTTTTCGGTCGATTTTTTAACCCCTCCATTTTCGGATCCCGTTGCCGCTTTGGTCACTCGCTTGGTGATTCACCACCGACTAGTCTCCGCCCCCTCCTCGCCGCCTATGAATATGCGGCGCATCTTTTCCTAGCGCCCAAAGCTAGCAATAGGGGTCCCCACGGGGTGACTCGAAGAAGCTACCACGCGGGGCCCCCGTTGGGCATGGGGCGCAAATGAACTGCGGTTGACTCCGTCCGGGTCACCACGCGTGGACCCCGAAACGGCGCATTTCGGCGCTCCGAAGCGTCGCTACCGCCGTTTTATCGTTGCGGCGCGTCTGGTACTGTACATCATTCTCACGTCACGTCATTGAGCAAAGTAAACGGTAAAGGTAAAGGTGCCGACGTTGGTTGGTCCCCTGAGCATGCGCCATGCATTCGCGTTTCATTCAGAATCATAGAGGCATAGTGAATGCGTATTTGGTCTATACAATGACCTGCGGGGGCCAGCCGTTATACCAAGTTAGTGTCTTTACGTTCCCAGACAAGTCTGGAACCAATTTACCCGACCCCGGAGGGATGGAAGGCTTGGTTAACCCGGTCCGGGATCGATCGCTCGACCGTGCTGGTGACAGCAGCGCCTCTTACCACTGTACCACGCGGATCTTGAGCAAAGTAAGCAACAATAAGAGGAAGCCCACCTTCATGGTTTTCACGGCATCCGAAACGCCGGACGCTTCGATCACAAAGTTCAACCATTCCTGATGTCCCTGTTCATCGAAGTACTTTAGCGATTTTGCCAGACTTAGTTCATCTTCCAAGCCTCTGCCCTCTTTGTGCAGGGACAGAAGTGACGGCGAGAGCAGGTTAATCTGCATAAATAGTTCCCTGGTAAAATATTACAACTATAAACAATATCATATATGAGCTATCATATCACTTCTTCGTCGATCTCGTCGGGCACGAGGGAGAAGAGCCGAGGCGACATCAGCTTGATGTTCTTCTTGTCGACGTCCGTTGCATTTCTACCGGACATGACCATTCCTAACTTTACGCCTAGAACCCACTAATTGATCGGATCTAATGATTTATAACTCCTGCATACTCCTCTGTACGAACCTTCTCGAATCAATTTCATCGGAATCCTCATGATCTTCTCGTCGGTGGACATCTTTTTCTCCTGCCGTTTCGCCTTGTACATCATCTTGTCAGCCGCCTCGAAGTCGTCATCACCAAGGACGTCCAATCTCTCAAAAATTTGCTCATAAATTTACAAATTTACAAGTTTTCTCTCTCCATACCTTCATCAGTGACCGATCGACACCTTCCTCTTGTAGCGTCTCCTTGAATAGATCCAATCGTTCTTCGAGCATTTTCTTGAACTTTCGCTTCTTCTTAATCTTCTCACCCTCCGCCTTAGCCTCACTGACGATCTTCTGCCAGCTAAATTAGTCATTCTAATTTAACATAACATTTATTACACGCTCCAGCCATGTAAGAAGGCAATTGAATCTAAAACAAATTCTAACGTCGATATTCATACAGCCTTAAGACAGAGGGAATAACAAAACGTAACAAAACGCAAAAAAATAAATGAGGAAACAACATTACAAGTTAAAATGTAGAGTAGCACAACTTGATAAAACAGGATACTACCCAACATAGGATAAGGAAGAAGCCACAGGCTAACGGAGAACTTAACTATCATTTGATCTAAATCCTATCCTGATCTTTAATCTATAATCTGTTTCTCACCTCTCATAGTTCTGGTCCTTGTTCTTGAACGCTCGTACGGTTTGAGTGAGTTTCCTTGCCATCAGCGACAACGGGGAAATTTGTCGTTCTATATATGACAGATATTTCGGTACTTTTCCTCTTAATGCCCAATTATCACCCAAGCGTATCATATCATGCTCATATCTTAATGCACATCCTTGAAGCGGTCTTATCATGTTATGCTTGCGAGAAAAGAGCGGCTTTTTCTTCCACATCAGGCAGATTAAACAGGCTGCACACGACCATAGGTGGATGCGAAATATATATGAAATATATATGCGAAATATGCGTATGATATCGAATACGGTGGGGCATGATATGATAATTGGGCATTAAGAGGAAAAGTACAGATTTTTCTTTATTTTTTGAAATTCTGTGCAACTGAGCTGTCTATTTTCTACCCTGGCGCGCTGCGGTGCGATCGCGCTTGTGACAGATCGGGTTCTTCCAGCCACCCATACCTATCCCTTACCATTAAGCTATTCCATTTCTTTTCTTATCCCTATAAGATGGACTCGCGTGGTACAGTGGTAAGAGGTGCTGCTGACACCCGCACGGTCGAGCGATCGATCCCGGCTCGGGCTAACCAAGCCTTCCATCGCTCCGGGGATGGGTAAATTGGTACTAGACTTGTCTGGGATGGTAAAGACACTGACCTGGTATAGCGGCTGGCCCCCAAAGGTCATTGTGTAGGCCAGATACGCATTCACTATGCCTCTGCGATTTGAATGGAACACGAATGCGGAGGCGCGTCCTCAGAGGACTGATCAACTCCGGCACCTTTACACTTTACCTACACCTATAAAATCATGTAACCCACACTCAGTGTTCCGCAGAGTCATTCTTACAATTAGTTCGATGACCACAATTTATCTTCATCCGTCGAATTAGGTGCTTGTGGTGCAAAACTTTGCAGACCACTTCCCGCGTTGAGTTCGGTGCATGTGGTGCAACTGCACCACTTACCGCCCGAGCCTGAATCATCTCCTTTCCAGCTTCATTCCGCATTGTTCTTTCTACGTTTTTTTTGCTGCTTCGTGAAAAAGTGTGGGATAGGCAATTATTATGAGTATTCACCTTCTAGAAGCTGATAGTGATCGTCTTGGAGAGGTTTTGGCATCGGACGGACGCTTTCTGCCAAAGAGCGCTTCGAGCGCATTCTGAATGAGCCGACCCAACTGTCGTCGGGTTTCTCCAGCTCCGATTTCCATGACATCTGAAAGAGGCAACCTCGGAGTCGGGACCTGTGTGTCTCATTCTTGAACATCGATATCGATAATGATTAGATCAATCGACGAGTTTTATATCCAGCGAGAACCACCGAGAAACCTTCCTATCCTTACCATAATGATAAGCGAAACTCATTGTCAGTTGTTTATTTGGATGGATGTATGGATGTCAATTCATTTTTCGAAGGATTGGTGGTGATGGCGGTTGATGGTGGCTTTATCAGTGCTTATCATTGAAATCATTTTGAATATCACGTTCTATGGTAACGCACTTACACATCATCTACCCTATTTTCGAGTTATCACGTCAGACGCTGGCGTGATGACGCTCACGGGCTGTTATGCAGACGCTCACGCGCGTCGTCGCTAATCGCTGTGCATTGCACTGCGATTGACCCTTTCGCTGGGGGTCGGTCGAGGGCTGCTCTGTATGCTTCGGGCGCGTGCGTGCGTGCGTCGCGTGCTCAGCGGCTGGGCGCTCACCGCTCGCAAGCAGCTGACGCTCACCATGAGCGTCGGTATAACAATGGCCTTATACAAACCCGCAGACGTAATTTGCTAGGCCCTCTGGCTGAATTTGCACCGAGTTCGCGTCAAGGGCCGCATTGACGCAAACTCGTGGCGAGGCGCCTGTAGCGTACTCTGTAACGACGGATTACGGTAGACAAATGGACGCCCTTCGATAGAATCGTGCTTGTAGTGAAGAGTGACTTAGCTTGGCAAGCACTATATATTTGAGTGTTTATTTATTAATTTAACGAACTTGGCGTACAGAAGTTTGGCGGCCGATGATGAATAATGAATATAGGAACCTCAATAGTGGAATCGTTCTCAGTCGTGCATCATTTCACCATGACGCATTTTCATCCATTCATTTTCTTTCCTTGACAGAAATGCGGTCTTAGCAAACTACTCACCCGTTTATCTGCCGTTCTTACAATCTTGCTATGGGGTCGTTTCTGAGGTCTCAGGAGACGCCTCCTTTGGGAGCCGTTTTGTCTAAAAAGCCTTCTGCCATTGCCAAGTGTTCGCCTCTTTTCCAGTACTCTCACTGGTTTTGCTGACGGATACACTGAAATTTACATTAGGACTATTTGGTATTTGGGTATCAGTTCAACAGGTAGATAACACATTTTTATTATATCTATCTTAAGCCTTTTCACAGACGTGCTAGAACTGGTTAGTGGTATTAGGCTTTCGCAAAAATGATTTCGGAAATGGGCCACTGAGTTCAAACTGCAATAACTCAGCTCAATCGCAACTTTATGAATCAAGGTAAAAACCATCAGAATCTACACACCTCTGCCAGCGAAGCGGTAATAAATCCAAGCCTTTGGAGAAGAAACTGGGATCACGGGAATTAACGAAAGCAAGAAAGGCATTTTCAACATTGATCAAATCAGCGAATTTTTTCTGACGCAAATAAGAATCAAATGCTTGTAAAAAGTGATAGCCTGTTGGCGAAAGCTCAGCAGAATAAGTAGGATGAGACAGAACTTCAATGCCTAACTGGGTCATTTTTTGCCGGGTGATCTTCGCAGTGTGTGCTCTTGCGTTGTCCTGCAATAGGATCGCACCGCTTCTGTTCGCTAGTGCCGGGCACAATTTTTGCAATTTCGGGTACATTTCGTCTAAATCACAACACTATGACTCTGCTGTAACTGAACCACCAGGTCGCATGAAGCTATGACGGATAACTCCTTTACTACACTTTACTACACCACCACAAAGTAATCATAACCTTTTTAGGATGAAGTTTCGGTTTAGGAAAAGGTTTTGGTGAAGCACCTTATCAACCCGAGCAAATCCCTGCTTACTATTATTGTAAGGGATCCATTTTTCATCTACAGCTATAATTCGGTTGACATACGGTTCATTTATAACGATTTAGGAGATTCAAATAGATGCCGAAACGTGTAAGACGCTGCTCATCGGCTGTTTCATAAGGAATCCATTTTGACATCTTCTTCACTTTGCGGATTTGTTCTAAATGTCTTGCGACTGTACATTAATGTACACCCATGTCTTCTGCTAGCTTACGAGTATTGGTCTCCGGATTTGCTTTAACTGCTGTCCTAAAACCTCTTCATTAAGAGACCACCTTCGATCACGACCAGCCTTTCCTTCGAGTTCAAAATCGCCAGAAGCAAATTTTCTAAACCAGAGCTGCACTGCCCGTTCGCAAGGACAATCCATCCTAAAAACTCTGCTAAGGTTACGAGCTACGTCTGCCGTGGGATGTCCCAATTTATATTCATAAATCATGAGCACTTGGAAGTCGCATCGGTTCATGTTCAAATGAAGCCCTGGAAAAAATCGGCTGCACAAATTAGAGAGACAGTAATGTACGCTTTTGACAAAGCGGATCATATCCTACCTGACAGTATGCTTGGCTTTCCTTGAGACGAAATAATACGGCGTAAAAAAGTTTCCTTCTGAACACACTCAGAAAACGAAATTAGTTTTGCGACAGCCTAATACAAAGAGCAGATAAAACTCAATCGAAAGAAAAGTGAAATTAAATTAAAACAGAAACAAAGCTCAGCGGGTTAGTAACTCAAGTAGAGAGAAAGAGACATTTCTCATATTCAAAACAAAGTTCATTGTTTTTCTTTCTTCTTGGGAGTGAGTAGCAGTTGTGTATGACTGATATCCTTCGAGAAAGATAAATGTTAAGGCTCGATGTGGGTCATATAAACAAAAGGAAAATATGTCTGGTACTGATTTATCCATGCTAGCTGGGAGTTCGTGATTAGTCCGTGATTCCTTGGCACTTATCCAGCTGATCAATCCTGTTGAAAGTCACGTCCTGTGATAACACACTTACACATCATCTACCCTATTTTATTTGCCAAGGTCAGTGTTATTTCATTTGAAATGGATTAAGCTCAATTTCAAATGAAAGAAGAGTGACGTAGCAACATGTATTAGAGTGTTTCTTTATTAATTTAACGAAGTTGGCGTACAGACGTTTAGCCCTATCGGCTGATGAACGACTGGTAATGAAGATAGGAACGCATTTTCATCCATTCATTTTCTTACTTTAAGAGAAATGCGCTCTTAGCAAGGTACTCACCCGCTTATCTGCCGTTTTTACAATCTTCCTATAGGCTCGTATCTGAGGTCTCAGAAGACGCCTTCTTTGGGAGCCGTTCTGCCTAAGAAACCTTCTGCCACTGCCAAGTCCTCGCTTCTTTTCCGGTACTCCCAATGGTTTTCCTGATGGATACACTGAAATTTACATTAGGACTATTTGGTGTTGGGTATCAGATAGATAGATAACAGATAGTTCGTGATTCCTTGGCGCTTATCCAGCTGATCACTCCTGTTCTTGAATTTCGTAATTTTAGCCTTTTCTCCGTTTTAGTTTCTTGTTTTATTAAGCTGACCTACGTTTCTTCCACCTTTTTGTATACTTTTTGAGTACTATCTGACAACCTTGAATATGTGCGTTTTCTCTCTGCGGTCGCCTACATTACTGTGCATGAAGCTGCTCGTAGCTCGTGAAATAAATAAATAAATATCCTACTATATAATATCCCACTATATAATAAGCGAAACCCGAGCGATATTTGTCATGGGTGGCTCATATGGGTCCCGCCGCGATAGTCTGTTACCGTACACCAAATGTTCCCACAGCGACAAGGGAGCTGATGAAATTGCTTCAACTCACTTTACGGAATGTTTCTTTCGTTTTCCTCTGCTTACTGATGTTTCTTCCGTTTTCTTCGGTTTATTTTCAATTTTTCCACACACCAAGGCCCCACCATCAATGTTTGAGCGAAATTGACAGGAAAATTTTCTTCTGGAGTGCGGTAAATGAGAAAGTGTCAAAATTTCAAATGAACGAGTTGTGGCTTTACTTACTCACTTATTTACGTGTTTATTTATTTATTTTACGAAGTTCGCGAACAGGCGTTCGGCGGCCAATGGGCCGATGAACGGCTGGTAAATGTATAACGCTGACATGGTTGGAGGTGACTGACGGGTGCTGGTGACACCAGCTTTTTCGGTGACCCCTAAACATTGGGTTCTTTCCTTTTTTTGTGCAAAAAGAGCTTATGATCATTATTCTTTCTGATAATCTTTCTCTGAGTATGAGCAGTGGGAAGATACGAAAATCGCCACTCACCGATCCTCTTCGCCGTCCCGAACTTTGCGTTCCATTGCTGATATTTGATCTCGAAGTCGATCAGGGCGACGACGCACTTGGCATGTGACACCACCGTCTTCGCCGCCTTAGCGCAGGTGTGATGAGCAGCCTTCTGCACCTCCGGCACATTCTGCAGTCTGAAACGCGAGAACTAACGTTTATCGCCCGAGGGCAAGTCGCCCCGAGCTCACTTTGTCGTCGCCACCGTGGCCATGAGCCCCGAAACCGCCTGATCAACCCAGTGCTGGAACAGCTCCAACCCGGCTTCGGTCGAGACGGTGATGGTGGTCGTCTTGCCGTCGTATTTAGCGGTGTTGATCTGAGGATGCTCGTCGTCTCCGTGATCGTCTGCGACGTCCTCGTCGGTGATCACATCGCTCTATGCAGTAAAATATATTGAAAACCAATCAAAGAGAGAAATCTGCGTCTTCTATTTGATAGCTGAACGATTTACCTCAGTGAAATTTGCCGGAAGCTGCTTGAGCGCGGTCTGATTGAGAAACGGCAAAAGGGTGTCGGGAAGCTCCTCCAAAAGGGAGCGATTCCCGCCTGGGAACGCAAGCCGAACGAGATTCTCCTTCCAGGGTACGTTGGGGTACATCGACACGGCTGGGGTGTGTGCTGACCAATACCCAGGACACAGCGACATCACTGAAGAGCTGTTTTTTATAGAGGCAATGGACCTATGAGAAAATGGTACCTGTGGCCAGTAGCACACGGCTGGGCATTGTAGAGTTCAGGTACGGTAGTAATCGGTGAGAGTGCTAGTGGTGAAATGACGACTGGTAACGGGTAGCGAAAGTCTTCTGTGAGGCCTAAATATCCCGGTGAGGTAATGGATCAAAGTAGGCGCGGTGAGGTTCTAATCGAATCATCAAGAGAGTGACGCCTTCACATAGGTACCTTGACTCGGTCAACTCTCCTTTCCGTTCTGTATCTATTAGGTTGAGTCATAAGTAATCAGGCATTTGCGTGCGTTCGGATTCAAGATGAACATTCTAGTCAACGAGGAGACCTATCAATACACCCCGGTGCCAAATTATAGGTTCACCCCGCGATTTGTCCATAGGTGTTTAAAGAACCTATTGAGTAACATTACTGTCGTATTCCTCACCACCGAAAACCTAAATAGAAAAATTCTGGGCGAGATGTCTTGTCACTGTAAGGTACTACAATATTCAATTCCCGCGTAAAACGAAAATTTTGCAAGTGAACCTTTAATTTTGCACCGGCCATTATCTCTGATTTTTCAATTCAAAATTGTAGTATCCTACAGTGACAAGACATCCCGCTCAGAATTCTTATATCTAGGTTTTCGGTGGTGAGGAATATGACAGTAATGTTACTAGGTCCCCTCAATAGGTTCTTTGAACACTTATGGACAAACCGTGGAGTGAACCTGTAATTTTGCACCGGAGTGTATGAGTATGGTAACATTCAGTAGAGGGAGAAAAGCACTACCAAAGTTTTAGCCTTATTCGCTTTAGAAACGTTGACCACTGTTACAATGGCTGCAGAATTCATTACATTCAAATAGCGTACTTGCAACGTCGTGCTTTTTCTCCATCTATCTGGTCACTAACTGAACCAACCTTCTCAGCGCTTCAACCAGTGTCAGGATTCATCCACCGGGGACAACTAACACGCGCACGTCTAAACCACGGTGTCTGATACTGAATGAACGCGCGCATTACTCAGGGGGGTACTTATCCTAACGTCTTACAATGGCTCCGGAATTCATTCCATTCAGATAGCGTATTTGCAAGGTCATGTTTTTTCTTTCTCTCTATCTGATCACCAATTGAACCAATCTTTTATGCGCTTGAACCAGGTTCATAGAGAAAGTGCTCCTATTTGAAATACCGTCTACACTTTTCTCTCGAGCTTCTATATTGGCTGCTACGCCATCGAGAACAAGGACAAGTCAGGACACCCGACGAAGTTGAACTTGGACCTATTGAGGAACGAGGTCTTGGCCGATTCATGCCAAACCATATGTGAATTATCAGACACCTTTAGTGCTCTTCAGTCATCTGATTATCATGGACTAAAGTCGATCGGTAAGGTTAGGAAACTTGGTCGACGGATACCTCAAGCGCTGACCCAGAGAGGCCGGGTCGCAGAGTAGACGCGGCAGTTTCTCTTCTCATTCTCAAGCACAGGAATGATTGACTGAACAATCTAGTCATTGGCGATGAGAAACGAGTGCTCTACTCTAACCATCCCAGCCGTGTCCAGTTGGTCGACAAGGGTAGAAAGACAGGGGGCGTTCCAAAACCTGACAAGCACCCAATTTGGAGGTGATTTTCAATTCCGAAGCCTTTTTAACAAAGTGCAACAAAATGAATGTGTTTGACAATTTTGTGGCGCTTTTCTCCTCTATTGAGTGGTACGTTACTCATTTTCAAAGGTGTCTTCATTGTCGGAAAATTTGATCTTGAATTCGAGCACATGCAGAAATGTCCGATTACTTATGACTCAACCTAATAGTTCATGGAGGATCATTAGGGATCATTAGGCGAGTAGCCGCAGCCCGTGAAACCAACTAGTGAATGAGGGTCATTTTCAATCCCTCGCGAGGACTTTCTACCCAGAAAACTGAAAGAAGCTCGTAAGCTGCAGAATTTCAAAGCGATAAATGAGTAACTACAAGTGTTTGCCCTGAAGGCATCTCTGGGGGTGACCCTGGTTTCAAGCGCCTGTTTTGAGTGCAGGGTATTCCACTTGAGTCTCCTTCGACAGGGTACGTTCTAGAACGAGATTGCCGGTTATGGCCTCATTTTCATTTTTTTTTGCAAATTTCTTTTTTGGTCCAACTCAATAATTATCCGGGCTTTTCGGATTCCAATGTTGCCGATAAATAATATTTGTTATTAAACGTTGTTCTTTGCATTATGAGACTATTTTCGTAATAGCCCCTATGATACATTGTGTAAATGATAAAGCGGCCTGGCGACCACCCTCTAGTCAGTCGTTCTGGTATGCGCCGTGCATTCGACTTCCATTAAGAATCGTAGAGGCCTATTGAATAAGCTGCTAGTACTTAACTTTACTTTCGGAAGTAAGCCGAAGGCGAAGTACAAGGCCGTGTTTCCATCTGCCCAGACCCGTCTGGTATAGAATTACCTGATGTAATGTTCTGGAAGCTTTGGATGTACTGGATGAGGATCGATCACTCCATACATTCACCTTCAACTCTTTCAGTTTTCGTGCTTTTGAGAGCTTTTAAAAGGGATTCCGAATAGCAACCTGGTTGCCATCCTCAGGACTCATCAATCATCTTAACTATAATATTTATCGGAGCTGTAAAATCCATTACATTCGATAGCAATTTTTACACATATTCACATACAATCACACGGCGATCATTAAATGAGCATTATATTATGGATGTTCGGGAAGGAATTCCAGGAAGTGAAATGAGACCACCGTGCTCAGCTCAACCAAGATGGTGACAGCACCGCAGCGAAAAGCACTCCACCAGGTCCAATGACGGGCGAAAGGGCGTAAGGGGTCAGAATAAAAGCGGAGACAGCCGGTGTAGCCAGGATAAGAGGTGAGAGCACGAAAGGCGAAAGAATCAGTGGTGAGAGCACGTTCGGAACGATGATGAACGGCGATAGGCAGAATGGGCTGAGAATCAGAGGCGATAGGGCCACCGGATTAATGATGAACGGCGAAAGAACCAGCGGTGAGAGAATAAACGGATCCAGTGCTCCGGGAGACAGAATGAGCGGATGCAATGCGAGTGGAGATAGAATAATCGGGGACAGGACGAGTGGATTCAAGATCAGAGGCGATAGAATACGAGGAGAGACCAGCACAGGGACGAACGCCCATGGTGAGAGAATCATCGGGCCGAAAATGGCTGGAGAGAGGATGACCGGAACGAAGAGAAGCGGCGAGAGAATGATCGGCTGTGAAACAGTGACTGGATCGCGAACTACCGAGGTGAAAGCCAATGGCATGAGGACGACATCATCACGTCGGGCTTTGAATGCGATCGTCTCCGTCGCCAATTCTCTGATCGTGTGGTCGATGTGCCGCGGGATTTCCTCGGCGGAGACGTTCAGAAGAGTCTGATAGGTGGTTGAGTTGCTGAATGGTGACCCTGGTCCGTAGATGAGTTGCAGCTGCTCCTTGTCCATCACTGCGTAGCCCGTGGTGTTCATCGCCAACAGCTGGGAATGAAGAGCGTATATCAACGGAATAAAAGGTTGAAAGGTAAAGGTATCGGCGTTGATCAGTCCTCGAAGTACGAGCCGCCGCATTCGTGTTCAATTCAGAAACGTAGAGGTTTGGTGAATGCGTATTTGGCCGATACAATGACCTGCGGGGCCAGCCGCTATACCAAGTCAGTGTTTTCACCTTCCCAGAAAAGTCCGGCACCAATTTACCGACCCCGGAGGGATGGAAGGCTTGGTTGGCTTGAGCAGTGATCGACACGCGCCCGAAGACCCACAATTTTGTGGAATACGCCTATAAATGGGTTCGCATGATGTACTGGTAAGAGACGCTATATTAGACGGAATATTCCATTTCATTACCACCGCACGGTAGAGCGGATGGGATCCTGGACGCCCCAGGGGTCTTGACATTAACAAGCCTTCCATCCCTCCGGGGTCGGGTGAATGTATACCGGACTCATCTGCGGATGTGAATACGCAGACATGGACCAGCGGCTAGCCCCACAGGTCATTGTATAAGCTAAAAACGCATCCCCATGCCTCTACGATTCTGAGTCGAACATGAGTGCGTGGCGCGTCCTTATGGGACTGTTCATCCCGGACCTGTTTACCCTCAATGGATAGCGAGAGTCTTGGACCCAGATTCATGAACGGAACGATCGGTCTTCGATACTTCGCCGACGCTATACCTCCTCGATACCGCGAATCTCGTCATTCGGGGTATATTTCGGGGTTTATAGCGCCGACACTCGTCATGAATCTGGGCCCTGGAAATAACAATAACACAAAAGTAGCCCGACCGGGCTTAAGAAAGATGCTAGGAGATTCGTAACGCAGTACATCGGTGGCACAGTGGTTGGTGCAGTCTGCCGGAAACAGAAAGACGCGGGTTCAATTCCCGTCCGATGTCAGTGTTTTGCGAATAACCTAGCATCTCCATATACCACAACAATCGTTACTCAGAGGGGATTCGAAACCTTATCCTACGATCATTAGGTAAATTGGAGTGATAGTCCTACCTGCTGCGGCGTAAGCGACTTCTGTAGCTGCTCAAACACGTCAATTTTTGCGCGCTCTTTCGCACCATACATCTCCGTCACATTTTCCTTGGTAAAGTACAGCGGTCGTCCATCTTCTCCGCGAAATTCCTCATCATATCGTCTCCTCTCGTCGAACGCATTCGCTTCCTATGTGACGAGCGTATTGGCGCAGAGTAAAATTGGTTGGAGTACAAGTAAAAACTTAAAGCAAAAGAAGAAAAGTAAGAGAACCTTCATACTCTTCACGGCATCGGAAACGCCAGACGCTTCGATGACAAAGTTCAGCCATTCCTGGTGACCTTGATCGTCGAAATTTTTCAAAGATTTGGACAGACTCAGCTCGTCTTCCAGGCCTTTTCCGTCTCGGTGCAGAGATAGTAGCGACGGCGAGAGAAGGTTTATCTGTGCAATGATTTTCTAAATAATATACAGAATTTGTGAATTTCCTTTGCAATAGTACCGTTTCTTCGTCGATCTCATCGGGAACGAGCGAGAACAAGCGCGGCGACATTAGTTTTATGTTCTTTTTGTCGATATCGGTCGCATTTTTGCCGGACACCACCATTCCTAACTTCAGACCTGGAACGTTGAATGCGGGAATAGGAAAGTTGGACTAGTGGACCATTCATACTCAGCAGCGAAGCACACTGCTGCAGGCAGGGCTCCACAATCATGGTGGGAGTAATTCTCCCCGGGAAAGCCCTCATGTGTTACGCTACGGTTCAGGAATGTCCAGTTTTTGGCTTAGGTGCCTTCTGCGGCGCCGCGTCCTCTGCTTCTCTGACCAGCGCAACTCCGCTGTCGACTATGAATGCGCATTAAGGTCGTCACATAGCTACTCAGTACCACTTGGCAGTTGGGTTCTATCTTGTTTCGCAATCTATGATGACTAATTAAGCGCACCTAAACGTGTCGCCGGTAAACTGCGGTAGCTAGTTAGTTGATAGCTAAAGCATACTGGGCCTGCCGCGTCCTCTGCGTGTCTGCTCCCGCGATCCTCTGCCGCCAATTATGGATATACCGCTGCTCTTTATGTCCCCGTAATCTCCCTTACTTATGCTAACCCTTGTATTCATGTTTGACTCTGAACTTTGACCCTTTCTAGTGTTATGTCGAAGATGTTACCCAGTTGGTATCATTGAACCTTACATGGTATCCCAAAAAGATGTGTACACAGTTTGAAAAGCCACAAATTTTTGAAAGTTCTGTATGAAAACGAAGGGAAATAGAAATTTTTCGGCGTCTGAATGGTGTAGATTGCGCCATGCATTCGTTTGAAATCTCACACCTTACACTCTATTGATTGGGTACACCCTTTGCTCCTGTAATGATTTCATTGAAAAATGAAATTTATGCTCGTTTCAGGGATTTCTTGAGTATCAACACAAAACGTACCATCAAATTTTGTGACAAGGGTAAGAATGTTACAAAAAAGGCGAGCACCGTTAATAGGGCAGGGCGTTGTTGCCAATGCAGAAATCAGGAAATCGGAAAAATTCAAAGGCCGTTTGTATGACCGATGAGTGACAATCACGAGAATAGTTATCGGTGGCTATTGCGCCACGTACTTGTTCAAGACTTCGCATTTTAGACCTGATTGATTGGGTAGAGGTTGGTGCGTTTTTCAGTTTGGCAGCAAAGTGAACGAGCTACTGTTCCGTTCATTCGGTACAAAAGACACAGCATTCTCCACACGGAAACAGACTCAAATAAGGAAAGCTATCACGTAGATAATCATAGAAAATGTATGTTCTGTGTTATAAAGTAAAATGCAAAAAAGAAAGCACGTGATTGTTTCTCTCATTTGAGCCTGTTTCTGTGTGGAGAATGCTGAGACACTTTTCAAAAGGTGTAAACATCTATTTGGGACACCCTGTATTTCGTATGGCTATAAAGTGCCGGATTTCAAAAGAAATGGTGGGGTCCAGACACATGTGGCTTCTTGGACTGGTATAAAGATACCTTCACGGATCAATTTCATTGGAATTCGCATCATTTTCTCGTCGTCGGTCTGCTTCCTCTCTTGTCGATTCGCTTTTTGCATTGTAGCGTCGTCGAAGACTTCGTCTCCGAGAACGTCCATTTTCTAAATATTTTAAAAAAACTACAGATGTTTTGCTATTTGGATAACCTACTTTCATCAGTGATCGATCGATACCCTCGTCTTGCAGGGTCTGCTTGAATAGATCGAAACGATCCTCGAGCATTTTCTTGAATTCTCGCTTTTTCTTCAACTTTTTACCCTCCTGCTTTATTTCGGCTACGATGTTCTGCCAGCTGAAATCAAATTACAGTAAGTCAGATACTGTTGAATTTTCCTTCCACCATACTTGTCGAATTGCTTGTCCTTATGCTTGAAGGTGCGCACAGTTTCGGTCAGTTTCTTAGCCAATAGTGCCACCGGAGACAATTTCTTTTCTGAAGGTATAGAATTCATGTAATTTTCAATGTTTTTAAAATATTTTCTGCAATTTTCAACAGAAAATCACCATCCAGTAGCGTGTAATGTTCTCCTTGTAAAGGTTTGGGGAGAGGGCGGATGTTTTCCTCCAAAGAGCGCTTTGCGCGCATTTTGAACGATCCTAACCAGCGGTCTTCATCCGAAGGTCTCTGGAAGGAATATTAATAGGATCGGCACCGTACATCTGATTTCAAGGAAAGATTTCAGTTGGGTCTTCAGTGTCATCCCCATACCCAGGGTATCCCATCTGGGTATCATCCTGGGAATCAAGGAAGTGATGACTCGTAGTTGCCGGCCATTTACAGTAGCGGTCAACAGGATATTTCTCATTTCATTTTTATGCCCAAATAGGTCAAATCGAAACGAATTTTATACCGATCGATGGTTCTGGCGACCCTACTCGAAAACATGCCGAAACATACCGTTGTTGCGAATGCTGTGTTTTGTTAAAAATATTTTATAGTGAATTTCATAAGCTATTTTAAACGAAAATATCTCAAAGATGGCTGAACGAAGGTTCAGTCTGAGATGATATCCTGATAGAGCACAGTCTAGTTATTATTATATGTTTCGAGTATCTGATTCAGAACGCCGCTAAATTATCGATTTTTCTGAGCGAACATTTTCGTGGTCAAAAAGTGGTCAAATTTTAGGACCGCGTTTTAAACAAGAATCTATATCTTTTTAACTTTTCAACAGAATTTCTCGTTTTCAACAGAAAAGAGACTTTTCAACAGAAAAGAGAAATTCAGAAAACAAATTCAACTATATTATAGGAAATGACTTTCTCTTCAGAATGCTTATTTTTGTTGCAAGCCTAGTCTCCTATTTTGTGAAATAATTTCTTTTGAACTTGACATTGTAAGGTAACATCTTTTTGACCGCTACTGTATGTCTGCCCCCCCATACAGCATCTCCTGTGAAGGAAATGAGTGGAGTTTCATAGATTTTGGGCGTTTGTGAGAAAGTTCTGGAGCTTTTAGATGAAATTGGTCAATGTGGACGACGTGTTCGCAAAATTTGTATAGTAGGATTTGAAATGAGGAAGAGTGCCTACATTTTCGATAGCAATGGCCTGGGAAAAGGGCTGGGTACAAGTATTTCTAGATTATAGGAAATATTCAGTTTATAACTCACCTGTTTCTCCCGCTCCTTCGCAGTCTTCTTGTACTTCATGAGGTTCGGCTTGTAATACTTGCCCAGTTTCGTCTTTCTAGAGCTCCTTTTTACGGAAAAACTTACCCCGCCCGTTAACTCGACGGGGCTTCCCTGCTACTTTCGTCGTTTTTCGATTCGCTGAAAGAGCCTCTTTCACGATACGGTGTGAGAACTGGAAATATGTAAAAATCATCTCTCACCGATCCCCTTCGCCGTCCCGAACTTTGCGTTCCATTGCTGATACTTGATCTCGAAGTCGATCAGGGCGACGACGCACTTGGCATGTGACACCACCGTCTTCGCCGTCTTGGCGCAGGCGTGATGAGCAGCCTTCTGCACCTCCGGCACATTCTGCAGTCTGAAACGCGAGAACTTACGTTTATCGCCCGAGGGCAAGTCGCCCCGAGCTCACTTTGTCGTCGCTACTGTGGCCATGAGCCCCGAAACCGCCTGATCAACCCAGTGCTGGAACAGCTCCAACCCGGCTTCGGTCGAGATGGTGATGGTGGTCGTCTTGCCGTCGTATTTCGCGGTGTTGATCTGAGGATGCTCGTCGTCTCCGTGATCGTCCGCGACGTCCTCGTCGGTGATCACATCGCTCTGTGCAGTAAAATATATTGAAAACCATTGAAAGAGAGAAATCTGCGGATTCTGTTTGGTAGCTGAACGATTTACCTCAGTGAAATTTGCCGGAAGCTGCTTGAGCGCGGTCTGATTGAGAAACGGCAGAAGACCGTCTGGTAGTCCGTCAAGGAGTGAGTGATTTCCACCGGGAAACGCCAGCCGAAGGAGATTCTCCTTCCACGGCACATTGGGCGAGGTCGATGGAGTTGCTAAGTGGTGTCCGGGAAATAGAGACACCACTGAAAGGCACAGATAGACAGCGATCCCTGAGACGAACCGACGAGAAAGCTCACCTGTGGCCAGTAGCACCCGGCTGGGCATCGCTCTGAACATGAGGAACTGGAACGGAGAGATCATCGAGGCCAATCGCAGACTGAATTGGGTCAATATTATGTAATTGGTGTTACCTCTCTAGGTGAGGTAATCGGCCGATGTAGGTGAGAGGTTATAATTGAACATCACGCTCGGTGGCTTTCAGGACGTCAAGGTAATTCCGCCAGTTTTCTCTTATTTCGGCGGTGAATTCGACCGTGGTAAATTCATAGCCGCTTTTGAAAGAATATCCTTCGAAGAAACGTGCTTTTCAATGCTTTCGTATTTGTTTTTTTGTATATTTAAAGGAGTTTATTTAACCGCTTCTTTATCTTTGTATTTGGTTTATTTTTATTTTTTTTAGAAAGTTAGTACCTCCATGGTTCGGATTTTCAATGGTTTCTTGATCTCTGGTCTCATTTGAATTTCATTTTCCGCTCAAGATGATGCTTAGGGACTTTGGAAGTCTTTCGATGAGAAACTTGCTCGCCAAAAGCCAATCCTTGGCGGTTACCCTAGAGGTTTCGGTTAGCGCGCTCCAGTTGCAAATTCTGCTCCAGTCGGTTTCAACGAAAAAGCTCGCAACTCGTTGATCAACTTTCAAACGAACTAACCTACTTGACCCACGTCTGTTGGTCTTTGCTTGGCTAGATATGCAGACTTTTATTTGAATGTTTGTTCCTCTTTTATCTGTTTTTTTTTTCGATCTCCACTTTTCTTGAAAACATTTCAGCCGGTCTATTACCGTCCGTCGTGTTTAATTTCTCGCTTCCTCTCTTCCTTGTTTTTATTGAGAGTCAGATTTTTTTTTATTTTTCTCATATTTCAGACTAAATGGGAATAACCAAGGACTACCTGCGCTACGTTCATAGCGGAAGTTGTGGATGTGTTGGGTCGGCCAACGGCACAGTTTGTGCGATCGATGCCAATACATGTGCCGTAACCGCTTGCGAGAATGTCAGCTTCTATAATATGAGAACCAACGAGAAGGTACGTCCGGAATATTCTGACCGACTTTTTTCCTTCGTATAATTTTTATAGCCTGCGTGGTGCAGTAGTAAGAGGCGCTACTGACAATCGCACGGTCGAGCGATCGATCCCAGCCTGGGCTAACAAAGCTTTTCATCTCTTCGGGGTCGAGTAAATTAATACCAGACTTGTCTGGGAAGGTAGAGACACTCACTTGATATAACGTCTAGCCCCTGCAAGTCATTGTATAGGCCAAACACGCATTCACCATGCCTCTACGATTCTGAATTGAACACGAAAGCGGTGGCGCGCCCTCGGGGGACTGATGGGAATGAGACAGTTTTCAGTTACTCAAAAAATGTGTTTGCGAGCACATCTTCACCCTTTTCACCTTATGCTCTACCTCTATCACTTTATCCCATCTTAAGCAGATATATTCATTAACAGCAGGACAGATGATGGTATAGTTGACGGTATTCTCGTCACAGAACCACGGCTGAGGGTGTCTTAAACCAGCGTTCTAAGGTTCTATTATTTGTATTAAACGAGGAAAACTATGCTGCTACCATTCACGCCACAACTAAATCTTCACGCCAGACTAATATAAAGAATAATAAGGGATAACGCTGACACCTTTAGCTTTATCCTTTATTATTCTTTATATTGCTCTAGCTTGAAGATATAGCTGTGGAGTGAGTGGTAGCAGCATATTTTACCTAGTTTAGAGCAGATAATAGAACCTTCAAACGCTAGTTTAAGATCCCCCATCAGTCGTTTTTCTGCGACGAGAATACCGTCAAGTATACTATTTCTGTTCTGCTGTTGATGAATATATCTGCTTTAGGTATGATGAAGTGATAGAGGTAGAGCGTAAGGTGATAAGGGTGAAGATATGCTTGCAGATACATTTTTCAGTAACTAAAAACTGTCTCCTTTTGAAGTGAAAAACCTTCTGAGAGGATTCATTATACTAAACTCAGGTAAACGAGATATCGGAGTCCACAAAAGAAGCCACGTGTATGAAAATAAGCGACGACAAAAAGTGGCACGCTGTTGGCTATGCGGACGGTGTCATTCGACTGTTTGACAGGACCTCAGGTGAGAAGCAACCTATCAATCCATCTTTTTTTATGTTTTTTAAAATTTATTTTGCAGAGAAAGAGTCTGTAATCTTCTCCGGCCACAAGAAGGGTGTGAATTGCTTGGCGTTCAGTGAAGACGGTCTCACCTTGGCGTCCGGTGGCAAGGTATTGGGTTTTCTTCTTTTTGAGCATGTATATTTCATTTACGTCGGAGTCCTCGCGCTTCCTTCTCAGTTGGAAATTGGAGGTTGCCATCCAAGTAATGGAAAGTGTTTTGTCCTTGGGTGAACAGCTGTGTTATATAGAACGAATGCAAAATAGTTTAGCTGTGATTCAACCTTCATCAATTCAAGAAAAACAAATAAATGACCAATACCCTCAGCAGCATAGCGCAATTCTTCGAGGATCCTGTGAAGACTTGTGGCCTAATCTATCGCTGGTATGAAGAAAGTCTAAAAATTCTATTACTCGTTCGCATATATACCAACAACTGAGAAAAGTGTCGCCCATAATGCCATTGACCTTGACCCAGAATAAGTTAAGGGTACTGGTCGAAAATTCCTAAGAAAACGGATTTGACCTCACTTTTTTCCAACTGTACCATTGCCCAGTCAGACAAGACCTTATTTATACAAATTCTGATGTTTGTTCGAGGTGGACTTCACCTTTAATAATGTCGCGGTGCCCTTTTTGCCAAAATATTTAAGTCTTTGTCGGCCATTTCTGCTGTTACTATGTATATTTCTATGTTTACAAAGAATCGAATAGCTTCGCGGATACATTTGCTTTTTTTATTAATCCGTTCCACTTTCTCATGAAATGGTATGTTCTTCTGATCAGGACTGCGCGGTGATTCTGTGGGATGTGGTCTCCGAGAGCGGTCTCTTCCGATTGAACGGTCACAAGGGCCCGGTCACCCACATCGAGTTCACCGAGAATGGCCAGTTCTTAATAACTTCGTGAGTGTTCTCATTTTGCTCTCATTTTCTGCCTACAAATGTTTAGCTTCCCTAATTTAGGTCCAAAGATTGTCTTGTGAAATTTTGGAGTATGAAGAGTCAGAGTTGTTTCTATACGTTATTCGATAGCAGTTCTGAGGTAAGTAGGTTTTCCTCTGTTTGGTATCGTTTTTCGTGAAAATTCATGTTGTCTCTACATTATAAGAGGGACAGCTTACTAATCAGTCAGTTAACTCGGTTACTATCATATTTATTTATTTATTTATTTAAAAATGCACCAAAGTGCGCACAACTTATATCTATCAGTTTGATAGAGCGTTACATATACGATTGCTCAAGTGAGAAGACATAAGTAAAAAGTAAAAAAAATAAATAAGTAATTAAATAAATAAATGTAAATATGATTTGCAAGTGTTGAAGGGAATTTCAGGAACCATTGAATAGGGCGAAATTCTACGAAAGATAAGCTTTTGAGAATCGAGATGAGTCTTTTCGTAAGCAAATGAAGATGAGATCTAGTATGATGCGACTGCTTGTCCAAGTTTGAATGGTTTAAATGGCGCTTACCCATTCCAGGTATACTCGTTCAGTCTTCTCCGAGACGATACCGTACTTGTGGTAGCCAGCGGTGAGCCCGAACTTCGTGTATACGATCTGACATGGTTAGTCGATGGAAAAGTCCCCACTTCGAGCATAACCGATGAACCGGAAAAGAAGAAAACGCCCAATCAACAGAGCACTGAAAATACCGTTGAGGATATGGCAAATGTAAGATTTTCGAGAGAGGTCCTACATTTCGATAATTTTTTCTTATTATTTTTCATTATTATAGAGATATCTGCGAGTTAAAACTCGTGGAAAACTGCTTCGGCAGGGTACTGGTCGAGCTCTTCAACTAGCTGTATCTGCCGACGAACGCATTATGGTCTGTTTGGTGAGTTTCATTGCAAGTTCGTCTTATTTTTCAGTTTTTGCCAGTTTTATTGTAGCATATTTCAGGGCTCCGATAAAATTGCCGATGTTTACTTCATTTTCAATGAGTCGGAGTCGAGCAAGCGGTTGGCTAAGAAGCTTAAGAGTGCCAAGAAGCGCATGGCTGAGTTGGTCATTCATTTTCTAATATTTTCCCCGGATGATGTTCATTTTTTCTTCTCTTTTTTCTTTTCTTTCTTTTTGTTTGTTTCTTTTTCTTTCAGTGCTCAAATTTTATTCAGTTTGACCGACTGCTGCATAACAATCACTTTTTAGCGAGGGATCGGCAAACGTAGACGAGGAGGAAGTCAAGAAAGATGTCACTATTCTGATTACTCGAATCGGCGAGTACCGTACCCCGCAAAAAATGAAATGGGTCGACTTCACCTCTGCCATTAAAACCAACGATGACGGTTCTATGAAGTATTCGGTAAGTTTGCGTTTTTTATCGTGAAATTTGGCTCTGTTTTGTCTTTTGTTTTTCCCTTTTTTGCTTCAGAGTATCTGGTTCAGGTTTTCGCGCTAATGGCTAACAACACAATTCACTCAGTGAACATCGTGTACGATGCAGCAGCGAAGAGAGCATCGTTTGAGTGTGTATCGACTTTAGATCAAGTTTGTTTCTGCTCATTTTCATCCCCTGTATTCTGCAGAAAACCTGAAAATCTGTTCGGGTTTTTAACCGTTACTCAGTTTGATGTGTTTTCTCACAGAGGTTTACAGTTTCTATCTTAAATGAACTACGTTTGTTTCCCAAAAGTACGGAATAGACCTTCGCATGAGAAAGGACAGGGTTACAGACTTCTAGTATTCTTGAATGACCTCGGCTGAGCAGAAACAGATTTTATGAAAGAGCGATGATGCGGATTTTAGCATGTGTACTTAATCTTTTTTCATTTAATTATTTGTTACGATATTTAAGACAATCGTGAGATTAGTATTTAGTACAAAGCGTCAGATAATTATCTTAAAGAGTAAAAATGTTAACACACACAGTAAAATAAAAACCTAAGCAATTTCTTGGAAGCCATCCGTTTAAACGCTGAAAAGCCATGCGGTGACTGGGGGACCTTCGTTTTTAAATAAGTAAATCTTGTAGGAGTGATTTTATTTAATTATCTTATGTAGTTCTAATCATTCGGCTATTTCTCTTATAAGTCTTTCCAGCATGGTCACCGAAGCGATGTTCGGAGCTTATCAGTCTCTTCGTCCAACAACGCGATTGTTTCTGGCGGAGGCGATGAGGTGAGTAAGAGCAGTGTTGTAGTATCTCATATTTTTTTAAAATGGGCTTACAATTTTGGCAATTTTTTCTCGTCAGCTAAAGTTTTGGTTATCTCAGTCTATTCCACTGATGTTTTTCATCAACTTCAATCAGTTAATCAGTCTTTAATCAGTGTTATTTCTCCAGATCATGATTTGGAACACTCACTCACTTCGTCCCGTCGCTACCCTTCAACATGAAAGCATGCAAGACGTGACAGCAGTTGTTTTCACCAAAGGAGACGGTCATATAGTTGCAGCCACTAAGGTCAGTTTGAGATTTAACTGGATTTTTTGAAATTTTTGTTCATCGTTTTTTTTCCTTTCTACTTTTTGTCAGCATGTCGGATACCAAGATTAATTTCTACTAGATTGTACACCTTTGCTTTTCTATACTTTTTGCCTTGTTTTGTTTCGTATCACTATGAGGCGTTCATAGATGTCTCCCTTACTTGCAGTCAGGAGAGTTATTCTTGTGGGACGTCGCTGGATGCGAATTGCTGGAATCGCGTAAAAGACACGAGAAAACTGTTTGGAACCTGGTACACACCCCAGACGGCAAGGTAATATCCAAGCTAAGCCTTGCGAACGACGATGAATTGAACTTTTTCTCCCGTTCAGCAACTCATCTCTGTTTCGTCGGACAAGACAGCTATATTCTGGTCTTATGAAGTTGCTGCTGAGGGAACGCGGTAGGTACTTCTTACTTATCACTCGTTTTTCTACCGTCTAGTATGTCAAGTGTTTATGAAACTGCATCCCAAAGTTCCTGCTTTTCAACGGTCAAAATTTTGAGCCAAATTGACCCCAATTTCTTTTCCTGCGATCTTAGGAATTGTCAAATAGTTTGGTAACCTGGTTCTGCTTTAGCTGCGTCTGTAGCGTAGACATGAACTTTTTCAAAAATTAAGTATTTTTCGCAGTTGTATTCTCATCACAAAAGAGTTCTTTAACACGTTGACGACAGTGGCATTGCCATGCCACGCTTGGGACCGTGCGGCATGATGCCGTGCCACAGCTTAATATTTCTATTTTATAAACGGTGTCGAAGGGTTCAGGCAATCTTTCGTATGCGATATATTGTTCACTTTTGGACATCGTTTGGAAAGAGTGGTCCATGAAAACAGTTATCAGTTGCTGATTTATACGTCAAAATATACAAGTAATCAAGTAGGTCAAAATATTTGGTGGTGTTTTGGTTCTGATATCAACAATACTACTACAAAATGCGTCAGTAACGTTTTCTGTGTTTAGAAAGTTTACTGAAACAAAACATCCAAACTGACCTTCTAGCAAAACTCGAGAAAATTCTGTTATTCAAAAAAGGTGTTATTTAAGGATATTAAGACTAAAGCCCGATTTCTTTATTCTCATCACGCCCTGAGCGCGGCGAAAAATCGATTGGTCCCACGCGCCAGACACGCAAAAATGGAGCGTTCGTCAACGTGTTAAAGGCTCTGTTTTATCATGGTGTTTATCATCATAACACTCGAGTGCTCCGAGTAGACCTGAGACCCGGGCTCGAATCCCACATGAGTCCCGATTTTTGCAATAAACCTAGCATTATCAGAATGACAACGTGTTTTCTTTGAGTTTTCTCACGTTCCGTCTAAATTCTATTTTTCAAGCAAGCGCTTGTCCCTTCGTGAGAGCCGCATACTTGAAGCTCCGGATGAGGCTCTCTGCTGTGCAGTTTCTCCGAATGGAAAAGTCAGTTTTTTTTTTCGAATTTTAAGTTCATTTAATGGATTTTTCGTTCTACAACCAGCCTTTTTTAGTTTGTTATAATCGGCTTGTTGGACAACACCGCTGCCGTCTATTTTCTCGATACGCTCAAGTTCTTCATATCTTTGTACGGACACTCACTACCTGTTACATGCGTTACCGTCAGCCCTGTAGGTTTTGTTTTGTTTTGGTGTACTCGACCGATTCCTACTGATATTGACCGATCGGTTTTCAGGACAGCAAATTGGTGGTGACTGGCTCGGCGGATAAATCGATAAAAATCTGGGGTCTCGACTTTGGAGACTGTCACAAGTCATTCCACGCCCATGACGATGTGTAAGTGTTTTTTTTTCAAAATTTACGTAGAACCACCGTTTCCGTTTTTAGAGTGCAGAGATCACTTTTCTTAGTGATGTTTTTTATTCAGTGTGTCTTCGGTGATGTTTTCTCCGTCAGAAGAAATGCTTGTGTGGTCAGCCGGCAGAGACGGTAAAATTAAACAATGGGACGCGCAGAAGATGTGTCGCGTACAGGTTTGTTACTTTGAAAAATTGCTATTTTTCCGATATTGCATGCATTTCGGCTATAAAAGGGAGGTTTAGCTCTTTTTTTTTTCGGAAAATACCTCGCACAACCTGTCAGAAAAAACCAATAGTAAGGTTTTACTCAAATCAGGTTTAACCTAACTTTTTAATCTCATCCTCCTTTTTCTCCTAAATTTCCGAGATTCAGGTTCTGGACAGGCATTCGGCCGAGGTTCGCGCCTTGGCGCAGACGGATTCTGGTAATTTACTGGTGAGTCGTTCACTAATTTTCTACTTTTATTGTTTATTATTCATTTTTACGTTTACTGGAGTTGTTCAATGCTTTTCAATGCTGATAGTTAGCTTAGCGACAAGAGAACTCACGTTTAAGAACTTTTCGTTGACGTTAATTGCACACCTCGGGTTGTTTTCTTTATGCCCAGAACCTCAGATACTTTGTTTGGTTTTGTAGGGGCAGGATTTTCATAGGGTAAGGGCGAAATCTCGACGAAAAGCCTAGGGTAGAAGCTAACGTTCCATGGACCCAATAACAATTCTAATCTTTCTTGATGAAATGGAAAAGTTTCACCACTTTAAATTCTTCTTTTTGTATTGTATACACTTTTTCAAGGCGGACAATTCGGTATATTTTGTGAATGATTCATTTTACTTATAAATGTAGTTATCTTAAATTCTCACTTCAGTTCTCCGCCTCGCATGACAAGTCGCTGCGTTGTTGGGAACTAACCGAGGAGATCATTGTGGTCGAAGAAGAGGAGGAGATGGAGAGGTTCGTTTCGATCCCTTTTCTTCTATTTCATTTCGTATATTTTCCTTTTGATATGTTATCTATTTTTGTTCGGAACGCTGTAGCCCTGATCAATGATATTAACAGAAATGTTCCTATATCGTTGTTTGTGCCGAACTGATTAATTTTGTTTGCGTTTCAGTTGATAACATCCCTTTCTTTTGCATCTCTTTTTTTGGAAGGAATTTATCAGTTTATCAATTTGTCTTCTCACTTGCTTTCTCATGATTAATTCTGCAAAGCACCGTTGGAATTCGCGTAGGACCACAGTCTCTCCTATCTCCTTAAACGTGTCCTTTTTCTAGGTCAATAGATAGAAGGCGAAATTGCGGCATTGATTAGTGTGCTAGGTATGCGCCACGCCCTCGATTTCTATTTAGAATCGTGAGCACGTCTTATTAGGGGGATCTGCAGGAGCCGTGGATCTATAAGGACGATTCCACCTTCTAAGTCGGGTAGTAATTCATTTTTCGCAGCAACAATTGAAGACTTGGTTGGTCTCGGGTGGGAGTAGATCGCTCGACCCTGTTGGTGAAAGCACCCCTTTTATAATTAAACTAGGCGCATTTCTATTCCTCAAACTACCATACGAATCAAAGTTGAAGAATTGATTGTTCTGGAATTTGTTTTGGAATTATTACATGTGGCATTATCGCATGTAATAAATTTGAAATTTGAAATTTAAGGGAGCGAGACTACGAAGCTCGGCTTGTCGATGAAGAGGACGTGGTTGCTGGCGAAGCGAGTACCGCCGAAGCGGGATTGGCTTCAGTGAAGAACAGCCAGAGCATTGTATCGGTAAGGACCTCCTTTTCTCTTCTTTTCAAATTTTAGCTTCAAATAATTTTTGACATTGAACAGAATGTGGTGAAATTTGCCACTCACCTGTTGTTCTTCCAAATTTGTTTTTTTATTTCAGGCAGAAAACATCATCGAGGCAGTCGATATTGTCAGAAATGAGAGGGTTCAGGCGCAGGACAGCACTGATGTTTGTTCTTTCTTTCTTTTTTTTGCATTTTCCCTCAATTATTATTCGATTTGGACAACATAGATTGAACAATGCTATTTTCTTAAAATTTCGTAGGTTTAATTCAGTTATATAGTTTTTTTTTCAGCATACGGTTCATCCTTTGTTTGCTGCCTATAAGAGTAAATCGTACGACCACTTCATTGTTGACGTTATAGCAAGGACTAAGCCCAGGTAAGACTTTGCTTTTCATCCGTTTTTGTTTGATTTGAAATTGTAAAAGTTTGGTACTGTAGGTTTTTTTTATCGAATTTCTACTAAAGAACTTGCTTCTCCGTGTGAGGATCTGCTATGGTATTTATAATATGTATGAGTTTTTTCGTCCAGGCTTTGTCAATCATGTTGTTTTTCTTTGAAAAGCTTTCTTTTTCATTCTTGGTGTCTGTCCCCCATACTCATAAGAATTGCAGATAGTTTGCGATAGGCCACGCCTCTTTCTGTGCCCATAGTGGCCCTCAGTCTGGGAAGATATCTGGTTCTATCCCTGCATTCTCGCAAACTTTCATATACTGCTGCTTTACATCGCCTACAAATGCGAATCGTTCTCAGGAAATTGATTTTGCTCTCATTTTCGCATGCAACCCATTCTGCCTCGTTTTGCTGCTAAATAGCGTTAGTCTTATTTAATTTGAAGCGGATCGTCAATTGGAGCGCTTCTTACGTAGTCGACTTTTTAACATTCTCTTTTTGATTGCCACTTGATTTCAGTATACGGGGGTTTAACAAGGCCATAGAGGACTTTGTGTAGCGGGTGGCTCCTCTAACAATAAGGGTTCGTTTAGACGCCGCGCGGCGAAGATGCGCAATAGAAGCACAATCAATGATTAACGTCCTTGATCGAATTTGCTCCTTTGCATTAGTGGCACAGTCCGGTGGCACCTCATATAGGCAAACTTACTGGTCGTTCGGGTTTTTTAGAAGGCTGCTATTCCTTATTAAAGGAGATTTTGACGAAGTTCACTTTTTTCGTTTAATTTCTTCCCTATGTGATCACATGCCTATTTTTTTTTTGCTTAGACGCGGCGCCACTAACGCAAAGGAGCAAATTCGATCAATGGCGTTAATTATTGATTGCGCTTCGAATTTGCATTTTCACCGCGCGGCATCTGAACGAGCCCTTAGTCATTGTGTAGGTCAGATACACATTCACTATGTCTCTACGATTCTGGATGGAACACAAATGCATGGCGCGTCCTTGGGGGCTGATCGACGCGCACCGCTTTGCCTCTTTACCCTTACCTTTTACGTTGAAGAGTTGTTGGTGCTGGATCTGTTTGACGAAAGAGCCGATTCACTGACAGCGAAATTCTCGAACCCTTGCGAAACTTTTCGACTGATTTTCTTCTTCAGCAACCTCGAACGTTCGTTGCTGTTGGTGCCGCTCAGTTACACGCCCGACATCCTTTCCGCGTTGTCAGAATGCGTCCAGAAACACTATAAAGTCGAGTTCTGCATTCGAATAGCCATCTTCTTGATAAGGTATGTGTTAATTGAGGTGCACCCAATTGGATCCTAGCAGATGCTTCCTTTCAGAATTCATCAGAATTTCATAATAAACTCTTCGGAGATGCTACCAATCATAGAGAAGATATCGGTGGAAATGCCCAAGGGAATAGCTGAAGTTCGGGTGAGTTCTAAATCTCTCACCCCACCGCAGTCGGCGCTTGGTCTAAAATGTCAAAAAAGCGCGACAAAAGTGCTAAATACGTCTTTGGCAGAATCCGGCTGATCCAGAGAAGACATCAAACATCTTTTTCGGCGTGTTATTGCGTCAGAACTGCATTTTCTGCCCAGTGCACTTGTACCGCCTTTGAGCTATTCATCCGGTCATTATTCTTCGTTTTTCTTTCTCAGGACATGACCGGCTTCAATATGGCGGCGTTGGAGCTCTTGCAAGCCGAACTCGAGGAGCGAAGTAATGTGAGAATGTTCGCCGACGTTTCGGCGGTGTCGAATAAGCAGAAGAAAAAGAGCAAAGCGAGGAAGGCGGTCATCAAGACGTGAGGCACGTCGGCTGCCCAAATGCAGCTCTACTATTGTTTTGTTGTTAATAGGTTGTTGCAAAAGTCTTGCAACACTTTTGCAACATTCTTCAAATTGACAGCAATTTTGAACAAAATCTCAGTCAACGATATAATCACTATTCAGATTTATGACTCTTCCCCATCTCTAGGGCAACTTCTCAATTTCTCTCCGCCAGAACTCTGAGAGCTGTGACGAAAAAAATTGGCCGACCTCTATTGCCAGCTGGTCTCGGTTGTCGAATTCCATATCTCGACGGTGTTGCCCTAAGGACCAGAATAAGTGATAATCTGAAGGAGCAAGGTCTGGAGAATAAGGTGGATGCGGTAGAACTTCCCAGCCTAAATCCTGAATTTTCTCACGAGTCGCTCTTGCGACATGAGGACGAGCGTTGTCATGCAAGAGATAGACTTTTCCCTTGCAAGGTTTAGGCTGGGAAGTTCTACCGTACCCACCTTAATCTCCAGACCTTGCTCCTTCAGATTATCACTTATTCTGGTCCTTAGAGCAACACTTTCGAGATATGGAATTCGACAACTGAGAGCAACTGGCAATAGAGGTTGGCCAATTTTTTTCGTCACAGCTGCCGGAGTTCTGGCGGAGAGAAATTGAAAGTTGCCCGAAAGATGGAGAAGGGTCATAGATCTGAATAGCGATTATATCGCTGACTGAAATTTTGTTTCAATAAATTGCTGTTAATTTGAAAAAGTGTCGCAAGACTTTTGCAACAACCTAGTATTTTTTGTTGTTTGTTGGAAATTCTGGCTAGAATCTTGTTATCTTGTTTTCAGAGAAGGGATATCGATCCTTTTAGTGGTCGGTCGAGAGTAGAGCGACCATCGTTGTTATGTTGTTGTTGCTGCTGTTGTTGTATAGTTTTTGTATTCTCACCATTGTAGTCAATCAGAGCCGTGTTAAATCGACGTCCAAATGCATCCAGCAACACAGCAGTGACTACAGTACGACTCATTGACAACGATACCACCACGGGGGTTTTTTCCCGGCTCGGAAAGCTTCTAGTCCTCATTGGGGCAGTTCGATCTGAGCTGCCCCTGGCTCTCGCCCTCACCCTCTATACGACTTCCACCAGCTCCATATCGATCTGCTGCCCTCGTCTGTTTCTAGCCGCCGACGAAGCGGGTTTTTGAGGTATCGTTTGACAACTTTCTTCGAATTCGTCGCCATCGAAGTGCCCAGCAGCTTATTTGATGTGGCCAACTTTTCATAGCCTGAGGGCCTCGGCGGCCAACTTTGCTGCCTGTGCTCATCGAATTACCTCGTTACCTCGTTGTGCGCAGGTTTGCGGTCAGCTGAGCGGCGAAACTCGCTGGAATGTCGAACGAGCCTTCTATGGACGTTATTTCTACGATTTTTGGCGCATTTCCACGGTTATTGTCGTCCGGATGCTTATTAAGTCGCGTCGCCTCTTAATTATTGGCGTCATCTGTCGTGCTAGGGGCTTATCTGATCTTTATTGTTCCTATGTCGTCTATGGTAGAGTGGTAGGAGGCGCCAATTTCACCCACTCGGCGGTGGTTCGGTTCTTAGCTGGGTCAAGGCTTTATTACGTCCATTACACTGTTGAGGTCACTGTTTGTCGGCTGACTTCCACGAGACATAAGGAGGGCCTCTTCGATTTAGGACGTGAGTCGAGTGCGTGGCGCATTCCAAGATAGTTAGTGAATGTTTGATGTTTTAGGTTCTTATCGTTGGTTTTCCTGACAGGTCGTGCGAGGTATTTTCCAGAAAAAAAACTAAATCTCCATATTACAGCTGAAATGCATGCAATCTTAATCCAATATTGAAACTCTTGTTATTATTTCGTTTTGCTTGACATTTGCCTCAGAAAAACACTGAAGTTTCGGGAATTTCGGGCGGAGTTCTCAATTTCTTCGCGGGTGCCCGCCTCGGAAACATTGTCGTCCTCTCTTCAGCGGAAAAAAATCGCTCTCGAATGCACTTTAAGCCTTAAACAAGCAATCTCCATTTGGACGACGATACTTGCCGGCGTTCGACTGAAAAGGGCACGTTGGAGCGCCTGCTGCTGCTGCACTTTGTGAGGTAAGATTCGAATTCAAATTAACGATATCTCGTCGGTTTTAAATTACGGATAGAGAAAAAAAAGAGATGGATAGCCAGAAAGAGATAGGGCAGATGGCTTCTGAGGATCTGAAACTGGCGTTGACTTTAGACTGACCCTTTTGAGTTTGAATTTTCGTTCCCCAAAGGCGTCTTTTTATTTCCCAAGTTCTCTCTTCTTGGAACCTCGGCGTGATGTCAAACTTCGTAAATGCTTCTGTGCCGAACGAGGTTAGTAAGGTTGATCAGTCTTTATTTTGGCCTAACGTTTCGACCCTTTCGTCGTCGTCAGAGGCCTAAAAAGTAGCTCGAAATTCCTTGATCCTTGAACTACACGGCCAAGCGCCGCATCCTCTATAGGATTTCTGACAAAATTGAAGAATCCTCCCACGAAATAGAGAAGTCAAGAAAAATTTAATAACTTACCGTCTGACGGTGGATCGGCGGGTAAGTCATTAAATTTCTCTTGACTTCTCTATTTCGTGGGGGATTCTTCCACTTTGTCAGAAATGCTAGGGAGGATGTGGCGCTTGGCCGGGTAGATCAAGGAATTTCGAGCTACTTTTTAGGCCTCTGACGACGACGAAAGGGTCGAAACGTTAGGCCAAAATAAAGACTGATTCGCCGTACTAACCTCGTTCGGCACAGAAGCATTTACGAAGGCGTCTTTTGAATTCTTCAATGTTTTCTCTTTGTTCTCCTCCCTTTTCGTTTTCTTATTTCTTTTATTTGCCTTAATATTTCCTTCAAAAGTCGTGAGCCGTTGATGGCGTCGCAGGACTTTTGTCGCTGGTCATCAGCAGGAACTGATAGCGAGACAGTCCTTCCTGGAACTCGTTATCGAGACCGCTAAGACCGGCTTTCCATCGGTGATTCCATCGATGGATTGACAGCTATGTGTCGATATCACCACCGCATTCGGGCCGTCAATAGCTATTCAGACGGTGTCGTCGGACTCCAGCCCTCGTCTGAATAGCGATTGATAGCTGTACGCCAGCCGTTTTGCACGGACAGATCGTTTCCCTGTGTAGTCTGTTCGATCTGGCGTTCATTTTGCTCATACTTTAGTAATCCTTTACCTGAGCAGCTTCGTCTTTTGCCCTGAGGCGTGTTCGTCCTGCTTTGATTTTTCTGCTTGGATGACTCAGATGACGTCAAAAACTCCTCCATTCGTGAATCCTTGCCTTAATCTTTCGGCCGTCCCCTCATGGGTTGGTTGGAGGCTCGAGAGAGAAAATTCGAGCTCACGAAAAACGTCTAGCGGGTGGTCTATACTATCAATCTTTATCCGTCTTCTCATCCAAGTTTCACCTTCCCTCCAGATTTGATGACCCATCTAAGCCTGGCCCTCTCGTGATCCCTAGGATACTGTAAACGCACCTCTGCCTAGGTACAGGATGCCTTTGATATCTGGAAGAAGAAAGGAAGCCGTCGAAGCGAGCAGAAGAGCGTGGGACTCAGATAGAGCCCGAGTTTTCGAATCCGAAATGGCGCCCCTACCGTGATTCATTAACGCATACCTCTTGGGGTTATTTGGGGGTGTATACGACATCACTACTTTGAGTTCTCCAAAACATCGTCGCGAATGTGAGACCCCATATATTCCCCGAACAAACCTGACTAAACCGGGACTAGACCCGCGTTGATGGTTTGTACGCCATTCTTGTATACTGGGTATGTCGTTCACGAATTCGGGCCGAAATCCTGGGCTCAGATTCGTGAACGGACAAGCGGTCTCCGAAACCCCGTCGACGTTTCCCAAACCCTGCCTTATCGCGAGGTGTGATAGACCTGCGATGAATGTCGATTAAACCCCGGTGCGCGTTCACGAATCTCGGTTTGCGCGCCGTTCGTGGTATATCTCGAGGTTTGTCGGGGGTTTACCAATGATGAATCTGGGCCCAGGAAGTTTGGCGAGATCCTCTTTGAGACCGAATAACTTTCTTACGTGAGGATCGCATCGTCTCGTCTCGTCAGCGACTGCAGAACGGCAGGATTGGACATTGACTTGAACTATGTGCTGTTCTCTTCAAAGAAGCAGCAACTGCCGGACCTATTCGTATGAGTAATGTTGCTAAGCTACGAATGGTGAGCAATTGAGAGTGGATTACGGCCGTGTGGTGTCCTCGCTAATACGGAAAGGATTATCAGAGACCGTGCAGCCGTCATCGTGTTTTTCGTGCGATGTGGAATCCGATTTAGGTCATTCGCGAAAAAAAAAACAAAACGAAAAAGAGACCGAAAAAGGACAAGGATCAATGTGTTGAACTCGTGAACTCTCCGAAGCCGGAAGAGATCGGCTCGTTAGCTTCGTGACTCCACGAGAAGTTCAAGCGACCAAGTGCGACGAGACGAGTGCGATGGAGCGGGCTCGGGTCCGGGTGTCTAGGAAGGTCTTAGCCCTTTATACTCCTAAAGCCCCGAAGAAGGTTTGGAGCTCCATGAAAAATAATTTTTAATTTTCACCCTCCAGATTGCTGTTTGTTTCCGGTATACTGTTAGCGAATCTGATCTATAATCCACGGGTCCCTTAGCCGACTCAAAACGGTCGTGGGTTATGGCTCGGATTCGCTAACGGTATACTGGAAATAAACAGCAATATGAAGGGTGAAAATTATTTTTATTTTCATGGAAAAAATTATTTTTCATGGAGCTTCTAGCTTTTTTCGGGGCTTTAGGAGTATAAAGGGCTAAGACCTGCCTAGCACGGGTCCCTTGGCCCATTCAAAAACGACAGCCGAAGACTAGGTGAAGAGCATTTCGACGACAAAGCTTGTTTGTGCTGTGCTGCGAACGGACCCATGGGAAATACAGCGGATTACCGTCGATGTTTTTAGAAGGCGCTCGATCTCTTACGCTTCATCGCCCAACGCTCCTGAACCGATCGTATCTATCGACACAGAGGAAAATCTATGACTTCTGTGCTTATCTGTTGACGCTTGAAGACGCACCGAGGGTTTTTTCAGCTCTACAGAGGCGTCGTCTCGTCAGAAGTGCTCTTCTTTTGCAGCACGTGCAACGACAGCGTCATACAGAAGCCGCTCGAACAGCGAAAAATGCGACATCTGCTCATCAACGCCACGCTCCGCTTCCGTTTTCAATCGTGTTCTTCTTCGATTCCATTCTGCCTCCGTCGCCCATCCCTCATTCGCGTTCCTGACGGCTATTGGAACTTCTGCTGTGCATTTTAGCGAGATATTTTGACGGTCGAATGGTCGATCCTAGCCCGGGCTAACCAAGGCTTTCATGAACTTCCATTCGTATCAAGACCGAGATTGGTACAGATATTTAATGAACAGACTGATGTTTCGGCGTGTATCGCCATCTTCACAGTCTGAATAAGTTTAACTATACATCAAGACTACTAGATCAAACATCGAAACGAACTTTGCGAAGGTTTGAAGACCCCATGAGTCGCAACCCTTTCAGCACAGAGAAACTAGAGTTTAGAAGTTCTAGTTTCTGTGTGCTGGAAGGACTGCGATCTGTGGGGTCTTCAAACATTCGCAAAAATCGTTTCGATGTTTGATCTAGTAGTCTTGATGTAGAGTTGGACTTTTTCAGACTCTGAAGAAGGCGATACACGCCGAAACGTGAGTCTGTTCATTAAATATCTGTACCAATCTCGGTCCTGAGCTTGAAACTGAAACCTACAATTGCTCTCCATCATGCCGAGATTCATAGAGAGTCGAAGATGGCAACTACTTCCATTCGTATCGCTGCGTAGTTCGCTATGATATGTAGTTCAGAGAGAAGATCACCTCTAGTAGGAGACACCTGTGTCACCTGTTGTCACATGGATCACCAAAGGGCGCTGGCAACGTCTTTGCTTTCTCCTGAGGCATGCTAATGTAGGTAAACGGATCAAACCCAACTGCTTGGTCGAGGGACATAGCGGTTGGGTTTGTTTCGCAGTCGACGTATCAGGCTGGGTATCAGCAGCTGAACGAGTCGAACAGACGAGGTCAGAAGTAGAGAGTTGACCGATGGCCTCCTTGAGAGCCCCTCAGGCCCATCACGCTGCTCTCCCTGCTCTGGCCAGTTCTCCTTTCATGTCGTTGATTCATGATTGTCGATTCATGAAGTGGGCAAGATGGGCGAGCCGCTTCGTTTCGCGAAAGCTCCAAAGCCGTCGATATCAATAGAGCCCTTCGCTGACCACTGTAGATGCTTCACGGCTACAATGCCTGAGGCAATGACTGGGTTTCGAAGTCAAGCTCAATTTCTTCGGTTTTAACCATGCTTTTCACCCATTTCGCCGGCAACTGCATCGATCATTCTACTAAGCCATGCATGTCGTGCTCAGCAAGCCGGAAATGCGGTCGCTGATCGAGATTTGTTCCACCGCTCGGCTCGTCCTCGTCCGCTCCGCCGAGCGTTCTTCCCTATTTCGACGCTTCCCTCCATCGTCATCCCGTGTTCTGGTTGATTGCTTCCGCCGTTTGAGCTTTCACATTACTAATCGGCGTCTATGGCGCTTTTCGTTTTGTTTTCCGCTATTATCCGAACGTCCTCGACGGCGCTTTGGTGTTCGCCGTGCATTTTTTATTTATTTATTGATTTGTTTATCTGAAATGCACCGAAGTGAGCACAACTCAAGCAGCAAAAACGAAACTTTGGGCAAATCTAGTGACATCGGTAGAAAATACACAACGAAAAAAAGAACAAGCTAGAAAACCAATCCACATACGAAACTCAAGAAAAGCAGACCACACAAGCTAACAATAACATCTAAAATCCAGGTCCACTTAGCATGCGAGATGGATGAGGGTACCTGATGATGAAGAACATTGGGAAGCCTGCAAGTCAGGGGAGTGGGCGACTTCGGATACCAGCTTAGGGGTCCCTCAACACCATCAGGCCCCACAACACCGATTTATTCGTATTTCAGAATTTCAAAATCGAACACAGAACAAAAAAGCAATAGGGAAACACTGCTGGACATTGGAAACTAAAAAAACAAGGTAGAACTAATTACGCACACTAGGAAGACCATCCCCGTAGTCACTTAGGACCCACCAGAATACCATTTGACATAAGGTAAAAGATAGTTGAGATTTATAGTTGTATTGAAGTTGTACGAGGACAATGGGTCACGAAAAATCTCCTGAAAGCCATGAATGCCTTTTTTCTATTTCAGAAACTCATTTGAGAATTCTAGAACATTGAAAGACTTATGTAAACCTAGATGCTGCTCTTCGATCGATTATCGATTAGTTCTAAGTAACTATTATTACGTTATTCTTGTTTCTAGGTATAAACCTAGTCAAAATTCCGGTCTACGTCATCAGAGGGTAAGGCAGGAACTGCTGTTATCGGTCATCTACGGCAGCAGCATTGTTTACCCAGAAAAGTGCAGTCAACAGCGCCTAGATAACACACAGGGTGGTCGTTTATTATTACCCTAAGCTGGTAAAAAATCTTTCGATTTCTCCAGATTGGGTGTCTCCAAAGCGATTACCCTCCTATTGGGCAGAGTACATCGGTTTCCGGGTTTTTCGACTGATTCCACTCTTGGGTATATGGGAGAATAGTGGCAGGAGGGGCTGCTGACACCTGTACGGTCGAGCGATCGACCCTCATTCTGGTAAACCAAACTACGAAAGTCGTAATTTTGAGTGTAAAAAAGTCGAATGCATGGCTCATCCCAAGTGACTTGTCAACGCCGACCAGATACGGCAGAAACTAGCTTAAAGTATTCGGAAACAGTGAGCGGATCCTATGTCCCAGTTTAGCAACCACTCAACCTTATCTCTCCATTTTCTGCAAAACTTCCCCTTCTCTCCGGGCTCCTTAGACTTTTATTCTGACCCTCAAACATTTTCATCCTCTTATTGTTTGTCGTAAGAGGTGCGGTATTTATGTAAGTGATTTCTATTCCTCGTTTACCTATGCACTTTAACTCGTTATTATGGTGCTTGTAGTACTTTCTCTGAGATTCTATTAATTTCACAAGTTCAGGATGTGGAGATGATCGGACTGGTGTGGTCGTTGGTGTCGTCGGTGGTGGAGACGACGAGACGACGAAAATTGGCCGTCTTCTTGGCCGATTTTCTTGCTCACGTCAGCGAAGATGGACTCATGATCGTCTGCAGGCGCATCGCGTGAGTCGTTTCACGTCAGAAAATGATTTTGAGTTCAGTTGGGGAGGGTACGGTCGTTGAGCGATCGTTCTCTGTGCTCTAGGTCGGGAACGACATGCATGAACATACCCCTTTACCCACTGGGAAGGAATTAGATTTAGTGCTTATACAACGAGCAACATCAACTAAATAATCTGCAAAAGAGTCCACAATCTGAACGGAAGAACGGTTATTGTCCAGAGCAAGAAAATTCCGCGGCGCAGCCACAACTGCAGATCTAGTTTTAGAGTCGATGAGCTGATTGCGTTTAACAACGGAAGTTTAGGTGGTAGGCCATACTGTTCGATAAAGGAGATTGTGTGCCGTTGATTGATTCATTCATTGAGTATATCTCAACCCCATCAGATTTATCTGGTCGAAAAGGGATGCCCTCTTGGTAAGGATCTGGAAGGCAGTTGAACTAATGAAACAAAGTCTTGCAGAAGCAGAGGAACGAGGAGCAGATTGCTTCGTGACCTTTTTGATTAAACGTTCCAGTATTTCAGTGATGCATGAGTCTACCCCCTAGAGGTAGATTTATCTTTATTGGTATTCAACTTTAAGGGAAAACATAAAACTGAATAATGATTCTAGTCAAAGCCGAAACAATTTTTGAAACTTTTACATGCAAAGCTGCACGAATATGCGTCCATTCTCGAAAGGGCTCCGATTTCGTTGAAACTTTTATGTGTTGTTTGCCGTCCGCGACGAATGTTTTCCAAATGCGTCCGAATCGAAGCGCAACCAATAGTTAATCTTCTCATCGATTTCGAATAAGACATATATCTGTTGCAACGTTAGTTTCAGCGCAATCCGGTGGCTTTTGGTCCGCGTCTAACAAAATTAACGATCAGCAAAAAATAGGCAATATAATCGTGTAGAGAAGAAATTAAACGAAAAAGTGAAATTGTCAAATTGTCCTTTAAGTAACGAATTAATAAAAGTCGTCGCAACGGCAGATTCGTAAAGAACCCGAACGACCAGTGTAAAGTTTCGGCCTCGAAAACGAAAAATATGACTGGAGCCACCGTTCAATTGCGTCTGCTTCAAATGCAGATGACCTCCTAAATTCGATCAAGGACGTTAAAAATTGGATTGACTTCAATAGTCGGAGTTTATGCAAGTGCGTGGCGCATTCTAAGGGTCCGATCAGCTCCGAACACTTCGCCTTCACCTTCAGCCAGCATATTTCAGCTCCGTGCCGTCATCGCTGTCCTCCAGTGGACTTTCACGTTTTTCCAGTGATCCTCAGCTGCCCGTAGGAAACAACAACAAAACAGTGCTTTATAGGAACGAACGAGCCGAAGTAGCTGCCGAAAAGGCTGAGGTTTCTTTTTCCTTCACTTTTCTTTTCTTTTTTTCTCCGATGGCCGCCGTTTCAGCCTCTGAAGCCGTCTCAATGGCGCTTCGCCAAAGGCAGCGTAACGCGGCCATCACTGATGGAGAACAAATTCGTGTTTTTCGTCGCCGAACGACGAACGGCCAACGATGCGACGGTTAGCGCCAGTATCACCGACTTCGACACAGTACCGTACTGTAGCGTTTTCGTGAGTTTCTTTTTTAGTCAATCAATAATAGGTCAAAAATCAATGTGACCTCCTCAAATTTCCTCATACTCTTTGGAGCTGATCTGTTCATCGCCATCCACGTCCAGTAGGTTTCTTGAGATCCTCACACTGCCTTTTTTTGCCTTGGGTAGAGGATACCTGGTAAACTCATCCAGGAGTCGCACTGAAGTTATCGGAGCCCAGATTCATCATGGTAAACCCCCGATAGACCCCGAGATATACCCCGAACGGCGCGCAAACCGAGATTCGTGAACGCGCGCCGGGGTTTAATTGGGGTTCATCACGGGTCTATCACACCTCGCAATGGGACAGGGTTTGGGAGACCTCGATGGTGTCGAGCGGGCTTATCGCCGACGGGGTTTCGGAGACCGCTCGTCCGTTCATGAATCTGGGCCCATGTAGGTATTCCCGAGCCCATATCGGTCAAGTATTACATGTGGAACTCGTCCACTTCTTGGACGAGTACCATCAGAGATTTCTTTTACACCTTCGAATGCTTAGTGCCTTTCAACGTTAACTTTTGCGGAAAACTAATGGTCTGGTGCATAGTGCATTTGTAGGTGGCGCTACTTCTACCCTCATTATTAGCGATCGATCCTTGTTCGGATAACCGACCATTCCTTCCTTAGTGCGTCGTGTAAATTGGTACCAGGGCCCAGATTCATGAACGGTCGAGCGGTCTCCGAAACACCGTCGGCGATAAACCTGCTCGATACCGTCGAGGTCTCCCAGACCCTGCCTCATTGCGAGGTGTGACAGATCCGCGATGAACTCCAATTAAACTCCGTCGAGCGTTCACGAATCTCGGTTTGCGCGCCGTTCGGGGTATATCTCGGGGTTTATCGGGGTTTTTACCAATGATGAATCTGGGCTCTGACTTCTCTGTTGAGATGAGGACACTGACATGAACAGCGGCTGACACCTGTAAGCCATCGACCCAATACGCATTCATCGTGCCTCAACGATTATGGATGGATGACGAGGGCGTGGCGCATCCTTAGGGGATTAATCAACGCCGGCCACTTTATCTCTTACCTTTTCCCACTAGTTGGAGTATGAATCCGTGTTTTGCAAATTCCTTAAAAGTGACATTTTTCTAAATTTTGTACGGGTTTATGTGCTACTCTGAGCGTTTTTATTGGTTTTTTCTTCAAGCCTCTTCACTTTACTCGCTCATTTTTGTCGGTTGCAGTAGTTTAGGCGCAGAAACGCGCCACCTAGGGCAGCTTTCCGTCTATAGCTTAGTAATTTGAAAAAGAAAATGGAGAGAAAAAAAGCTATTTGAAAAAGCACCCATTTACTCGATAGTGTATTTTTCCTAGCACTTTGTATGTTCTTGAGGAGTCCTCGAGCGATAAAATCTCGATGTGAACTATGTTTCCCTACTCCGAAAGCCTGAATGATTTACTGTTTGGAAGCTCTGAGTACTGTTAATCCTTCCAAAATGGCGGGAAATGCTCAGAAGTTGCTAAAACTTCCTGTCTCGAATATTTTCTTTCGCGCTACAATTTTCTCTTAATTTTTACTCCTTTTTGGTTGCAAATTCCTCGGAGGACAAAGGGGGAATTTGTTCCGCCTTATTACTTTGGCCGTCAACGCAGCCGACCATACAGTACCGGACGTGCCGCAACGATAAAAGGGCGCCAGCGGCGCTTTTTTGCGCGGAAACCGCCGTTCTTCTATATTTTCTTTAGAATTCGTTTATTCGTAAAAATAAGTATTTTTTTGAATTCAGTAGGTCGAGCTCTATCCTATCATGCACAAATTTTCCATATTCGTGGGACTTGTTGACGAGCAATTTTTTTGACCTCTTGATTTCCGGTAACTTGCTCCTTCGATTCCTCGTCTGGTGACTTATCGCTCGACGAGGCTCCACCTTCAGCAGGGCTACCACGCGGGGACTCCCGTTAGGCGTGTGTTGTAAATGAAATTAGACAGCCTCTGTCCGGGTCACCACGTGTGGACCCCTTCGGAAACGGCAGCTTTCGGTGCAGAAAAGCGCCGCTTCCGCCGTTTTATCATTGCGGCACGTCTGGTGCTGTATATTCATTGTTACAAACCATCCAATTCGTAGCAGAAACTGGTTCTTTCTTGTTGCAATTGAAGTTGTTTTCTCTCATTTGCTCAATGTTTGACCTTTAATTTGTCGAGCAGCTGCTGTTTTCGCTTGGCGGATCGTCTGTCACGCGGCGTCAACGCTGAAATGTAGCCGCTGCTGCTTGTAGCCGGCTAATTTCTTGTTGAAGTCACGTGTTTCAGAATGTTTTTGTCATAACCTACCTAGTCTCTTATTTTATTTCAAATTAGATTTATTTCATTTTTTATTTTATTTGAAATTTAATTAATTTCCATTCAATAAAAACAAATACCGGAATTTTCCCAGTTTTCGTTCTAATCCGCTCTAAAATGGTCGAAGTTCATCAGACATTTATTTCAATAATAACTCACTTTGTAAGTGTTTTCACTAGCGGCTAAAATGCAAAAAATTCTACTGATTGGTATCTATCCCTTCCTGGGGACGCGCCGCGCATTTGTCTCACATTCAGAATCGTAGAAGCTTGGTGATTACTTATTAGGCCTACGCAATGTCCTGAGGGCCAACAGCTGAGCTAGTCAGAATCTTCACCTTCTGGGTCTGGTACCAATTTACCCTATCCCAGAGGTATAAGTCTTAGGCCCTTGTTATACGTTCGCTCACCCCCCAGCGTAACTCGTCCATTCAGTATCAGACACCGTGGGGCCAGACACGTTTGTACGAGTTCACCACGCCAGCGTCACCATGATAACTCGTGCAAACGTGTCTGGCCCCACGGTGTCTGATACTGAATGGACGAGTTACGCTGGCGGGTGAGCGAACGTATAACAAGGGCCTTAGTCTGTAGGAGATTTGATCACTCGACACTGTGGATGGAAGGCTTCCTACCCCTTCAGCGTGTGAACTTGAAAATTTAAAAATTATATCAGCATTGAAAAAAGCAATATATTTTTTATTCATTCATATTCGTGCAAATGAAACCTTATAAGAAATTAATAAAAAGCCGCACACATTTATGTTCCTCCATCTTCCAACCTCTTCTTACTGGGTGGTGTAGCCCAGCTAAACTTGGCTACACCTTTACAATATGGCCGTGTTTGGGGTAATTCAGGAAATTTTCAACAATTCTTGATGTTTTTGAATTTGCTAGTGGTTGTTCATGATAGAATCTGGCAAGATAGAGAAGATCGGTTGTAGCGACTTTTCCAGGAGCTTTTCAAATTGGCAATGGTCGAGTAAAGCGGGGAACCGGCGAAAATCGGGTACAAAATGAAGCGGCTGAAGCTGCGGCGAGGCATTGAAAGAACTAAATCTCATACTGGCCTTACTTTTGCTTCTCGTCCTTTCAGCTGTTTCTGGAAACTTCTAGAATCTCCGCGAAGTGGGCTGTCCGCGAAGCGGAATATGTATGTTGGGCCGTCCGGTTCGACAACGGACGTCTGCTCGCGCCGGCTCGCGTACATCCGGCAATCACTCCAGCACTTTGCGTTTTCCGGCGCTGTTTTTCCCCCGCTTCCACAGCGTTGCCGCGGCGATTCTGCCCTCAGGCGTTGTTGTCGTTTCTCGTCTTCTCTGCTGACTCTCTGCCACTTAAATGAAGTCCGTTGTACTTGTCAGAGAGTTAGAAGTCGCACTTGGCCGGCAGCAGTATTTCGATTTGTTTCCGTGCAGCTGAGGCGACTTTGCCTCTGGTGCTCATCTTATTCATCCCTGTAACCTCTACAGTCATTTATTCATTCATTCTCGCGGGTAACGGTACCGTCTACATTCTGTAAAAAGGTAAAGGTAAAGGTGTCGGCGTTGATCATTCCTCGAAGACGCGCCGTGCTTTCGCGTTCCATTCAGAATCGTGGAGGCATGGTGAATGCGTGTTTGGCCTATTCAATGACTTGCAGGAGCGAGCCGCATACCGAGTCAGTGTCTTCACCTTCCCAGAAAAGTCTGGTACCAATATACCCGACCCCAGAGCGATTGAAGGCTTGGTTAGCCCGTGCCGGGATCGATCGCTCGACCGTTCGGGTGTTAGTAGCGCCTCTTACCACTGCACCACGTAGGCCCTGAATTTCATTCCCTTCAAAACTGTTATTACATGGTTCGACATTTGTGTGTTCCACTTCCTGTGGAACACATAAATGTCGAACAGTCCTCTATACTTTTTAACCTTCTTTTTCTCTATTGCCTTACATCTGGTAGACAAATTCCTCGACACGGCGTCTCTACGCGTTTGGGAAGGTCGAATTTTCACTCCAATTTTTTGTGCTGGAGATGGTGCAGTGTTAAGAGGCGTTATGATATCTGCACGCTCGATCCTCGTCCGGACTGATTATACCTCAAGTCTCTAGATCTCTAGATTGACGCATTCTATATGCCTCCCTGATTCGTAGTGCAAGACGAAGGCATGGCGCGTTCTAAGCGGACTGATCACCATCGAACACAGCTTTATTCTATTTTATTTTATTTGCACTGTTAGGTGCGCCAAGTGAAACACATGAGTAACACTAAATAATAATACTGTGGTTAATTTTCGTGTGCTGCTGTGCCGAACGAGGTTAGTAGGTGGACCAGATTTTATTAGTGGCCTACGTTTCGACCTGTTCGTCGTCGTCAGAGGCCTAAAAAGTGGGTCGAAACTACTAATCCTTAACCTGTCCGGCCAAGCGCCGAACCATCCCTAGCATTTTTGACAAACTTGAAAAATCTACTCCAAGAAATTGTAAAAAAAACTAGAGATAACAAATGACTTACCCCGTGATCCACCGGCAGAGTGGTGCCGACGTGGCAGTTCTCTAGTTTTTTACAATTTCTTGGAGTAGATTTCTCAAGTTTGTCAAAAATGCTAGGGATGGTTCGGCGCTTGGCCGGACAGGTTAAGGATTAGTAGTTTCGACCCACTTTTTAGGCCTCTGACGACGACCAACAGGTCGAAACGTAGGCCACTAATAAAATCTGGTCCACCTACTAACCTCGTTCGGCACAGCAGCACACGAAAATTATAACATCATGCCGAGGTTTCAAGAAGAGAGAACTTGGAGAATACTGTGGTTAATTTAACCTGAAAAAAAAACTGAAATAAAGTAAAATTTTGGTAACTTATGCGGCATCCCAGTCTTCAAGAGGAGAGACTTACGCCATAATAGAAGCATTTTGTGCCTGGATGGCGACAAATTTATTGGAACGATTTTAAAACGATTAGATGTGTGTACGTAAGAGACAGAATGTGGAAAACTGTCTAAGCGGACGACAGAGATAACATAATAATTCCTCGCTTCTCATCTCTTTGTTTCTCTCAATATTTTGGGAATGAAATCGAGAGCTACCTGTTCACCCCAGTGTGTTGGGTATCGGAAATTCTGGTCCTTTCACTACCGAGAGACCCACTGAAAGCATCAAATGAAGTTGATTGGGAAGGAGTGACTATGTGAAAGGTTGGGCGAGGTCTCTCTGTCCCTCTCAACGGCCGAACTGCTGCTTAATTATCCATGGCTGCAAGCAGCAGCAGCTCGCAAATGGTTTCGTTCCGAGAAATCGTCTCATTGGCCACTGCATAGACATTCTTTTGAGAGCCTACTCAATCGCCTGGCTATTCCATTTTATTCAATTCGCGATTCTGAATGGCGGACGAATGCGTGGCGCGTCCCCTGGCCTGTCTGGGACTGATTAGCATCGACCACTTACTTTTTTATTTTGAAATTTGCTGTGTATCTAGGAGCAGTACCGTTTTCGCCTTACTTCCTCTTTTTTCCATTCCTCTCGAAACCTTTTCCTTCGTAATTTCCGCCCTGTTTTTATGCTCCAAAGAATTCACCATCTTCATTTGTTCTTCATTTTTTCCTGCTATCAAATCATATTTATTTATTTATTTATTTATTTATTATGCCCTGTTATGTGCGCCAAGTGAAACAGATGAGAGTAATCCTAACAATCGTTAATAACAACAAATAACTAAAGTAAAGTAAAACGAAACAACTAGGCAAACAATTGGCGACTAATTCCCTTGGAATGCGCCATGCGTTCGTCATGCTATTAGAGAATGTCCTAGGAGTGCCCTTCTAGCCGCTATCCGTTTACCAGGAACGACGGAAGATTTGCTCGACCTTGAGTGCGGGCCGATCGATTGTGTCGGTGCAATCCGCGGCTCCGGTTACTTTGTCGCTTGTCATTTCGATGTTTCCAATAAAAAAGGAGTTATACGTATCCAATCATGAATCCAACTTCTTGACGTATCGTATTCGACCGTATCTTTTGATTTTTGGCTGCTATTTTGCTGTCGTTAGCCGACAACTCAGCTGAGCACCATACCCTTTCCTCGTGTGGCGACGATGCGAGGCGGTTGCTCGGCACCAGTTCAATTAGTTTTCTTTTTTTCTGCAAGCGACATGATTAAGCAACGAAATTGTTTCTGGAAATTTCGACGTTTTCAGTTGGACTCGAGCTGCGAGCGTGTCGGTTGGCATCGGTTCGCCAACGCCTCCCTCTATTCGTGTCCGCTCGAGCACTTCATCGACGTCGTTTACGCGTTCTCCGAAGGCGCTCTCTTCGACAACGTCACCGACGCCAGGCTCATCGACAGCCTCTACAGTGAGTTCGCTGAGCACAGTCGATTTTTATTATTTATCTGTGAAAATTGGGCTCGCGTGGTACAGTGGTAAGAGGTGCTGCTAACACTCGCACGGTCGGGCGATCGATCCCGTCCCGGACTAACCAAGCCTTCCATCCCTCCGTGGTCGGGTAAATTGGTACCAGACTTGTCTAGGAAGCTAAAAACCCTAGCCTGGTATAGCGGCTGGCCTCCACAGGTCATTGTATAGGACAAATACGCATTCGCCACACCTCTACGGCTTGAATGGAACACGAATGCGGCGGCGGGACTGATCAACGCCGGCACCTTTACCTTTACCTTTACCTTTGTCTGTTAACCCCTTGACGACAGTGCATTTTTCGCATCCCTCGCGCGTGGGACCAATCGATTTTTAGCGGCACTCATAGCGTGGCTTGACATCAAACCATAAATATGTATTTGTTGAATAAATCATTACCCCAAGGCTGTTTTTGTGGACCACTCTTTTTAGTGCAATATTTAATCATGGAGTACATGATGCACATATGAGATTTTGTGGAGGCTAGAAATATATCAAGAAAATTAATTTTCAAGACTGTGGCTTAACATCAAGCCACGCGGTCGTCAATGGGTTAAAATTGGGTCCGCGTGATGCAGTAGTAAGAGGCGCTACTGACACTCTCACGGTCGAGCGATCGATCCTGGCTCGGACTAACCAAGCCTTCCATCCCTCCGAGTTTGAGTAAATTGGTACCATACTTGTCGTGGAAGGTAAACACACTTACGTGGTGTAGCGGTTGACCCGGAAAGTCATTGTATACGCCATATACGCATTCACTATGCCTCTACGATTCTGAATAGAACGCAGATGCATGACGCGTCCTCACGGGACTGATCGATGCCGACACCGTTACCTTTCATCTTTATCTGTCTAAATTAGTCCAGTTAAAAGTTTCTCCTCCATGGACGGAGTCTCGGCCATTTTTTCGTGAAAATTTCTTCTATGGACATTATTTGAGGCGCCCAGATTCATGAACGGACAAGCGGTCTCCGAAACCGCGGCGCAGTCAGAACCAGAGGGCAGAGTCGATGAGAGATTGCGTTTAACATGGGAACTCTAGCATAAGTAGACAAAGGTGGGCGCCGTTCGGGCTATATCGCAAGGTTTATCGAGGGTTTAGCAATGATGAATCTGGTTCCCGATGTCCGTTTTGACCACACCACCATCATTATGAAAAGGAATTGTCAGTCGTGATCTGTACCCTAAGTAACCCCAGTATGCGACATTCAAGCCAAAAATATTTGGACCAAGGCCAGACTGAGGGAATGGGAAGTATCGACTGGTGCCGTTAAAATTATATTTTTTAGGCTCAACTCGCTTATCACTAAACTTTACCGTATTTCAGATATTTTTACCTTATTTTACCTCATTTTAGCAGTGTCAATACCGTTCGACGAGATATCCGAAAGTGTACTGAGAGCGGACTCTCCACTAGCCAGATCGCTCACTCATCTTAACAAGGTTGGTGGCATTCATTTCCTTCGACAGGAGGTATTCTTTTGGTAACTGAATCCCCATGGTGCTCACTATGACTATCACATAGGGATTCTGTTCGCATTATTTTATTTATTTTCCTTTTCTTTTTGATGCATCCAGAACTGCAGGCTACAGCTGATAGTGTTTACTCGTGTAGTAGTATAAAACTTCAGCAGATTTAGCTTTTTAGGCTTTGAGAGGTGGGATGGTCTCTCTGGACCTCATGGCTGAACCATACAGTACTTGTATCGATTTCACCTAATTATTTTTCTGTTCTAAGCAATAGAAGTGGGTGTCTTTCCGCACTCCTTCAGTTCTAAAAGTACAGGTGTACCTCATCATCTTTCGTTTCCTTCCGAAAGCAATTTTCCCGCCCAGAATAGCCTCGAGGCGTGTCCTGCAAATGCCTAACCTACTGTGCGGGTTCTAGAACTAGAAGGAAGCACAGGCTCCAAATGCGCGTCAATTGAACAAGCTGACACCGATACGGTGTGCTGACCGATACGTTCTATTTTACGTAGTCGTTTTACTGAGCGATAATCCATTTTATTGTTGTAGATCAACAAGACACTCAAAGATCCTTTCCTTGATAGACATCCATCTGATCTGACTCTGACTGACTTTTCTGGAGAATATCCTTGAGTCCAGGGCCGAGATTCATCCTTGGTTAACCCCCGATGAACCCCGAGATATAGCCCGAACGGCGCCCACCTTTGTCTACTTATTCTAAACTTCCTATGTTGAACGCAATCTCTTATCGACTCTGAGTCTGATTCTGGCTGCGCTGCGGTTTCGGAAACCGCTCGTCCGTTCATGAATCTGGGCCCAGAATTTCCGGTATCCTACGGGTTCTGACCGAGTACAGCCAAGTGAGCCAATCTGCCCCTCCAATCCTTTTCCCTTTGCCCTTTCCGTAGGGTATATTGGGTGATTCTTCTAGTTTGATCCAGGGAATCTGTAGCTCAACAATAAACGTTACACATTCCTCAGAGGGAAGGTGTAAGCCTAATACGACATTTTAATGATGGAGTACCACTATAAGATCCCTCCCTGGGCCCAGATTCATCATCGATAAACCCCCGATAAACCTCGAGTTATAGCGGGCGCCCACCTTTGTCTACTTATCCTAAACTTCCTATGTTGAACGCAATCTCTCATCGACTCTGTTGTCTGGTTCTGGCTGCGCCGCGGTTTCGGAGACCGCTCATCCGTTCATGAATCTGGGCCCTGGAGAGCAAGCATCCATTAAAGACGATCAGACTTTCCTGGAGAATATTCCTGAATCCGGTATTTCCGGTGTCCTATGGGATTCTGACCGGGTACAGCGAACTGAGCCAAACTACCCCTTCAATCCCCCTCCCTTTGCCCTTTCCGAGGTACCGGTATCCTATGGGGTTCTGATCGAGCACAGCCAACTGAGCCGAGCTACCACTCCAATCCCCTTCCCTTTGCCCTTTCCGTAGGATCTAATAGGTGCTTCTTCTAGTTTGATCCAGCGGAACCGAGGTTCTACTCGAACGAGTCGATCTGCTTTCAGCGTCCGTTGTCACTGCTCGAGCAGCTCTACCTGGGTGACGCTCGACCTTGGTTGGACGTTCGCGGTGAATTCGTGAGTGAAACAGCGCTACACGCCGTTGGTGCTGATCGTCGATTCGACTCGTTGCCCAGGTGCGCCCACTTTTTTACCGTACTTTTTTACCGTTGAATTTCACCACAGAACTGAACAAAAGCTTTTTTCAAGACAATTTTTCCCCACCTCACCAGCGGATAAACTCTGCATGGTTTGCTTTCAACCCACTTCCATCTGTGGGTAGGTGTTTTGTGCGGTTCTCTGCTCCTCGGTGTGCTATTCCAATCTCCACCATCTGTTTCCTCGATTCTCTTCTCCTTCGTTTTTCATTTTCGTTTGCTTTGTTTCGGTCACAAAATTTCTTGTTTTACCCTTCCTTAACGGAGAAAAATGTTCATTTATTAGTAGCGCCATAAAATACGCGATGAATATGAAAAACAGCTTTTAATTCAGCTTCACCAGCACTCGATTTTTTCAGTCGTCGAAATTCACTGAAACTTCGCCTACGGGGGTTATTTGTGGTCCAGAATACGAATCTGCTGTCCGTTTTTCACGTTGGTGGTCTCGGACCACCCATATCGACTACTTGGATGGTCCAGTCAGGATCATCGATTTCGCTGAAACTTTGCCTATGGGGTTCTCTGGTGTCCTGAACACGATGGTGAAGTTCGATTTCCATATGGCGGCCGAATACGGTAGTTGTAGGTGAGTCTCACCAGGTAAGGTCGGTAGGTACTCACCTATAACTACCGTATTCGGCCGCCATTTGGAAAACAAACTTCACCATCGTGTTCGGGGTACCAGATAACCCTCATAGACAAAGTTTCAGCGAAATCGGTGATCCTGACTGAACCACCCAAGTAGTCGACATGGGTGGTCCGAGACCACCCATGTGGAATACGAACAGCAGAGTCGTGTTCTGTACCCCAAAATAACCCCCATAGGCGAAGTTTCAGCGGATTTCGACGACTGAAAAAATCGAGTACTGGTGTCCGTTAAGTTGAATAGTGCCCTTTTAATATAGTAACGACGAAGTCTAAAGAATGATTTGTTATTAAAAGGCAAATTTCTTAGTCAAACTGATTGTGATGAGGAATCTCTGGGAGGACCCAAGTGTGTGCGAGTTAACGAAGCGACGTTAAATGCGCCAACACCACCTACTGGCACACATCGCGTGCTTTTTTGCACCATTCCAATTGGAACAGAAATTTTTTTCAAAGAGAATAGGAGATATATACGTGGAGTTTGGGTACATGACTCTTCTCCGGCCTTGTCTTAGAAGGTTCGTTTCTCATTTTATGATTATTGTCTTTCATTAGTAACGGTGCTTTTCATAGTATCATGATAAAGAAGAGACTACATTACCGTAACCTGCATCTAATAACAAATACTTGCTCATTCTGGTGCCGTTTCGAAAGAAATAAATTGCTTTTAATGTACCATTCCATCCTCGCCGGCTTATTAGACGTCGTAACCAGGCGAAGAAGAAGAAGAATAAATGGATTCATTTCATTCGTGCATCGCCTCAGAGAGCATTTTCCAAAGGGACACAGACGATCGTCTTGCTTCGTTTATTTTTAGGATCTGTTAGTGTAGATCTATGTCGACACCACTTCTGATTAGATCGGCCATAAGCGGCTAACGAAGACATCACCTCCAGCTCTTGTTTAGCTGATGTGATCAGTAGTACGGCATCAGCGAAGTCGTTAAGATGGTGCTTGATGTGTCGGCGCATTCCTTGATTGGCTAGAAATGGGGATGAAATTGTTATCATTCTGGTTGATATGGACCAGTAAGGCAATGGTAAGAGGCCTCTACTGACACCCATACGGTAGAGCGATCGATCCTCGCCGGGCTATCTGAGCCTTCCATCTCATCGAGATGAGTGCAATACATGTCCGGAAAGGTGACGACACTGGCTTGGTTTGGCCCCTTCAGGTCAATGTAAAATCATTGGCTATGCCTCTGTGTTTTTAACTTGAAGACGAATGCATGGCGCGTCCTTAGAGGGCTACATGTTATTAGTGTGTGTTTAGCAGCCGTCTATCGGCCTGCCGGCCGACATACAGCTGCTAAACACACACTAAAAACAAAAATACATGAACTGAAATAAAGATTTGAAATAAAACAAAAAAGATTTAAAATAAAACGATGAACAAATAGCATGTAGCAAAAGACGGCGAGCTGAACTGATGTAATGCGTCCCTGGGAGTACGGTAACGGGCAGTCGCGACGGGACCCATATGAGCCACCCATGACTCATCGCTTGGGTTTCGCTTATTATATAGTAGGATAGATCATCAGAGTGACTAGTCGCAGTAGAAAATATCAGTAAGTCTCCCAACTTACGAATGTAAAAGAGACTTGTAGCTCCGTTTTTGCGCCAGTCGGGGCAAACTGACGTAAATGAGGACGTCCGGGGCACTGCTTTTGCGTCAGTACGTCTTGGTTAGCGCAATTGCGGAGCCGGTACGCCGTTGTGGTTGCTAATTCTAGCTTGATTGAGTTTCAAAGTTTAATCCTCCCTCTGGCTTCGAGGAATCCTTGAGAGACTTGTTTTCGGTGTGGTCTTCTTGAGCCGGGATTCGCTTTAAAAAAAAAGACCTGCTCGAAAACATCTTCGATGATTAGTTCTCGGAGCCGTAGAGCCGATCATTCGCTCTCCAGCTGCTTTCCACGTTCGTGCGATTTTGCCTCGGGCGAAAACAACGACGACTTCTATTTGAGAACGCGCCGACGGCTGTGCTGTCGCTAGCTGTCGAGGCTGTTCGACTTCGTTTCACCTTTTCCTTTAGTTATTGTGCCTGACGTTTTTTCATGCCTTGCACTCCTGAATCAGGTTTCCCTTAGAATGCCGAAAGAATAGCGGTAGTGCTCTCCTTGAAAATCGAATCGCTTTACACGGCTAGCAGCTTACCATACCCCTTAGTAAACCCCGAACCCATCTTGTGATACCGTAGTTTTCCTGGACCTAGATTCACGAACGGACGAGCGGTCTCCGATACCCGGTCGGCGATAAACCCGCTCGATACCGTAGAGGTCTTTCAAACCCTGCCTCATCGCGAGTTGTGATAGACCCATGATAACCCCGAGTAAACCCCGGCGCGCGTCCACGAATCCCGGTTCGCGCGCCGTGCGGGGTATATCTGGGGGTTTATCGGGGTTTACCATTGATGAATCTGGGCACTGGTGGTTCACAAGGATATCATCTGTAATAAATGGGAGTTGTCGGCAACATGGTGGAGAGAGCTGTTTTGCATTTTTTCTGAAAGAATAGCGGCGTAATCCAGCAAGGTGTAAAGTGATCGGCATTTATCAGTCTCCTAAGGATGCGCCATACATTCGTCTTCTATTCAAAATCGAGGAGGTATGATGAATACGTATCAGGCCAATACAATGGCTAACCGGGTTTGTTCAAGTCATTGTCTTCACCCACTCAGCCCGGATAGCCGAGTGGCTAACAATGTAGTCTCTCGCGCGGAACGTCCCAGGTTCGAATCCGGGCTCAGGCAAAAAGCCATGCCTTGCAAAAATTGCAGAAATGGCAACGGTGCCAGCGTCAGGCCCAGGTTGACAGGCCGGCTGATGGTCAAAACCCGTCACAAAACCATGATCAAAGTCGCACAAGGAATCAGAGATAATGCTAGGACGTCACCCGGAAGTGACGCGCAGGACCCCCGCCCGAGTCCTGTGGTCAGTATGCGAGGGCTACCGAGGGACGAACGACCTCGGTTAAAGAAGCTAGTTCGAATAGGGACGCTCAATGTGGGTACGCTAACAGGGAAGTCAAGAGAAGTGGCTGATCTCATGAAGAGGAAGAATATCCAAATCCTGTGCCTGCAGGAGACGCGGTGGAAGGGAGAAAAGGCCAAGGAAATTGGGGAAGGTGTCAAGCTCTTCTACAAGGGCAACGATGGGAAGAGGAACGGAGTAGGAATCGCGGTCTCAGAAGCTCTCAAAGACTCAGTGTCCGCTGTACGAAGGATCAAGGATAGGATAATAACTGTTCGATTAGACATGAAGGACGGATGCTGGACCATAATATCGGTATACGCACCACAAACTGGATGCTCCGAGGAGGAGAAAGACGAGTTCTACATGACCCTTGATGACGTCATCAGATCTGTCCCTGAAGGTGACTTTCTTACCGTAGCGGGTGATCTGAATGGTCATGTGGGGACTGACAGACGAGGGTTGGAAAGGGTGCATGGAGGGAGAGGAATCGGGTGTAAAAATGAAGATGGTGAGCGAATAATTGACCTGGCAGTCGCCCACGACTTGGCTATCTGCGGCACATTCTTCGCAAAGAGGGAAAGCCAGAAGGTGACCTACAGCAGTGGAGGTCGAAGAACGGAAATCGACCATATCCTAGTACATAGGCAGGCCCTTAAAACGGTCAAGGACGTTAAGGTTCTCCCAGGCGAAGATGTCACGACTCAGCACAAGCCGCTGGTTGCAGACCTAAGCATCACCCTCCCTCCGAAGCAAAAGGTGAAGACGGAACCCAGAATCCGATGGTGGAAATTGCGAGGCCCTGAGCGAAATGAACTCAGGAGTAGAGTGATGGCTGCAGGCCTACCTGATCCGAATGGAGCAGTCAATGATACATGGCAACAGGCGGTACGAACGATCCTGCAGTGTGCTAAGGAAACCCTAGGAGAGACGCGTGGAGGGCCAAAAGGAGACAAAGCTACCTGGTTCTGGAACGACGAGGTACAGAAGGTGGTAAGAGAGAAGAAAAGGGCATACAAGACATGGCAAAAGTCCAGATCATCAGAAGACCTCACCATCTACAAGAAGTACAAGAGGCTTGCGAAGGCAGCCGTGGCTAAAGCCAAGAACGCTGAGATGGACGGCCTCTACGAAAAACTGGAGGAACCACAGGCAGAGAAATTCGCCTTCCGCCTGGCTAAGGCGCGACATCGGGCAAGCTTGGACGTAAAAGTGGTGAAGACTGTGAAAAATGATAAAGGATGCTTGCTAAGGAGGCCAGCAGACGTCAAGTCCAGGTGGGAGGAGTACTTCAAAGGACTCCTAAATGAAGAATTCCCAAGAGAACATCTCCCTGAAGCAGCGCCAGTGGAAGGCCCAGTACAACTGTGGTCAGAGGAGGAGGTCCAGACGGTTATAAGGAAGATGAAGCTAGGAAAGGCAGTGGGACCGGACGGAGTGCCGGTGGAGGCATGGAAAGCGCTCGGGGAATACGGAATTGGATGGCTGACAAGGTTCCTCAACAAGGTCACAGCAGAAGGTAAGATGCCTGAAAGTTGGAGAGACAGCATCATCGTACCCATCTTCAAGCAGAAGGGGGACGCCACAGAATGCTCAAACTACAGAGGAATCAAGCTGATATCTCACACCATGAAGGTCTACGAACGGCTGATAGACAGCAGATTGAGAGATATGGTCGAAATCCCACAGCAGCAGTTCGACTTCATGCCGGGGAGATCAACTACGGATGCCATCTTCATAGCGAGGCAGGTGATGGAGAAATACCGCGAAAAGCGCCGACCGATCTACCTGGTCTTCCTGGACCTCGAGAAGGCTTATGACAGGTTACCCCGAACGCTACTATGGTGGTCACTGCGGCAACGAAATGTGCCCGAGCGCTTGGTCCAAATGATAAAGGATATGTACGCCAGGTCCAGAGCAACAATTCGCACCCCACACGGTCACACAAAGAAAGTGAACATCACGGTAGGTGTACACCAAGGATCAGCACTGAGCCCCTTCCTCTTCCTCCTCACCCTCGACAGTATGGTCCGGCATCTGACGGAAGACCCACTCAGAACCATCCTGTACGCTGACGACATAGCTCTAACAGCAGATAGCAGAGAGGAACTACAGGATAAGGTTCAACAGTGGCAGGAGACACTGGCCAAAAACGGCCTCAGGCTGAACGTGAAGAAGACCAAGTTCATCAGCTCAGAGGATGGCTCGGAGCCGATACTGGACTGCTATGGGGAAACTATCGAGAGGGTGGACCAATTCCGATACCTCGGAAGCGAACTATCAAAAGACGGAGCAGTAGATGAGGCAGTGAGGGGAAGGATAAACGCAGCGTGGATGAAGTGGAGAGAAGCAACTGGAATCCTCTGTGACAGGAGATGCTCGAGGGTCCTCAAAGGAAAGCTGTACCGGGCCGTTGTCAGACCAGCACTGCTCTACGGCAGCGAGTGCTGGCCCACAAATAAGGCACATGAAAGACAAGTACACTCAGCCGAAATGAGGATGCTCAGGTGGGCATGTGGGTGGACACGGATGGATAGGGTACGAAATGAGGACGTAAGATCGGTCCTGGGAGTAGCCCCTGTGCAGCTGAAAATGCGGGAGCAAAGACTCAGGTGGTATGGGCACATTCTCAGGAGACCGGAGGACCACCCAATAAGAAGAGCATTGGAGTTCGAGGCACCCGGCAAGCGTCCAAGAGGAGCGCCCAAGAAGAGATGGAGGGACGTCATCAGAAGCGACCTCAAAGAGGTCAAAGCAACATCAGAAGACGCCCGGGATAGAGTTAGATGGCGACTGTTGACAAGAACAGCGGACCCTGCGACGGCGCGGGATTAACGCTAAGGAGAAGAAGAAGAAGAAGAAGAAGATTGTCTTCACCCACTCAGGTAAGCCTGGTACCGAATTTCCCGATTAGGGAAGGAGAAATGCCTATGTTTACCTGAGTAAGGATCGATCGTTCTACCGTGCTGGTGTCAGTAGCGCCTCGTATCACTGCGCCACGCTTCTAAACTTAATTGTGCCGAGAGAAATGAAGAATAGCTGCTCAGCAAACGTTCCCGAGGGCAAGCTATTTGACCGATGAAGGGAGTGAGGAATTATTCGGGCTGGAATATTCCTTGATTGGAGTCTACCGGCCTTGTTCGATTAATGGGGTACTACCCTGAATATCCTCTTTCTCCTCGGGGTGCATGCCCTTGTGGTCGTTTACTTGTCTATCTCTGTTTCTATAAATGAATATCTTGCTTGGAAATGACTCCTCAATGCCACTTTCGTCGATGGTCTGACGCCGGAAGTCCGAACTTTCGCTCCGTTTCCGTTCCAACGCAAATAACGTGGTGTTGTTTCCGTGGAGGAGCGTCGATGTATTCAATTCGATTCCGGCGAAGTCATTAATAGGCGACCAGCGCGACGTGTTTTCTCCACATCTATCAGCTGCTACGAGCCACTTAAATGTTCCGAATGTGTTTTCGACGGTCGTCGACTTCGAATTTTACCTAGGTGGCCCGAATTTGCCACTTTCTGGTATTCTAAGTGTCGATTGGTAGCTTCGAACTTTATCGGAAAACACATTTTTCCCAAAAAAAGACTCCTCAAGCGCGCTGGAATGGATTCGGATTTATACGTCCCTGTACAAATTGTTCATTGCTTTGGAGAATTTGGACGCCGTCGAAAAAGGCCGTTGGGTATGTCCGTGGGCTCCAAATGGAGTTTACGTGAATTCCACCGAAAATATCCGAGTGGAATTTGCGAGGCAAATTTTCAACTCAAATCGGCTGTTCGCTGGGCGTTGAATAAGTCAGAAACTGCAGGGCACAGTCCCCATTTCGCTCCAACGTCATTCATCTTTTTTTTGTGTAACTTCAGAAATTCTTGCCATATGGCCAGCAAGCTCTATTTATGAACAATAGTACACCCTGGTGCAAAAATATAAGTTCATCCCTCCATTTGTCCAGAACTACCCGAATGCCGTATTTCCGAGATACAGTAATGTTATTATGATATTCCTCACTATCAAAAAGCTACATGCACAAATTCTAGGCACGGGGTCTTGCCACTACAAGAAGCTACGAATTTTTATTTGAAACATAAGGATAGAGACTGGTGCAAAATTATAAGTTCACTTGGAATAATTCGGTTAGGACGACAATTCTGCTTGTTGATACTTTTCACATTGGTCAGTTTTTTACTAAGGAGTATGGTGTCTGGTGTTGTCTTCACCTTAGTAAAAAAACTGACCAATGTGAAAAATATCAACAAGCAGAATTGTCGTCCTAACCGAATTATTCCAAGTGAACCTATAATTTTGCGCCAGCCTCTATTCTTATTTTTTGAATTAAAATTCGTACGTTCTTGCAGTGGTAAGCATCGTGCCTAGGATTTGTGGATGTAGGTTTTTGATAGTGAGGAATGTCATAGTAGCACTACTGTATCTCGTAAATAGGGTATCCGGGTAGTTCTGGGCAAATTGCAGGGTGAACTTGTAATTTTGCACCGGGGTGTATGGTGTGCACTGGTGCAATGGTAACGGCGCTACTTTCACCCGCACGGTTTGGCGATCGATCCTCGCTGACCGAGCCCTACATCTATCCGGTTTGGCGAAATTTGCTCCCAACTTGTCTGGGAAGGTTAAGACACTGAGTAGAGCAGCTGCTGGGGCACCCACGAGTCATTGTGTTGGCCAGGTACGCATTCACAACGCATCTGCGCTTCTTAATCGAAGACGTATGCGTGGTGCATCCTTACGAAGATCGTTAGACGTCGATCACTTTACTTTTTACCTTACCGGATGGAGAGAAATTCGAAATTTGACTTAGGAATTAGATTTTGAAGTTGGAAGCAGTGCAGGTGCTTTCCTTTTGCTCTTAGAAACTGCTGTCCTACAATTGGCGCTCCTACACCTTCGTCTTCCCAACTTGTGAAAGGTTAATGTAAATTGGTAAGCGTTGATCAGTCCCTTTAGGACGCGCCACGAATTTGTTTTGCACTCAGAATTGATGAGGCATGGTCGACGGCCTCTACGATGACTTGTGGAATCCAGCCGTTGCTCAAGTCGATGCCTTTACCTTCCCAGACAGGTTTGATATCCATTTACCGTCCCAGGAGGACGGAAGGCTTAGATAGCCCGGGCGCCGTTTGATCGCTCGACCAATCGGGTGCCAGTAGCGCCTCTTGCCACTGCACCTGGCGCTCTCTTTCCCGAGTCCTCTGCCTATTGAACAATTCCTTGAACAATTTCCTTGAAACTAGCCAATCTCCATCTCCATGGAGCTTGGCTAGTTTCAGGGAAATTGTTCAGCTGATATTTGGATAATCCACAAACCACGCAACTATAAATGCCGGAGGGTACGAGCTGGCCAGTCAGCCGTTACCACGGCGATAAATCCCTTTTGTGTGTGCCGTGTGGAAAATTAGTTAGCTAAGTCTTCTGATTGCTTCTGTCTCGTTTCCAATCTCTTCATGGCACCGAGGTTCAATGCGGCAATTCGATTACCGTCGATTAACCCAGCCATTTTTCAGCCGTGTACATCGTTCGCCGAGGCGCCGATTCCGTTCCGCTACCGCCGAACCGCGTCGAGCCTCTGAGAAAGTTTGGAGTCTGTACTCTGAGCTCGAACTTCAGGTAAGATTTACCCTGTTCTCTAGGGTGAAGAACGTTGAAGAATTTCTGGTTCAAGGTCGCTCAGTACTTCGATCAGACTCGATCGCTGCCGCCGTTCTTCCGCGCCTTCGATCAGACACCCTATCGACTGCCGAACGCGGCAAGGTAAACTAAAGAATTTTTATTTCAGGATGAATGGCTTGGGTTGATGTCAGTAGGATCGGAATCATGAACAGTGTCCCCGAAATAAAACCTCAAGATATACGCTAAAAGACGTGGAAACGGGGATTCATCAACGCATGCCGGGAGGGGGTTATTCAGGTTTTATTCGGGGTTCTCAACTCAAAGTGTAACTCAACTCGTCGATGCGGTGAAGGTTTGGATACGTCGACAATTCTGATTCATCAATGCGATCTGGGGTTTATTTAGGGTTTATTCGAGGTATATTCACTGTTACAAGTTTGAGGTGTCGGAACCTTCGCTGCGCTTGTGAGGTGTGCTAGATCCCGTAGAAACTGAATGAATCGCAAAACGTGTTGATGAATCGGCATTGGTATACTATTCGAGGCTTATTTCAGGTACTTATGAATCTTAACCCAGATGGGAGGAGACTAATTTTGGGGGGGGGGAGAGGTTGTTCCGCTCACCTTATGGCCTCGGATTACGGCTTTTCTGAAAGAGATGACTCGTCCAGTCGAGAGTTCGGGTCCCCCGGTCACCGCTAGGCGAATGTCTCTTAATTACCAACTAAGATCTTTAGCAGTCTAGAATGCTTTATGGCAGCTTTTGCACCATGGTGATGCTAGAATTTTTGCAAAAATCCTGGCTTACGCAGGATCCGAACCACCGTCGTGGTTACAGGCAGGCTGATGTAGTGCGTTACAACTGCATTCCTAACCCATTAGTTCATTCAAATTTACGTCGGTGAGCAGTTTCCCTGCTTTTTCAAGAAGGTCCTAACGACTCTGAATGGAAGATATGTGCACTCCCCAACTCTGTGGGAATAATTGTCACTGGCTAAATTACCATGAGAATGGATTTCTAATAAAGTAGTTGTGCAGGAAACCACCGCTACCAATGGATTCTCGAGAATCACGCTCCGGAGCTCGTTCCGAAGACAACAGCGAAAGCGTAGAGATATCGCCGTCGATAACTATCGAGGAGATGGACGGTAACAGGTGAGCGACGTGAGCTTCCATACGGCTGTTTGTTTATTTTTCGTAAATTTTCAGTGCTAACAAGATACCGTTTCAGATACGATGGATCCATGGCCGACATACCGTATGCTGACGACTCGGACTTTGCCCAGTCGCCTAGACCGATTATGGAAATGACATCGCAGAGTGGGTTTGGCTTCTTTTACCCTGTCTCGTCATCGGGAACACGGCTGTCAATCGCCTTCGCCGCAATTTTCTCTTCAGAGTTTTTCAGTTTTTTTCAGTGGTCCTTGTAGAGCTTCTCAAACAGTGGTTACAATTATTGATCGCTATTGATGTTATTCCATGATTCTGTGCACGATTCTTCGGAAAAATCTTTTGGAAAATATGACCAGGTGGTACATTTTTTTATTATCGTTTCTGTGCCTTGGAAAATATGACCCTATTAGGGCCTTTACAGATCCGACGATGTGCAGTTTGAGCGACGAATTAGCCATTATAAATGAAATTGAGCGAAACACACGACGACGAGCATTCTCGTCCAACGCGACGTTTGCGGCGTCCGCATTCCTCTAATCGATACCGCGTTGGACGAGAATGCTCATCGATTAGAGCAATGCGGCCACCGCAAACGTCGCGTTGGACGAGAATGCTCGTCGTCAAGTCGTCGGGTCTGTAAGGGCCCTTACATCGGAGATTTGCATTCTTTTCGTTACAGTGGCACTTCTAATGAACCAAGACGAGAATCAGCACAAGAAAAGCGTGCCGAACGGTGGTGGTCGCCAGTCTGCCGGAGAACTCCGTTCGATGGAGAAAATAGGCCTGTCGGACGACGATCAGGAAGCCGTCGAAGTTCTGAAGAACAACCCTCTGCGCCGGGAGGTGGGCCGTCCGCCGCTGGCTGCCAACTCCCAGCCGCCAAAGATGGCCAACGGCGGCGGCATGAGGCGAGCTGCCGAACGAAGCGTAGGTTCCCTAATCAGTACTTGTTCTTTTTATTAAGTAGTTATCATATTTGTTTGCAACGATCGAGATTCGATCTTGTTCAGCAGCTGCCTGTCGCCGCGCCGAATCGTCGTCGTCATTCGGCGATGGTTGGACATTTCGGCGAGAACGTGCAGAATGGAAGCGGTCAGTTTTAGCTTTTCCTTTCGCCTGAAGGATTTGAGCAGTTCCCATCTGTTCTCAATAGAGAATGATCTTCAAAGATAGCCATCCCATTCCATTCACTTATCGTAGCATTCCACGTAGCTTAGAGAGAAGAAAAGTGCTTCACCTTGACTCGTTACTCACAAGAAAGAGGAGGAATGACCTCATTATGGTTTACAGGGTCTTGTTCGGATTAGTTGGTCTCAAATGTGCTGACTTTTCTCTCTTACTAACTTCACTACGCGTGGTTGGAGGCATGAGCTTATTGTTAGTTTTAAATGTCCAAAAAATTGTACAGGGCACGGTTCTTTTGCTTACAGACGGAAGAATGGAATTTCTTAGATTGAGCAAATCAGTCCAGATCCCTAATACACTTGACAAATTCGAGTCTACTCTTGAGAGATATTTTTCGGGTCAGTTATCAACTATTTCCTGGTGCTTCTTCCTCTCGTTCTCAGTATCCACCTATCTTTATTCTTTACATCGCTTGCCTCCCCTTCTACTGCAGCTATAACTTAACCCTCTTTTATCAATCACGTCAGGGTTTTATTCCATTGCATCGCTTACATTTTAGCACTAACAGCGTTGGTTCTGCACCACTGTGTGTTTCTTGTACCACTGTCTTTTTTTAATGCACCACATGCCTTGCGGGTTTAATAAATGTCAAATATCAAAATCGAAGTTTTCGTACCTGGCTGTAAAATATTATAGAAATCTACCAAACTGCAAATTAAGCAAAAAAATGCAAATTAATTTCGATGACTCTCTATTTTTAAATTAATTTCGATGACTTTTTACTTTTCATTGAATCGAGGAGACTAAATTTTATCGGACAGTTTTTCAGCTTCCCGCTTTCGTTCACTCAGTCCGCAATCGTTGGGAGCACAACGCATCAGACATTCTATTTGTGAGGCTGCACTGGATGGTGAGTTCATTTGCCGCAGTGTCGAATACCAGAATGCTCCATCATGTTCCCTCCTGAAACTATTATTCACATTATCTCGATTTCCTAACGCCTGAGGGCGTCCTAGCCTGGCCCTGCAGCGCTGCCGAGCCTGAACGGGTCCTAAGCGACTGTTATGGAAATGGATGCCTAGGTCGAGTTGAGCACTGAATGTCGCCTTTCTGGCGCTTAGGGGAATTTTGAAATTTCCTAATCAGTAAGTGGTGTTTTCCATACTCCACTTGCTCGAGTCTCCTCTTTTGGCAGCGAATCTCAAGAGAATTCTTCCATCTGGTCGATGTGCACAAATAAATCAAATCCTAAATGCGTTTCGAAATCGGATCTCGTTCTCGTTAAGGAGGAATTGGACGAGTTTGATTGCAAAACATCCACTTCGATCAAGCACCCAAGAGGATGTTTTCCTATCATCGCTCTGGACGATCGTGTTTTTATGAGATTGGCACTATTCCACTTGTTGGACACCAGTCATAAAAAAATTTTCCTTCGTCAGATTTCGCCCAAATTTGGTACCGGGGGTAATCTGGGGCGCTGATCACGAATCTGGTGTCCATTTTTCACCATGGTGGTCGGGGACCACCCACGATGCTACTTGGGTGGTTCAGTTAGGATCACCGATTTCGCTCAAACTTTGCATAGGGGGTTATTTGGGGTCCTGAACACGATGGTGCAGTCCGTTTTTCTCCTAGTCGTCTCGGACCACCTATGTCGACTACTTGGGTGGTCCAGTCAGGATCACCGATTTCGCTGAAACTTTGTCTATGGGGGTTCTCAGGTGTCCTGAACACGATGGTGAAGTCCGTTTCCGGAATGGCGGCCGTATACGGTAGTTATAGGTGGGTACCTACCGACCATACCTAGTGAGAGTCACCTATAACTACCGTATTCGGCCATCATTTGGAAAACGGACTGCACCATCGTGTTCAGGACCCCAAATAACTTCCCCTATGCAAAGTTTCAGCGAAATCGGTGATCCTGACTGGACCGCCCAAGTTTTCGATATGGTTGGTCTCCGACCACCATGGTGAAAAATGGACGCCAGATTCGTGATCAGGGCCCCAGATTACCCCCGGTACCAAATTTGGGCGGAATCTGACGAAGGAAAAAGTTTTATGACTGGTGTCCAACAAGTGGAATAGCGCCATGAGATTTCTCTACACCATTTTCGGTTGGACTGGATACCTGCCACCTTCTTTACCACCTGACTTTGTTGTTCGATTGTTTAGGCGATATTTTAACGAAATTTCCATACTGCGACCTTCGCTAGTGCTCGAGAATTTGTGTAGTCGTCGAATCGGTGACTACAGTTGGAGCTGCGTACCGCACACTTGACTTCACGCCTAATCCTATTAGTGGATTTTTTGTTGTTCGTTCTCTGGCGCTACTCATCGCCGCTGACTCGGTCTCGGGTAGAGGTTAATCACTGACTCTACGATGAGGTATTTGAGTCCTCCAGCTCTTCATCTAACCTACAACTGAACTACCGGAAGAGGACAGGACAATTCAACCTAACATGCTACTGACATGAAGTTTGTCGTCGGCTCTTCCACCACCCTTCTGATTCACGAAGCCGATCGGGGCTTGTTCAGCTGGTCGGTGAAATTCAGCCCAGTTTACAACCATTTTACGCTGAGACGAGCGACAATCGGCCGATTCCGACGGGCAGCAGCTGGTTGGGCGATGATGATCGGTGGCTTTCGTTGCTGGTCGTCGTGGAGTAGGTGTATTTCCGTCGGATCAGCGTTCTTTCCTCAGTCAAAGTGCACCGCCATCGCTCTCGCATCATCACCTCATGTGCCGGGTAGTTCGAACGACATGCTCTGCTGCATTCGACTGCGATGTGAGCAATCTTTAATCGTTTCCGCGACGTTTTTTTTTCTTTTCGTCCATTTTGACTTTCACTCTGCACTTTCCCGGCTATTTTTCCACATGATCATATGCATCACATGAAACTTCTCTTTCTTATCAGTCCACTGATTGATGTTATCAGCAAAGTGTTCGTCGTTTACAGACAGATCGCTGTTCTTCTCGCGAAACTCGTTCCGACGCTCATACACGCCGACAAGGAAATTTCACAGTAGCGCCGGTCGATCGCAGAAAGCCATGAGCAAACCGCCGTCGGTGAGTATGAGCATGCTTAGCTTTATTATTATTATTTCTGCACTTATTACTTTACTTTATTATCACTACAATACCTTTGTATGTTATATGGATTATTATTTTCTGTCTCTTATTATTATTATACACGTTATTATCACTCAGCTTTTGTGTGTCTGCAGTTGTTTCGCCAAATGCACTAATGAATAGTAGGAAACATATATAAAGCATTTATAATAACAAATAAAACGAAGAACAAAAAGCATGCAGCAAAAGACGGCGAGGAACTGATGAAATACGTCACTGGGAGTACGGTAACGGACAATCGCGGCGGGACCCTAGAGTTGACAAACAAACATCGTGGTTTCGCTTATTTATTAAAATAGTAGGAAATTGAGCTTTGGATCACAGCAGAAACATCTACCAACCCATTCACCTCGACCGATCGGTTCTAGGGGAAAAGTGTGAAATTTTTTCAAGTTTAACCTTGTGATCAGGACGAAAAGCTGCTAGGGAGCCGGCTCTATTCGAAGGAAAAAAGATTTACCAAAGCTTTATTTTTTAACAGAAACCTGCTCGAATTGACGTTTGGGTATGCACCGTTCGAAAACACACCTTTGAAAACATTTTGATCTTTTCCAAGGAATCTGGTAAATACGACGATAATAATAGAACAGTTTCCACAATACTTCGGAAAAGTGGTCGTACCAGGGCTCTAACTTGGGTCCTTTCGTGGGTTTCTTTTGCTACTCACTATGTTCAAGGTCACTTTGAACTCCGTAGTAGAAACAGGATTGTTGTCCTTCATCTTGGCGAACGTTTTAGCTAGATCGGTTCAGAACGAGATTTTTTTCCTGATTTTTTCTGACTTCAAAAAATATTGATCCGATTGCCTACCAATTGTCCGTAGGATATTTACAGTTCTCAGTTTGACCTGAACGAGTTTCAATTCAAAGAGATCGTTTTCAATGAGGGTGGACCTTTTCTTTTTCCGGAGCTTTTTTGACGTTATGAAATGCCGTCTAAAGTTGAAACGATTTTACTTTGTCTTGAAAAAAAGAAAAGAAACTCCTGAAGAAAAATCTTCGGAAATCTCATCGGTTTCGTTCCTTTTTGTGCAGTCATGTGCGGCTGGCGCACGGGCTCGTCTGCAGCTAGCTTTTTTTTCGTCATGAGATTCACTAATAATAGCCAAATTGCCACCAGCTGTTTATCTCGCAACAATTGTGCTCTTTCTGAGCATTCTTTTCAATGTTGCTGAAGCTTGCTATAGTTCCCATGATGCATGGATTATTCCTTTAAGCTGTTATAAGGGTAACGTGCTCTTTTGACTGATCAGACAAATTCGTACATCGTGAAAGCTCAATTTCTGGGGTATTTTGATTTCGAGGGTAGTGAAACTGATTCCGCTCGTTTGAGCGAAAACACATTTTCTCCTTGGTCGATTTGTATCATGTTTGGTGCAAAAGTTCTCGGACATTTGCGACTTCTTAAATTTGAAAACGATTTCCCCGGTATTTTCGGCTCCAGTCAAAAAATGTTATAGAGAAGACTGGGATATTAACCTTGGAAATTAACGGTGCCTACTTCAAATTACTCCTTGCTATTGTTCAGATATTATAAAATGAACTGTTTTGTATCCCAAATGTCCGAGAACTTTTCACCAACCAAATAGATCCGATCGAGTGTTTGGTTTTCTCTGTCAATTCTTACATCTGTTTGCTTTGCAATCGTGTTGTGCAAATTTTTTCCACCGGCGGCTCATGTATCTCGGCTGATCGGCGCCTGTTGTCAGATTGTCACATGGGATTGTTGTTTTTGCCGCTTTTCGCTTTATTATATATTTTTTCTGTTAAGATATTGGTGTATACTGGCGGTCATGACGAGCTCTATTCGAGAATCAGAAACTCCCTATCACGGCTTATACCAGCGGATCGTTACACGGTATTCCACTTGTCAGCGGAGGCGATGAAGAAACAGCCGTGGGTTGAACCTACCACCGTGAGTAACATATTTTATTAATATATTTATTTTTTTTATTATTTTTCTACAACACGTTGGATAACAGATTTGGTAACTTTTTTCAAAAATGAATTGCTTAACTACAGCGAAGAGAAAATTTATTGTACCTTACTTGAAAATGCTCGTCCGCGTCTTTACTATATTATTTTTGGATTGAAATTGAATCGAGATGCTATGTATAGGTTGTTTACGCGCGTTCAGTTGAAGTCCTTGAAGTTGTTGAGTGGGCGAGTATGGTCCATTTTACATTCACCATGTGAAAATACTGGCAAGATTCTAAATTTGTCTCCTGATACAAAGCTGCCGCAGTTTTTTTGGAGTCGTTAAAATTCCTGTGGTCTTGGAAGGATTTTTGCCTTAACGAAACAGTTCAGGCATGCCTGATCGTAGCGGACACGTCTGAACTGGATGACCACGCATGGGCAAACATGCAGCACTATTTCAATCAGGTTAGCAGTTTTTATTGATTTTTCAAAATTTTGGATATTATTTTTATTTCTGAGGTTGCATAGATTTAGCAATAGAAGCGCTATCGGGTGATCGATGGTCGATTAAAGGGAATCGGCGGGAAGATCTGTCTTTTCCCGCTTCTTCCTCGTCTTGTTTCTTTATTGTACCTCTGTTGAAACTCCGCAGTATTTATCTGTTGACAGATTCGCGTCATATTTTTTTCAAAAAGAAAAAACTTCCTTTCATTTCCTTGTCGCGTGAGATTATTCCCTGGTATTGAAATTTGCTGTTTGTGGTTTCATTTCCTTTTCCCTCCGAGCTACTGCAATGACATGTAGTTTTCTAGAATACCGTAATTACTAGCCCTCCCCCTTTCCGTATTTACAAGGGTTATTATTTAACTCCAAACGTTATTCCTTTGTATCCTTTCAGTATCTGAATTTCATCAAACGATTAGGGCCCGCAATTAATTTTAGACGCGCTCTTTGACAAATCAACATGCGGAGCAAGATAGTGGAACAAATTTCGAGCATCCTGAATAAGGACGGATTTAGAAACATCAAAATCAATCAGAAACTGTTCTTTAATTCGGAAATACACTCTTTGTTTTTCCTTTCAGGCTGGGAAGATCATATTTGTCTGCCAAAATCGACTTCTTGCAAGTTTGACAACTTGCGAATCCAGTAAGAAGCAGGTGATTGTTATGACTGATTTAATTTTGCTGACAAATAAGAAATGATCCCACTATAATGCGTTTAATTAGCTACTAAATAGAGAATTTTCTTGTTTCATCATTTTATTGTTAAGGCTGATATGATTCGAATGGCTTTCGGCTCTCGAGACAGTATTTCCATGGGAAAGGACTTCGAACACTTCCTGAAGAAGTCATTGAAAACTTTATCCAAGCATGGTCAGGTATGTGGGTTATATACTATAGACTTGTATATTGATTGAATATTTGGTTCGAAATCATTTGTTTTTTTTTGTGTAGGTGAACACCACAGAATTCGGCTTGTTTTCCATTCCGTTTATAAGGATATTTAAGCCGGTAGGAATGAGCTCTATCGGTTGGACGTAAACTAACTATAGACTTGGATTGAATATTTGGTTCAAATCTAGAACTGTTTTGTGTGTTTGCCGGTTGTAGATTCGGTTGTTCTAGCCAAAGGTGTGTGTTAAATGATTCTAGTCATTTTTCAGTTGTTTTTAGTTAAAGCCCTCTTTATAGGTTTCTAATCATTTCAGATATGCCCCTATTTCTTTACATGGAAAACAGTGCACATCAAGCGTCAGCGATTTTCTCCGACGCTACTTCTGAGCAGCTGCTAGCCGCCGGTTTGTTTCATTCTTTTCGAATATTATTGACTATTATTGATTTTTATTGATTTTAGTCAGTTTTTGTACTTACTTTTTGCAGATAGTCTGATATTGCCTGAGTCATTGTCGCGTGTTGGTGTGAAAGTAACCGAATGCACTCCACCGACGCTTACCCAAGGCGTTATGATGGCGCAAGACGATTCTATCCTTGATAATATGATGGTGATTTTTAGAGTGTATTTATGCTTTCTAAATGTTAACATTGATTTTCTTAGGGAGTACGTTATGGAGAAGAGATTGGTCAAACACCTAAACTGTTCCTGCGCCGATCGGAGAAAGTGGCTGAGCAAGGCATGCCGGATGTCAGTGAAACGCTTCTTCCTATTGAAGTGTTATCAAGGTAGTTTTCTTTTTTTTTTGTTAGTTTTCAATTCGAATATTCCATTTTAGATAGTGCTGTCCCTTTTTAGTCTTTGATTGTAATGTTATCTAGGGATAGTGATCATTCTGGAAGTGATTTCAATTTCTCGTTATACTTCTCCTGCCTTCGAACACGAAATTTGGGACGAATAGTTGTCTACGTTCCCGTTGCCACAACAACTATGGACGTGAACGCCAGGTAATTCATATTTCATATTTTCATATTTGCTCATTCTTTTATGTCTTAGCAATTTCGTAATTCACCAACTTTAGTTTTTGCGATGCGATTCCCACGTGCGATGGTGCTGTAGTTGTAGCAGGGCAGCAGATTCATGGAAAAGGTATGTATCATGGATCTCATTCTTTTTTTGACATCGCGTTGGCTCATCGTTTTTGAAATCCCAATTTGGGTTTCTCGTTGAGTAATTTGTCGTGTGATTGAAATTCGGAAGTGTTTACTTAGGAGCTTTCAGGCCGTGGTGGAAACGAATTCGTCTCTCCGGTTGGCGCTGCAATGTTTACCGTGTCGACTTCGATTCCAAATTCGTCGTCCTTGGCCAAAACGCCTTCTTTCCTTCAGCACATTTTCGCTGTTGCACTGGTGGACGCTGTGCGTCGAATAAGTGGCTTGGACGTGAGCATTTTCATCATTTTCCTCGTTTTTTTTCGCTGTTTTGGAAAGAGATGTTTTCTATTTGTTTCTATCAATCGCGCTGAATTAGCACCCTCTCAGGGTCAATTTTGATGGACATTTTATGTTCCACATCCTTGTGTGTGCTTCCGAAACAGTGAAATAGTTTTCTTCTGGTTCTTTAGATATTCATTCTGAAATGTAATTGAAATTCTAGTTGATATTTACAATTAATTAATTAATTTTTCTACGGTATTTGAAGGTCTGAATTAAATCAAAATTTTCTTGTATTTTTTATTAACAAAACAAGCGACCATTTTGTAACCAAACTATATTATTTATTACAAGGTATTTGTACGTGAATTCAAGACCAACGTTAGAGAAGAAAGAAATAACCAAAAAACGATGAGTGTAAACATTTTCATTCAAACATAAGTTGATGCATTTCACTTAAACTTTTGGACGAAAAAAATATATAAATATATCATCATCTGAGCCTGGCATGGATTTTGTTTATAGGACTTCCCGTTGCGCATCAAATGGCCGAACGATTTCTATTTTAATCGGTCACACAAAGTCGGAGGTCTGCTGGCGACGGCCAGGTTTCGTGACGACGGATTGTTGATATCGATTGGTACGGTAATGGAACTATCCGACGCGAATATTCTAATTTTCAATGCAACCTTGAAGGTACCGGTATCAATGTGTCGAATTCACAGCCAACAATTTGCCTAAACGACATGGTGCCAGAAGGAAGTTCCATGAAATTCCAGATAGAGGAGGTGATCGCGGAGACGTTGAATCGCTTCGAATGTTCGTTACTGTTTTATTTTCTTGTTAATTTTTTTATTCTCTAAATTTATGAATAACTTGTTTTTAGATTGGATGAACATGCACGAGATGAAAGGACAGAACGAAGTTCTCAAGGTCTACTACGAGTTTTGGCTCCACAGGTGGCGTTTGTCAGCTTTACCTTTGGTTTTTCATTCAGGTTGAGATAAATTTTTGCATGTCGGGAATTTCGCTGTAGATCACTGTTCATCTTTTTAAGCTATTATAATTTGAGTTTGTTACACTGAAGATCCTGATTTTCGCTTCAGTTGACCGCTAGGCTCAATAGGCCAAGTGTAAGTCCAATAATCATCCCTCTATTTACCTCGTCGGGTCTGAGCGGATTTTAAGTACATGGCGCATCTAAACGGAAGTGCTCAACGACGACCATTCTGTACTTTGTTTCACAAAATAGTGGTTTGCTCATTCACGAAAGGATTTTGCGCACTTCATAGCTTTTCAGGGTTTGTATGTACTACAGTTTTGTTTTAACTCCATTTGGTAAACTGCAGGGGCAAAAAGTGCGGTACTGGCTTAGCTTTACACTGTTGCTTCGTTCTATTTGAGTTGAACGCGAATGCGTGGCGCATCCTGAGGGACTGATCTCCGACCTGTTTATCATTTCTTTCTTCCTCTTCTTTTCCAATGAAATGTGGACGCAACGTGCACAGCGCTGGGGAGGCTCAGGAGGTCGACAGACGTCGAGATTACACGCACGGACCCTCAAAACATGCCTTATTTTTCTCTTTTATGGCCCCAATCTTAAATTGTAGACAATATATTCGTTTTATTTCACCCCTTTTTGTGCTAGTAATGTGGGAAATTCCAGTCGAGAAGAAGTGACAATTGAACAGTTGGCGGAGAAAGGCATCATTCGAGGACTGGACAAGTGCGGTTATCTTCAAGTGCGAAGCAAAAGCAATCCTAGTCAGGTATGTTCGTTTAGTGTAGTTCTTGAAGTAAAAGACAGTGTACGTGATGCATTGCTATGAGGCGCTACTTCCACCTTTACGGTAGAGCGATTGATCCTCGCCGGGAGTAACCAAACCTTACATCTATGAGAGGTCGGGTAGGTCGGTACCAGCCTTGTTTGGGTACTTAAAAACACTGGGTAGAACAGTGGCTGGGCCCCGTAAGTTCTGGCCAAATGTGTGTCCATCATGTCTACGATTCTGTGCCTAAGGCGAATGCGCGGCGCGTTCCTATGGGGCTGACCAACGCCGATCTTTCTCATTGTGTTTCGCTTTTACTCCCGGTTTCATAGATTTTTTGTTTCAGCTCCTACCCAATCTTTGCAGATTTTTGTCTAAAAATAGCTGGATGGTTAGAGATATTAAACTCGAATTTTATCGCTGATATTTTCTCAACGCGAAAGTCTTTACATGGTTTGATTGATTTACTCCGTTTTCAGATCTTTTCTGTTGGTGATAATGGAAATACATTCGATATGATGAAAGGCCTCATTCGACATAAAATTCGATGATGTTTGCGGCATATTTCCGGTTCTTCTTTCCTTTTTCTCACATTCGGTGTAATTTTGTTGTAGCTCAATTGCTTGTATCTCAGGTTTTGTTGCTGAGTTTCCGTGCGTGTGATGTTATTTACTGGTCAGCTATTCAGCGGTGAATCTAGTGTGGTATATGAAATATGTACGTATTGCTAATTTATCGGAACTTTACAAAAATGCTCCACGAATACAGATTTTTACGTTGTTGTTCGCTTTTGGTTGTATTCGGAAGCTTCCTTCCGCGTATTCCTCCACTTAGCAGTTTACTGTCTGTTCTGTTCATTAGGAATCGTTTCTAATGAGAGGCGATGATTGACGGTTGGTTGTTGTGATTTGGTCATATTATGTAAGTGGAACGATACAGTTTTTTTCTCCCAGTTCTATTGCTCTTTTTTTGCGTTCTCGTCTTTTGCACAACATTTTTGTCCTGCTGCTCTCGAGGTAGGTATACCTGTTATCGAACCCATCACGCAGCCAAATTTGGGGCCTAGATTGTTTCTCGAATGCGGCAGTCGACTGGAGAATTAGTTCGCTAAACGTCCATTTAATCAATTATTTGTATCGTTTAGAGTTTTTGTAGCTAGTATTTGTTGAGTTAGGATGGCTAAAGGGGCTTTTCAATAGTTGTCAGCGTCACTTCTGGTGCTGATTTCTTCATGACCTATAAAATCAGCTCATCTAGTCTTCGTTATTATCTGTCTTTTTTGTGAATCTATCTCGGTCAAAGCGTGATGACTGGTGCCAAGAGCGTAACTTTTCCATCCATTTCTTTGTTAGGCGTAAAATATGTAATAAATTCGAGTGGTGGAAGACCGGGCTGCTATGCTTAAGCAGAGTCGTGTACCTCGCGTGTAGCCATCTATTTTTTCAAAATTTCACAGCATTGAAAATCTGACAAGTTCGCGCCATGTTCGTTGAAACACTTGCCTAAGCTCAAAAGACTCAAATTGCTCGCTGTTTTTCGCGTTCGCGGTGTCTCTTTGCTGACAAGTGACTTGCATGTTGGTATTCTTACAAAAATATACTGTGGTGTCGTTTGGTGGGTAAGGTTAATCCCCTACGTGGTCGGAGTGAAAAAGGATTACGGTGAGCCTTGAACCCCCAATTTGTGACTTTTGTGTGTCAACTAATGGCAGCTTCCTTCAACATGTCAAGACGTGTCAGCTAATCAGTATTTAGGTAATGATGACGTAGGTCAAGCTACCAACCAATAGGAGAGTGCTGACGTTGCTTTACTGCCACGTGGGTGGCGTTAGGGTATAAAACTATGATTTTGCAAAAAGAGTGGTCACTCTGCTCGTTGTTTTCGTTGTGTCGTGTTCGATTTGATAAAGTGTGTGATTCTGGTCCAAGTTCGAACTCTACTTCAACTTGGGGGCCGAACCGCTTGGACGAGAGAGGATCGAACCGGTAATCTGTGAATCGGTACCTCACACGACAAGACATGACTGGCTAACAGCGACGCGCAACTGTGCAGAACTGTAGTAGCATGTTCCGATCAGCCGATCGTCGACTACACTGATTCTACTACAGTTATTACCCGGAGTGGCGATTCGATTATTTGTTATTGGCCATTAAGAACTACCTATAGCGTGTTCCGATCAGTTGATCGTCGACCACACGAGAAATTCGAAACGCTCGTAAGCATAAATATGTATTTCAAAGAAAGGAGAGCAATTAGAGGAATACCAAAGATGTCTCGAAAATTTTCATCATTAAGAACTCAACCAATAGCCATGCCCATTCAGCCTCAAATGTATCCTTTCCCATTCCAAGGACAATATATGATGGCGCCATCCGAAACGTACCCACGCGAATTCAGCAAATCATTAGGACGAGGAAAATTCAATCACCGTCGCCAGAATGATCATTTCGAACGTGGAAACAACTCTGTTAACTGAAGACCCCCTGTAACCCTATGAGACTTCTATTCTAGGAATAATTCCTGTGGTTAAAAAAAGGCTTTACCCTTGGATGAATTGCTTTGATTGTATCGAGCTATAGTGTTAAGATGATATTATGTTGTTGTACCATGATCTGTTTGTAAATGTAAAACGTACTATTGTATTATGATATTGTGTTACAATGTTTATCTAAGACCTTCAGCGGCAGCCGGGGGAGGGATGTCAACTAATGGCAGCTTCCTTCAACGTGTCAAGACGTGTCAGCTAATCAGTATTTAGGTAATGATGACGTAGGTCAAGCTACCAACCAATAGCAGAATGCTGACGTTGCTTAACTGCTACGTATGTGGCGTTAGGTTATAAAACGTGGATTTTGCAAAAAGAGTGGTCACTCTGCTCGTTGTTTTCGTTAAGCCGTGTACGATTTGATAAAGCGTGTAATTCTGGTCCAAGTTCGAACTCTACTTCAACTTGTGGAATAGAATTAATCCTGATAACACTATCAGGGCAGTGATGGGCATGATCGGAATAAAAAGGATTGTGGTAGACGATTTTGTCTTTTTTGTTTAGTTGGGCCACGGCATCTCTCCTGTGTGGTTCATGAAGTGAGGTCATCATCCTTCCATTCTTATTTCTCTTTTTTCGTCGTGTCTGTCTTTCTAATGTTACCCATCAGTTAGGCAGCATTTCTCAATGAAGCTTTTACAATTACACTAGAATAACTTCATCAAGTTGAAGAGCTCTTCTAACTAATCAGAAAAGTTCTATTGAAGTGCAGAAAGTGCAAAAGAGAAAAAATTTATTACGCGGGTGTCAACTGAGCGCGCACCTGCTACCTACCCAGTTGCTCAGGTCGTTGTTGAAACAAATCCTCTCCAAATTTTCTGATCGCTTTCAAAGGAGAGTTTATACGCAGCCAATTTGTTGTGACCTAAATCGTTTCTCAGGTGCGGCCGCCTACTTGTGGATTTGTCTGTAAATTTTCTAAATGTTAAGAACTCACAATCGCTGAATGACGCACTGCATAGAGGTCCGATCATACTCCCAAAGCTTTTCGGACTTCTACTCCGATTCAGAATCGGTGGTATCGCGTTAATATCGGATGTTGAGAGAGCATTTCTACAAGTCAGACTTCATCAAATTGACAGGGATGCTACGCGCTGTTTATGGTTAAACGATTTCAGATCGCCACCTGAAACCAAAAACATAAAGGTGTTCAGATTTACAAGAGTAACGTTTGGACTACTTTCATCACCATTCTTACTCGCAGCAACTACACATTACCATTTGGATCAGTATTCAGAGGAAGCAGATCTTATCACAGAGGTCAAACAAAATCTTTACGTGGATAATCTTATCCTGACGACTGACGCAGTCGAAGAAGCAATTCACGTGTATCATCGGACAAAGACAATATTCAATGAGTCGAACATGAATTTGAGAGAATTTGCATCAAATGACGAACGCGTCTTAGAACGAATGTCACAAACAGATATTTCATCTGAAATGAATCCCAAAGTTTTAGGAATCAGATGGTACACAAAAAGAGATCAGTTAGGTGTCGAATGTAAAGTGGCGGAACCGACGACCGTAACTAAACGTTCTGTAACTAGAGCAGTTGCATCAGTTTACGACCCAATGGGCTGGATGTTACCATTACTACATAAAGCGAAAATCTTTATTCAGTCCTTGTGGAAAGAAGACCTAAACTGGGATCAACAGTTTGCGAAAGATCATCGAAATTTTGGAACTACTTATCAAGAACATGAATGGTTTTCAGAAGGAAACGCGTTTTCTTGGAAAAACTGTCTATCAACTAGTTACATTTGCAGATGCCAGTTCTGAAGCGATGCAACATGCACCTACTTTGCTCTGAAAAATCGGTAGAGCTACTCATGGCAAAAGGAAAACTTGCACCACTGAAAACTAAGATGACAATTCCTAAGATGGAATTGAACGCATTAACACTAGCTGTGCGATTGTCAAACGCAGTAACAGGTCAACTTAGACAAGCAGTTTCAATAAATAACGTACTTATTTTAACAGATTCGGAAATCGCTTTGAACTGGATCAGAAAGAAGTCAACGGGTAACCAGGGACAATTTGTCAAGAATCGAGTTTTCGAAATTCACAGCATTATTGACGAACTAAAAGGAAACGGTTACTCTGTGAGTTTCGGACATATACCGTCAAATATGAATCCAGCAGATTGCGCCACAAGAGGCCTGGATAACGTAGTTCTAAAAGATCATTTTTGGTGGAAGGGACCGAAATTCCTTTCCCAGTCCATACAAGCATGGGGAACGGCGTACAAAGCTATCGATCTAGATGACAGAAATAGTAGAAATGAAAATACCAACGACATCACTATAGAACATGATGAAGTCAACATACTAGCACAAGCAGAAGAAAACTATGAAGACCTTTTCGATAACATTCGCTTCTCAAAATTTTCGTCAGTCATTCGCGTAGTGGCATATGTCATGCGCTTTATCGCAAATATTACGGATTGTACGAATAAGAAACGAAAAGATCCCATTATACTCTCTTCTATTCTAAGAGATTTTAACCCTCGGAAATTTGTAATACCAGGACGCGACGAGATGAAAAGAGCAAACAAATTGCTAGTAAAACAACACCAGCTTTCACATTTGAGCAACACTATTCAAAATTCACTGCATCGTCTGAATCTTTTCAAAGATGATGATGGGATAGTACGATGCCGAGGACGATTGGGAAAAAGCAATCTGAGTGAATCAGCAAAATACCCCATGTTAATTCTACAGAAATCAAAACTTTCAAAGAGAATCATCATGGAATGTCACAACGATCTACATACGAGTACAAATCACACCATGTGCCGCGTTCGAGAAATGTACTGGATTCCACAATTACGCGCAGAAGTTACAAAAATCATAAGGAAGTGTGTGAACTGCCAAAAAATGAATAACTTACCATACAAATATCCCGAACAAAGCGATCTACCGTCACGAAGAGTGAAGAAATCACGTCCATTTGCCCACGTAGGACTCGATTATTTTGGACCTCTCTCAGTGAAAGAGGAAGATCAGGTCAACAAGTGCTACGGCTGTATAATTACGTGTCTTGTTACTAGATTGGTACATCTAGACATCGTGACGGATGCTTCAACGACAACATTTATTCAAATGTTAAGAAGATTTTTCTCAAGAAGAGGAGTACCGTCGTCGATAACATGTGACAACTCGCCAACATTCTCATTAGGAGGAACAATTTTGTCAGAGTTTTTCCAACAGGTTAAGCAAAACCAAACTATTCAAAAAGAGATGAGTAATAGACATATTGATTGGATCTACATCACACCCTTTGCACCATGGCAAGGAGGGGTATACGAACGCCTAATTCAATCAATTAAAAAAGCATTATACAAAACTATTGGCAAAACAATAACCCCACGTGAAGAACTAACAACACTCATTATTGAGATCGAAGGCATGCTGAACACTAGACCTCTTCTACATGTCGAGTCGGAATCAGTCTCGGAGGGAATACTGAGACCCATAGACTTTCTGCAGAATGAATTTGAAGTCCCACCTTCTCTTAATATTGACGAAGATTATATCAAAAATCCAGATTATATTAGCTCTTCTGATCGCGTAGGATTCCAAACCAAATTACAAGCACTTCAGGCATTACAGAATTCGTGTCAACGAGCTGAGAGATTCTGGCAGATTTGGCAATCACAATATCTTACCTCATTACGAGAAAAACATCAGCGAGAGGTTGGAAAGAAGCGTGGATCATATTTACAACCTCAAGAAGGAGAGATAGTTTTGATATGTGACGCCAACCAACCGCGTTACCAATGGAAAATGGGACGTATCTCTGCATTAGTAAAGAATGCTGAGGGCATTATCAGAGAAGCTGTAATATTACTTCCTTCTAAGAGGAAAATTAGAAGACCTGTGAACCTTCTAATCCCTTTAGAGATGGAGGAGAACAAAGGAACTTCAAGGAAGAAGAAGACACCAAAACTCCAAGAATCGAGTGAATCAATAAGTTCAGAAGAAGACAAGAAAGAACAGAATAATGATGAGAAACAGCAAACTTCACATTACAACCTCAGATCACACAGAAAGGCAAACTTCAAGCAATCCAGAACCACATCTTTACAGATCAACGCCATGACGATCGTGCTTGTCACAGTCGTCAATGTACTATCAACGAGTTGTTCAGAGCTCACAAGTATAAGGTCAACAAATCAAGGGAAACAGGCTATTGAAGGGTTTGACGAGTTTAGATCAGAAATTTCTCTAACATTCAGGGAAATTAAAAGAAAATATTCCGCGTATAAGCTTAATTCAATTAGCCTATGCAGATGGACTATTAGTACTACCAAAAATAAAAGGTTCATAGTCGGAAAAACATGGCATGATATCATACGTAACGAGATTCAGTGGACAAATAATTTCAGGATGAGCGGGAAAATGATTGACGGAAACACCACCTTTTTGTCGCGTATCATCAGAAGATATGGATCGTCGGAACAAGAAATAAGAGAAGAATTGAATGAGATATTAGAAGCCTTCGAAGGACAATGCAGGGCAGGTGAAACGACGGTAAACCTGTGGAATCACATGAAAAAAAACAACAATTCTCTCCATGAAAAGGATCCAGAAGTGGTCTTACAGGAATCCAGGTGCCTAAGAACAGCAGACATTTCGAGAGAAAAGATTACCCGATTGGGACACCAGTACATCTTAACATACTTCCTTTTATGGAAAGTATGTTGGGCAAAGGGTGAAATCTCGATTCCAGACAGGGCACTACATTCGGAATGCCATGCAGTGCTCAGAAAAATGAATGAACTAAGAGGAAAGTTAGAGGTCATTATTCAAGACATCGAAGAACACTTATCAAAAGTGGAAAAGTGCTTGCAGAATTGCAGAGCTTCTCAACTTACAATGAGGCTAGGAAAAGAAAGTGATGGAACAGCAAACGAGAACTTAACATCGCGTTTCGCTGAAATTACGGATAGATTAAATCAACAATCAGTTGAAATCGAAAAGTTGAAGAGAAAGTTAGGGGATGAGATAAAGCAAGAGGCACAACGAGTGACACAGAAGGTACATGAAGAAACCGATGACGACTACTGGGACAGGCTATACAAAGAAATTAATGAGCCTCAGGCATCCCCTCAGCAGAAAAATGACATTATCATTCGAGAGCCATTCCCGAAAATACCGAAAAGGGAAGTTTCGGAGAAGGAAAAGGAAGAAAAAGAACTCAGACATCGACAGAGAGAATGTAAAAAACGAATTGAAGAAATGCAGTTAAAAATAAATAAGATGAGATCAAGAGAAATTGGCACTATTCGGAAGTGTCCAAAGATAACGGACATACAGTACAAAAAGAGATAGGTGATTTCACCAGGTATAAAGGACGGTGTTCAATGCGCATTCTGTGAAATAAAAGGCAGGTTCGAATAGAATAATATGTGGATGTTATTCGGATTCGTGTCCAAAGATCGACCAACGAAATGAAATGATACAAGACTACCAAATGATATCGACAGTGATAATACTAGTAGTTAGTATATAAGTAGCGAGTTGAGTTAGTAGGGTTTATTATTGTACACCATCTCGGATTGGATTCTACTCCTGGCTGCTGTGGTCACAGAGGACCAAATCGGAACTCCACGTATCAGTCGACAAGTCAGCTCCTCTCTGCGGTCAAGTTGTACTTGCGAGTAGACAAGTAAAGTTTGTTTGTTTATCGTGTTGATACTCGAGAATATCAATCTATATAAAGTATAGAATCATTATAGTTAAGTCCCGCGTGGCATAGTTAAGGTATAGGACGCGTAACAGAGAGCGAAACTTTTACAATTACACTAGAATAACTTCATCAAGTTGAAGAGCTCTTCTAACTAATCAGAAAAGTTCTATTGAAGTGCAGAAAGTGCAAAAGAGAAAAAATTTATTACGCTGGGTGTCAACTGAGCGCGCACCTGCTACCTACCCAGTTGCTCAGGTACGCAGCCAATTTGTTGTGACCTAAATCGTTTCTCAGGTGCGGCCGCCTACTTGTGGATTTGTCTGTAAATTTTCTAAATGTTGAATTGATCAACAGTTTGCGAGATATCGATTTTGGATAGTTTGTGGTTGTTGGTTTACACTTTGACGGTGTTTTCCTATCAGTGTTCCATCAGTGCCGCCCAGGATGACCATCTTTTCCGCGGAATACGAAATTATCTCATCTACCCCATCGTTCTTATCCATCTCTTTTTCTTGTTCATTGTTCTATTCTTCTCTTATTGAGCGCAATTCACATTTTGTTAATATGGCGAAGTTTTGAAGGTACATAGTACCTCAGGTATGACAATACTGATAGACTGATTGAAGGATTGCGTAGTCTGATAAAGTGGCTGAAGATCAGAACAGTTCGCATTTTCTTTCCTTTATCATTTTAGTGTTTTTAAGGTTTCGACCTTCGTAGAAATACCCCAGTATTTGAAGATGCGAAAGACTTGTCCGTTGCCAGTCATTTGGATAAGAATCGCACTGATGGTGGAACTAGACGTAGGCGAATCATCCATTTTCCTGAGCAGAAGAACAAGGACTTGTCGCACTCTTTCTTGAATTCCTAGGGTCCCATGAAAAAGGTGAAACACCTCAATCGTACGATGCTGGTGATCTAGCGATTTCAAAGTTGGCTCGAAAAATCGTGAAGTTTAAGCAGAGCGCTTTCAACAAGTTGAAAGCTTCGTTACACGACTGTCACAGTAGACTGTAGAACCAATCAATTATTATCCAATTCATTTTGACTCTAGGGATGGCTGCAAGCTACCGGGTCCTCCAGAGTTGTCTTTCAATTGGTTCTCGCTTCTCTATTCCTTTTATCCGTCCGTTCTCAATTGCACCGTGTTTGTAACCACTGTCTTGAACATTCATCAGACGTTTATTTCTTTCTTCTTCTGTCCTTTTTTAGGCCTCCTCATCTGTCGTGCTACCAATCAATCGATGCGCCTTCAGTATCTGTCCACAGACCGCATGAGTATGACAGGTTCGCGATTTTTGTTAATTATTTTTCCAGAACGGTCGCGAGCTGGAAATTCTTACCAATGGCTAAGAGTCGCTAATTTCCAGTGTCAGATGTGTGGCAGATGGGGTGCTACCATCTCATCGACTTTGAGCACCTGAAGGTTCAGGTGGGATGTTTTTTTTAATAATACGCTGGTGTTTGAAGATGGTTTTCCCTCATGACATCAATCGCTGGAGCTTTCTGAACAGCATGCCAGTTCGTATGCGTTTCAGGAAGCTCCAGCTCCTAAAACTTTTTTTTACTTACAATTCAATTTTTCGTGGCAAAGGTGCTCATTTGATTCGTCGAAATCTCCTCTGAGGATCTTAGATTTAGCAGTGTAAACAGAGAGAACTTTGTAGTTATATAGATGCCGAGCCGGCTGTGAATAAGAACTTAATGCTAGGTACGTCGAGTTGGAATATTATAATAAAAATGTGAAGGAAGAAAATGGAAAAAAGTGGAAGAAAACTAGAAGGAAACTACTGAAGCGTCCTGTGGCTGGGAGAAGTTGGGACACTTTTATTTGCCCTAATTTATGGACGAAATAGAAGGGAACAACTTCGTAGCCTAGATCTCAGAAGCAGCGTATTGCGGACACATCAGCCGAGCCGGAAGAGCCGACTGACTAGTGGACGAACCTATTCTATAGGAAAAGGGCGAGGCCAGATTCAGAAGAACGAAGACGAAAAGAAGAAGTAACACCCATGTGATTAGAATCTTGAGAAACTCATGCCATCACGTGTTTGCCCATTTGGCATTAGATCGATCCGATGGTGGTACATGTGAAAAAGAATATTGAAGTCTCGACCTCCCCCCCATGACGAACAGGACAGGTAAGAGATACTGATCTGATTGCAGGGACCAGATCAGCAAATCAGTTTATTGTCTGGCACCGGGCTTCTCGAAGGAGCCCATCGATGGGCATGATCGCCAACCCCCCCCCTCCAAAGAACACAGGGTGATCAGGGCAGTAAGATAGGCTGATCTGATAGGAGGGATCAAATCAGCAAATCAGCATATCGACTTGCGCCAGCGCACCCTAACCTAACCTAGCATCTCCAAATATATAAGTCGATCAACTAATTGTGTCTGACGTTTTTCATGCCTTGCACTCCTGAATCAATTTTTCCTCAGAATGCCGAAAGAATAGCGGTGATGCTCTCCTTTCGCGCTTGAATGGATGAACATCGAATCGCTTTACACCGCTAGCAGCTTACCATACCCATCTTGTGGTACCGTAGTTATCCGGGTGGTTCACAAGGACATTATCTGTAATAAATGACAGTTACTTGGTAGAAAGAGCTGTTTTGTTTTTTTCTCCTGAAAGAGTAGCGGCGAAAACCAGCAAGTTGTAAAGTGATCTGCGTTGATCGGTCTTTTAAGGATGCGCCATGCATTCGTCTTCTATTCAGAATCGTGAAGGCATGAGGAATACGTATGTGGCCAATACAATGGTTAATCGTGACCTGTCGCTATTCAAGTCATTGTCTTCACCCATCCCGGCAAGCCTGGTACCGAATTGCCCGTCTACGGAAGGAGAAATGCCTATGTTCACCTGAGTGAGGATCGATCCCTCTACCATGCGGGTGTCAGTTGCGACCCCTATCACTGCGCCACGCTTTTAAACTTATTTCTGCAGAGAAAAGTGAAGAATAGCTGCTCAGCGAACTTTCTCGAGGGCTATCTTGGACCGATGAAGCGAATGAGGAACTACTTGCACTTGAATCTTCCCTGATTGTAGTCTGTCGGCCGTGTTTGATTGATAGGGTACCACACTTCCTTTTCCTCAGGGTACATGCCCTTGTGGTCGTTCAAATCTATCTATATTTCTATAAATGAATATCTTGTTTGGAAATGGCTTTTCAATGCCATCTTCGTCGATGGTCTGACTCCGAAAGTCCGAACTTTCGCTCCGTTTCCGTTCCAGCGCTAATAACGTGGTGTTGTCTCCGTGAAGGAGCGTCGATGTATTCAATTCGATTCCGGCGAAGTCATTAATAGGCGACCAACGCGACGTGTTTTCTCCACATCTATCAGCTGCAACGAGCCACTTAAATGTCCAGATGTATTTTCGGCGGTTATCGACTTCGAATTTTACCTAGGTGGCCCGAATTTGCAGCTTTCGGGTATTATAAGCGTCGATTGGTAGCTTTAAACTTCATTGAAGAACACAGACTTTTCACAGAAAAACTCTCAAGTGCGCTGGAACGGATTCGGATTTATCGGCTATGTTCCTGTTCAAGGTAGTCATTGCTTTGGAGAATTTGGACGCCGTCGAAATGGCCGTTGGGTATGTAAGTGGGCTCCAAATAGAGTTTACATGAATTCCACCGAAAATATCCGAGTAGAATTTGCGAGGCAAATTTTCAGCTCAAGTCGGCTGTTCGTTGGGCGTTAAATATGTCAGAGACTGCAGGGCATGGTCCCCTTTTTGCTCCAACGTCATTCATCTTTCTTTTGTGCAACTTCGAAAATTCCTCTCATATGGCCAGCTAGCTCTACCTGTATTTATGAAGACTAATATGATGTGCACTGGTACAGTGGCGAACGGCGGTACTTTCACCCGCACGGTATGGCGATCGATCATCGCTGACAAAGCCCTACATTCATCCGGGATGGGTAAATTCGGACCGAACTTGTCTGGGAAGGTGAAGACACTGAGCAGAGCAGCTACTGGGGCACCCACAAGTCATTGCATTGGCCAGGTACGCATTCACAACGCATCTGCGTCTCTTAGTCGAAGGCGTGTGCGCGGCGCATCCTTACGTAGATCATTAGACGTCGATCACTTTTCCTTTTACCTCACCTGCTGGAGAGATATTCGGAATATGACTCAGGAATTAGATTTTGAAGTTGGAAACAGTGTAGGTGCTTTCTGCGATTTGCTCTTACAAGGGAGGTCAGTAAACTTCCCCCGACGATTCTTAACAAGACCTATATGGTCTTATAGAGCTTGAAGCATAGATCACAGATATGTAATTTATTTTTGCTGAATGGCAGTGGGTGGTGCGAAAATTGCAAAAAAGAAAACACTGTTCCGACAACACTGCTGAAGGACGCCGAAGAGTCCCTGAGGTGAGAGGTTCCCTTCACCGTGCTCCGGTAGCTCAGAGGTACCGCAGTGGACTGTTGTTCAGACGGTGGAGAGGATCCCGTTGTTATGATTTTGTTTTGCTTCAATCGCTTTGATACCAAATGGTGCTCATTTTGCGATTTTGTTATGTAGATTGAAGAAAATCATGTTTAGAGCAGCTTAAAACACACAAATTTTAGTAAGTGACAACATTAATATGGATAGCCTATAACCACCGTAACTTACCTTAAACGGACGCAAATGCAGAAACTAACGTCAGATTCGTGATCCGCGACCCAAATAACCCCCATATACGAAGTTTGGACGAAATCGGTCATTTTGACCCAGGCATCTCACTTGCCCACCCTTGCCATAGCCAACGCTCACCAGCCCACACTCAACCAAATCCACCATATCTTATCTTATCGATATCTTCACCTGTTGCGAGTCACGAAACTAGTGTACAATTGATGACCCGCGTCTCAAATAATCTCACTAGCAAAGTTTGGGCGAAATGGGTGACCATGATGTCTCGAGCCTCGTGTCAGGTGTCGGTAGAGTTGCCCAATGTTGAGTCTCTGATGAATTGCTGGTAATATTATGGCACCATTCAGACTCCAGCTGTCAGAGAATCGTCAGCGTCCACTACCTTCGTTCCCGAAATTGCCTAGGAGTCTCACCTGGATTGCTGATCAGGAATTTTACTCTTGTTTCTGGATTTCTGACTGGTGAGCGTTGGCTATGGTAAGGGGGGGGGTAAGAAAGGTGCCTGGGTCGAAATAACCGATTTCGTCCAAACTTCGTCTGTAGGGGTTATTTGGGTCGCTGATCACGAATCTGACGTTAGTTTCTGAATTCGCGTCCGTTTAAGGTAAGTTACGGTGGTTATAGGCTATCCATATTAATGTTGTCACTTACTAAAATTTGTGTGTTTTAAGCTGCTCTAAACATGATTTTCTTCAATCTACATGACAAAATCGCAAAATGAGCACCATTTGGTCCTTCAGCAGTGCTGTCGGAACAGTGTTTTGTTTTTGCAATTTTCGCACCACCCACTGCCATTCAGCAAAAATAAATTACATATCTGTGATCTATGCTTCAAGCTCTATAAGACCATATAGGTCTTGTTAAGAATCGTCGGAGGAAGTTTACTGACCTCCCTTGTTAGAAGTTGCTGTCCTACAAGTGGCGCTGTGTATGCCTTCATCTTCCCAACTCGTAAAAGGTTGAGGTAAATAGGTAGGCGTTGATTAGTCTCTTTATGTCGCGCCGCGCATTCGTTTTGCACTCAGAATCGTAGAGGCATGGTCGACGGCCTCGACAATGACCTGTGGAAGCATGTTTATCTGATCGATAAGAAATTTCTTAAGCAGTTGCCCATGAATCACTCTCGATACGAATTTTGAGTCATCTTCGCAATATGAAATTTCGTTCCATTATGTTTTGTCTACTGTATGAATCCTAGCGACTAATTGCGCTCCTCCGACCGTCTATGTTTTCCTTTTACGTCAATCGCTAACGTTTATAAGCCGACCAACGTTCGACTTGAAATCGACCATATGGCGACCACGGCAGGATGAATGTCCAGCTGCTGCTCAAGTCAATGTCTTTACCTTCCCAGATAGCTTTGGCAAACATTCACCGTCTCAGGAGGGTTTAGATAGCACGGGCGCCGCTCGATCGCTCGACCAATCGGACGCCGGTAACACCTCTTACCACTGCACCTGGCGCGCCCTCTCCCGAGTCCTCCGGCTAATGAATTCAATTTTAATTCCAGTTACGATTTTTCACTAGCCAAGCTCCATCTCTATGGAGCTTGGCTAGTTTCAAGAAAAATATCCAGGTGATATCGCGGAATCCACAAACCACGCAACTATAAACGCCGGAGGGTACGAGCTGGCCAGCCAGCCGTACCACGGCGATAAATCCCTTTTGTGTGTGCCGTGTAGAAAATTAGTTAGCTAAGTCTTCTGATTGCTTCTGTCTCGTTTCCATTCTCTTCCTGGCGCCAGCACCGAGGTTCAATGTGTCACTTTGATTACCCACGATTAACCCAGCCACTTTTCAGCCGTGTACATCGTTCGCCGAGGCGCCGATTCCGTTCCGCTACCGCCGAAGCGCGACGAGCCCCTGAGAAAGTTTGGAGTTGTCTATACTCTGAGCTCGAACTTCAGGTATGTTTTACCCTGTTCTTTAGGGTGAAGAGCGTTGGAAAATTTCTGGTTCAAGGTCGCTCAGTACTTCGATCAGACTCGATCGCTGCCGCCGTTCTTCCGCGCCAGCGATCAGACACCCTATCGACTGCCGAACGCGGCAAGGAAACTAAAAAAATCTAATTTCAGGCTGAATGGCCCTCGTTTATGTCATTAACGGTAGGATCGGAATCATGAATAGTATGCCCAGAATAAAATCCCGAGATATACTCTAAAAGATGTGCAGACGGAGATTCATCAACGCACGCCGGGGGCTTATTCAAGATTTATTCGGGGTTTATACAAAGTCCAACTCAACTCGTCGATGCAGTAAAGGTTTGGATACATCGAAAATTCTGATTCATCAACGCGATCTGGGGTTTATTTAGGGTTTGCTCGAGGTATATGCACTGTTACAAATTTGAGGTGTCCGAACCTTCGCTGCGCTTGTGAGGTGTGGTAGACCTCGTGGAAACTTTAAATGACTAGCAGAACGCGTTGACGAATCTGCATTGGTATGCTATTCGAGGCTTATTTCGGGTATCTATGAATCCTGACCCAAATGAGTAGGAAATTAGATTGGAGGGGAGGTTGCTCCGCCCACTATACGGCCTCGGATTACCGCTTTTCTGAATGAGAACTCGTCCAGTCGAGAGTAGTATTTAGTATTTATTACACGCGAAAGGCGTGTGGTGCATAAAAACACAGTGGTACAAAAAACATACGATGGTGCAGAACAATATTGTTAGTGCTAAAATGTAAGTGATACAATAGAATAAAACCCTGCCGAGATTGATAGAAGAGATACTAAGTTATAGCTGCAGTGAAGGACGAGGCAAAAGATGTAAAAAAGTAAAGATAGGTGGATACTAAGAAAGAGAGGAGGAAGCACCAGGAAATAGTTGATAATTAACCCGAAAGGTATCTTTTAACAGTAGACTTGAATCTGCCAAGTGTATCAGGAATTGAGACTGATTTGCTCAATCTGAGGAATTCCATTCCCGCTCTGTAAACGAACGAACCGCGCCCTATGCGATTTTTTGGGCATTTAAAACTAAGTTTAAACCTCCAACCACGCGTATTGGAGTTAGTATAATAAAAGAGAAAAAATCAGCGCAATTGAGACCAACTAATCCGAACAAGATCCTGTACACCATGATGAGGTCATTCCTCTTCCTTCTTGTGAGCAACGAGTCAAGGTGAAGCATTTTCCTTCTCACTAGGCTACGTGGAACGCTACGATAAGTAAAGCCAAGACTTCTCACGAAAATCTTCCTTGTGAAACTATTTTGCACCCTCTCCAGTAGATTATTCATTGACTTTTTACTTGGGAAAAACACCACCGTTCCATATTCCAGAACCGGTCTGACATAAATCTTATAAGCCTTGATCAAAAGGGACGGATCCTTAGAGAAAATTGATCGGAACAAAAGGAACAGTCTTTGTCCTGCTTGATGCGCAATGTGGCGCACATGAGCTTCAAACTGAAGTTTATTGTCAACCATGAATCCTAAGTCCTTAATTATTTCCACAGACTCTAACTCTTCATCATTTACATAATAAGAAAAGTTAGGATTCAGTCTACCATGGTGCATAACTTTAGTTTTCGCAACCGACAGCGGTAGCCCCCACTTAGCTGACCATTTAGCCACCTCATCCACTGCAAGTTGCAATTTGCGATTACCTTGATCCCCTATTTCTGCGTAAACCTTAACATCGTCTGCAAACATTTTGCATGTAACTCCGAGACGTTCAATAACTGCGGGTAAGTCAAACGTATAGATGTTGAAAAGAGTGGGAGATAGCACCCCTCCTTGAGGAACACCACTAGGTGCCTTTCTAATTGTAGAAAGAGCACCGTTGACCTTGACTTGGAACGTTCTATCGTTTAAAAAAGCGTGAATCCAGCGTACAATGGTTGGATGGATACCTATCTGCGAAAGTCTAGCGATAAGTAGCGAATGGGAGACCTTGTCAAAAGCTTTTTGAAAGTCAAAGTAAATAACGTCCAGTTTGGAGTTGCGATCAATTATACCAGTCCAATCGTTAAGGCATTCTATCATTTGGGTAACTGTAGATCTTCCCTTTGTAAAATCATGCTGATTACGGGACAACACTTGATAGGCATCTAGATGTTTGTCCGGGTCCCATAGAGGCTATCGTTAGGTCACCGCTAGGCGAAAGTCTCTGTTTGTCCGGGTCCCATAGAGGCTATCGTTAGGTCACCGCTAATCGAAAGTCTTAAGTAGCTGCCAAGATATTCAGTAGTCTAGAATAGTATACGGCAGCTTTTACACCATAGTTTTTTTTTGCAAAAATCCTGACTTACGCTGGATCCAAACCACCGTCATAGCTACAGATTGACTGATGTAGTGTGTTATAATTGCTTCTCTAGCCCATCAGTCCAGTCAGGTTTACCTGAGCGAGCAGTTTCCCTGCTTTTTCAAGAGGGCCTCTAACGACTCTGGATGGAAGGTATTTGCACTCCTCATCCCTGTGGAAATAATTGTCACGGACTAACTTAGCGTGAGGACGAATTTCCAATAAGATAGTTATGCAGGAAACCACCGCTACCAATGGATTCTCGAGATTCACGCTCCGAAGCCCGCTCGGAAGGCTCCGGTCGATTACAGAAAGCCATGAGCAAACCGCCATCGGTAAGTACGAGCTCTGCCTAGCTTTACTATTACTTTTATGTGTTATATGTAGTTGTTTGCGTTTCTCTTATTTATATATGTAGTGCCAAACTACGTAAGTATTATAGATGTGCAGGCGCTACGGTGCCGGCTCTATTCGGAGGAAAAACATGTATCAAAGCTTATTTTTCACAGAAACCTGTTCGAGTTGACGCACCGTTCGAAAACACACACACACACACTTCAAAACATTTTAAAACAGTTCCCACATTACTTCGGAAAAGTGATCCTCCCATGGCTCTAACTCGAGCCCTTTCTTGGGCTTATTCTTCTACTCACTATATTCAAGGTCACTTTAAACTTTTTTCTGACTTCAAAAAATATCATATTCATCCGATTGCTTACCAATTGTCCGTAGGATGATTACAGTTCTCAGCCTGACCTGAATGGGTTTTAATTCAAAGTGATCGTTTTCGATTAAGGTGGATCTTTTCTTCTTTCGAAGCACTTTTGACGTTATGGCATGCCGGCTGAAGTGAAAAAGCTTCCAGTTTGTCTTGAAAAAAAAGAAGAAAAGAAATTCTTGAAGACAAGTCTTGGAAAATCTCATTGGTTTCGTCCCTTTTTGTGCAGTCATCTGCGGCTGGCGCATGTGCTCGTCTGCTGCTAGCCTATTCCTCGTCACGAGATTCACCAATTATAGCTAAAAAAACACCAGCTGTTTCCATTATGCGTGGACTCAATTGAGCTGTTATAAGAAGTGTAACGTGCTCTTTTGACGGATCAGACAAATTCGTACATTGTGAATGCTCAATTTCTAGGGTATTTCGAGTGAAACTAGTTCCTTCCCTTCGAGCGGAAACATGCTTTTAGCTCGGTCGATTTGTAGATCCGATCGAGTGTTTGGTATTCTCTGTCATTTTTACATCTGTTTGCTTTGCAATCGCGTTGTGCAACCTTTTCCACCGGCGGCTCATGTGTCTCGGCTGATAGGTGCCTGTTGTGAAGATGTCACATGAGATTGTCGTTTTCGCCGCTTTTCGCTTTATTATATCTTTTTCTGTTAAGATATTGGTGTATACCGGCGGTCATGACGAGCTCTATTCGAGAATCAGAAACTCCCTATCACGGCTTATACCAGCGGATCGTTACACGGTATTTCACCTGTCTGCGGAGGCGATGAAGAAACAGCCGTGGATTGAACCTACAACTGTATGTAGCATATTTTGTATAATTATTTCTCTAAAATGCGTTGGATAACAGATTTGGTAACTCTCAAAAGTGATTTGCTTAACTACAGCGGAGAGAAGATTTAATGTTCCATACTTGAAATCCTCGTCCGCGTCTTTACTATATTATGCTTCGCATTGAATCGAGATGCTATAAATAGGTTGTTTACGCTCGTGCAGCTGAAGTCCTTGAAGTTGTTGAGTGGAAAAGTATGGTCCGTTTTACATTTTCCATGTAAAAATACTGAACTCTGGAAAGATTCTGAAGTTGTCTCCTGATACAAAGCTGCAGCAATATTTTTTGGAGTCGTTAAAACTCCTGTGATGCTGAAGGTTTTTGCCTTAACGAAACAGTTCAGGCATGCCTGATCGTAGCGGATATGTCCGAACTAGACGATCACGCTTGGGCCAACGTGCAGCACTATTTCAATCAGGTTAACAGTTTTTATTTGTTTTTCAAAATTTTGGATATTATTTTTTATTTCTGATGTTACATAGACGTAGGGATAGAAGTGCTATTGGGTGATTGATGGTCGTTTGGAGGGAATCGGTTGGCGGAAAACTGGCTTTTACCGCGTCTTCCCCATATCGTTTCCTTGTTGTACCTGTGTTGAAACTCCGCAGTGTTTGTCAATTGACAGATTTGTGTCATGATTATTTTTTAAAAAGAAAAAACTTTCTTTCAATCATTGTCGTGTGAATTATTCACTGTTCTTCAAATTTGCTGTTTGTGGTTTCATTGCTTCCTTGCCGAGCTGTTGCAGGGAGGTTGCAGCTACTGCAATGACATGTACTTTTCTAGAATACGCTAATTACTAGCTGCACACCTTTCCGTATTTACAAAGGTTATCATTCAACTCCAAACGTAATTCCTTCGTATCCGCTCAGTATCTGAGTTTCATCGAACGGTTGGAGCCCTACAATCAATTTTTGACGCGTTCTTCAACACGCGGAACAAGATAGTGGAATAAATACTGAACACCCTGAAAAAAGACGGCTTTAGAAACATTAGAATCAATTAGCAACTGCTCTTCAATTCGGAAACGCACTCTCCATATTCTTTCAGGCTGGAAAGATCATATTTGTCTGCCAAAATAGACTTCTTGCAAGTTTGACAACTTGCGAATCCAGTAAGATGCAGGTGATTGTTATGACTGATTTAATTTCACTGACAAACAAGAAATGATTCCACTTAAATGTGTTCAAGTAGGAACCAAATAGAGAATTGCCTAGTTTCATCTTTTTATTGTTAAGGCTGATATGATTCGAATGGTTTTCGGCTCTCGAGACAGTATTCCCATGGGAAAGGACTTTGAACACTTCCTGAAGGAGTCGTTAAAAACTTTATCTACGCATGGTCAAGTATGTGGTTTATATACTTCAGACTTGTATATTGATTGAATATTTAGTTCGAAATCATTTTTTTTGTGTAGGTGAACACCACATTCCATCCGAAGGATTTTGCCGGTGGAATGAGCTATTCGGTTGTTCTAACCAAGGCGAAAGGTGTGTATTTTCCTTTGTGGACCTCTAGTCATTCCTTCAGTCGTTTTTGGTTGAAGTCCTCACTTACTTATGGGTTTTAATCATTTCAGATATGCCCCTATTTCTTTACATGGAAAACAGTGCACATCAAGCGTCAGCGATTTTCTCTGACGCTACTTCTGAGCAGCTACTAGCCGCCGGTATGTCTAATTTGTTATTTTCTATTTTTTTTCGAGCTCTCGTGGTTTTGTCAGTTTTTGACCTTACTAATTGCAGATAGTCTGATATTGCCCGAGTCATTGTCGCGTGTCGGTGTGAAAGTAACCGAATGCACCCCACCGGCGCTCACTCAAGGCGTTATGATGGCGCAAGACGATTCTATCCTTGATAATATGATGGTGATTTTTTGGAGTGTATTTATGTTTTTTAAATGCTAATATTGACATTTGCTAGGGAGTGCGTTATGGAGAAGAGATCGGTCAAACACCTAAACTGTTCCTGCGCCGATCGGAGAAAGTGGCTGAGGAAGGCATGCCGGATGTCAGTGAAACCCTTCTTCCTATTGAAGTGTTATCAAGGTAATTTTCTTTTTTTGTTATTTATTCGATTTGAATATACCATTTCAGATAGTGCTGTCCCTTTTTAGTCTTTGATTGTAATGGTATCTAGGGATAGTGACCATTCTGGAAGTGATTTCAATTTCTCGTTATACTTCTCCTGCCTTCGAACACGAAATTTGGGACGAATAGTTGTCTACGTTCCCGTTGCCACAACAACTATGGACGTGGAAGCCAGGTAATTCATATTTCATATTTTCATATTTGCTCATTCTTCTATTTCTTAGCAGTTTCGTGATTCTTCGACTTCAGTTTTTGTGATGCGATTCCCACGTGCGATGGTGCTGTAGTTGTAGCAGGGCAGCAGATTCGTGGAAGAGGTGTGCATCGATCTGATTCTTTTTTGACATTGGATCGTCTTTTTTGAAACCCCAATTTGGGCTCCTCGTTGGGTAATTTGTCCTGTGATTGAAATTCGGAAGTGATTACCTAGGAGCTTTTAGGCCGCGGTGGAAACGAATTCGTGTCTCCGGTTGGCGCTGCAATGTTTACCGTGTCGACTTCGATTCCAAATTCGTCGTCGTTGGCAAAAACGCCTTCTTTCCTTCAGCACATCTTCGCTGTTGCATTGGTGGACGCCGTGCGTCGAATAAGTGGCTTGGACGTGAGCACTATCATCATTTTCGTCGCTTTTTTCGCTGTTTCTTTCGAGAAGAGATGTTTTTCTATTTGTTCCTATTAATCGCGCTGAATTAGCGCCACTCAAGGTCAATTTGGATGGATATTTTATGTTCCACATCCTTGTCCTAGCTTCCGAAACGATGTAATAGTTTTCTTTTGTTTTTTAGAAACGTTCTGGTTGATATTTACAGTTATGACCAGAAATTTATCACAAGTTATTTGTCTGTAGTTGAAATACTCTAAAATTTACTCGAGTAATTTTTATTCATATGAGTTGAGTATTTTAGCCACACAAAATATACAATCCATCAACTCTGAGCCTTGTATAGGATTTTGTTTACAGGACTTCCCGTTGCGCATCAAATGGCCCAATGATTTCTATTTCAATCGGTCACACAAAGTAGGTGGTCTGCTGGCGACGGCCAGGTTTCGTGACGACGGATTGTTGATATCGATCGGTACGGTAATGGAACTATCCGGAGCGAGTATTCTAATTTTCAATGCAACTTTGAAGGTACCGGTATCAATGTGACGAATTCACAGCCAACAATTTGCCTAAACGACATGGTGCCAGAAGGAAGTTCCATGAAATTCCAGATAGAGGAGGTGATCGCGGAGACGTTGAATCGCCTCGAATGTTCGTTACTGCTTTTTTTCTTGTGAATTTTATTTTGTTTTTTTTTAAATCTGAACCACTCGTTTTAAGACTGGATGAACATGCACGAGATGAAAGGTCAGAACGAAGTTCTCAAGGTCTACTACGAGTTTTGGCTCCACAGGTTCGCGTTATCAGCCTTACCTTTGGTTTTTTTGTTGAGGTCAAGGTAAATTTGTGCACGTCGGAAATTTCACTGTAGATTGCCGTTCATCTGTTCAAGTTTTTATAATTTGAGTTTGTTACGCTGAAGATCCTAATTTTCGCTTCTGTTGACCGCTAGGCTCAATAAACCAGGTGTAAGTCAAATATCCATCCCACTATTTACCTGTACGATTCTGAGCGGATTTTGAGTACAAGTTTCTATGTGCTACAGTTTTGTTTTAACTACGTTTGGTAAACTGTAGGGCCAAAAGGTGCGGTACTGGCTTAGCTTTACACTGCTGCTCCTTTCAATGTTGAAAGCGAATGCGCGGCGCATCCTGAGGGACTGATTCCCGACCTGTTTACCATTACTTTCTTTCTTTTCTTCTCCAATGAAATGTGGACGCAACGTGCATGGCGCTAGAGGAACGCAGGAAACCGGCAGTTGTCGAGGTAACACGCACGGAGCCGGGAATCCTCAAGACAAGCCCTATTTTTTCTTTTTCATAACCCCAATCTTCAATTCTTGACAATATATTCATTTTATTTTATTCCTTTTTCCTTTTTACTCCTTTTCGCGTAATGTGTTTAATTTTAGTCGAGAAGAAGTGACAATTGAACAGTTGGCGGAGAAAGGCATCATTCAAGGACTAGACAAGTGCGGTTATCTTCAAGTGCGAAGCAAAAGCAATCCTAGCCAGGTTTGTTCTATTACTGTAGTTCTTGAATTCTTGAAGTAAAAGTACGTATGTGATGCATTGCTATGAGGCGTCACTTCCACCTTATGGTCGAGTGATTGATTCTCGCTGGGACTAACCAAGCCTTACATCTCTCCGACTGGGTACTTGAAAACACTGGCTAGAAAAGCGGCTAGGCCCCGTAGTTCTGGCCAAGTGTGTATGCGTCATGTCTATGATTCTGAACCTAAGGTGAATGCACGGCGCGTCCTTATGGGACTGATCGATGCTGGTCTTTCTCACTGTGGTTCGCTTTTACTCCTGGTTTCATAGATTTTTTTGTTAGAGCCCCTACCCAATCTTTGCAGATTTTAGTCTAAAAATAGCTGGAGGGTTAAGGATATTAAACTAGAATTTTACCGTTGATATTTTCTCAACGCGAAAGTCTTCACATGGTTTGGTTGATTTACTTTGTTTTCAGATCTTTTCTGTTATTGATAATGGAAATGCATTCGATATGATGAAAGGCCTCATTCGACATAAAATTTGATGACATTTGCTGCATATTTCCTGTTCGTCATTCTTTTTCTCACATTCGGTGTGGTGTTGTTGTAGCTCAATTGCTTGTATCTCAGGTTTTGTTGCTGAGTTTCCGTGCGTGTGATGTTATTTACCGGTCAGCTGTTCAGCGGTGAATCTAGTGTGGTATATGTAATATGTACGTATTGCTAATTTATCAGAACTTTACAAAAATGCTATATGAATACAGATTTTTACGCTGTTCTTTGCTTTTGGTTGTAATCGGAAGCTTTCTTCCGAGTATTCCTCCATTTAGCAGTTCAGGATAATATTATCAGTCAGGATTAATTTTATTCCGCAAAAGTCACAAATTGGAGGTTCAAGCTTCATCGTAATCATTTTTTAACTCATCCATTGTCTCCTTGCTGACAACTGCGACTTGCATATTGTTATTCTTACAAAAAATATACTGTGGTGTCGACTGGTGGATGAGGATTATCCTCTACGTGCTCGGAGTAAAAAAAAGGATTACGATAAAGCTCGAACCTTTAATTTGTGACTTTTGTGGAATAAAATTAATCCTGACTGATAATGTTATCCTGAATGGATTGAGTCGTCTGCTATGTTCATTTGAAACCGTTTCTAATGGGAGGTGATGATGTACGGTTGGTTATTGTGATTTCGTCATATTATGTAAGTGAAACGATACAATTTTTTTCTCATGGTTTTATTGCTCATTTTTTGCGTTCTACTCTTTTACACACCATTCTTGTCTTGCTGCTCTCGAGGTAGATATGCCTCCTATCGAACCCATCAAGCAGCCAAATTTGGGGCCTAAATTTTCAATAATTAACGTCATTCGATCGTTGACGACAGCTCTTTTTTGCGTTAGTGGCGCAGTCCGATTTTTAGCGCCTCATGATGCCGGCATAAAAAAAATGGTAGGATATAATCAGATAGGATAAGAAATTGAACGAAAAAAGTGAATTTTGTCAAAATAGAAAAATTCCATTAATAAGGAATAGTCCTTTTTCCTAAAAAACCCGAGCGACCAGTTATTCATTTGCCTAATAATCAATATTTGTTTGCGCCACGTATTTGCAAAAGAGCAATATTTGATCAAGGGCGTTAATTATCGATTAGCTTCGATTTTGCATTTTCGAAAACGCGCATAATCTGAACAAGTAAATCTTACACACCATTCTCGTCCTGCTAACAATGTGGGTAGGTTTGCCTGCTATCGAAAAACATCTTCGAAATTCGAGATGTATCGAGCCAAATTACGATACACCACTGTGGCGCAGTTTCGCAAATGGGGCTGAGACTGGGCAGGGCGTTACTGTCGTCGTTAAACGTCCATTTAATCAATTATTTTTATCGTTTAGAGTTTGTGTAGCTTGTATTTGTTGAGTTAGGATGGCTAAAGTGGTTTTTCAAAATGCGTCAGTGTCACTTTCCTTTCTTTTTCCTCACTTCCCGAACGATCTGAAGAGCAAAGGGGAACCAAACTCACTGCGTAATCTCTTTCGTACTCAGAGTCAAGGAGGAGGCTAAAAAATACTAAGTGTAGGATCTCCTCTGATGTCCAATATGCCGATTTGGACAGCCATGTGATTAGAACCTCGGAGAATCTTATGCCATCACGTGTTTGCCCATTTTGAATCATGGAGCCCAGGGCGGCCAGATGAGATATGCTGATCTGATCAGAGGGATCAGATCGGCAAATTAGCATATCGACCTGCGCCGGCGCCCCCGGGGTTCTAGAAGAATCTCCATCGATGGGCATGGCGGCCCAGATCGATCCGATGGTGGCACAGGTGAAGAAGATTATTGAAGTCTCGGACCCTCCATGACGAACAGGGCAAGAAAGAGATGCTGATCTGATCGGAGGGTTCAGATCAGCAAATCAGCATATCGACGAGCGCCAGCGACCGGGGTGCGCGAAGGAGCACATTGATGGGCATAGTCGGCCGCTCATGGAGCCCAGGGCGGCCAGATGAGATATGCTGATCTGATCAGAGGGATCAGATCAGCAAATTAGCATATCGACCTGCGCTGGTGCGCCTTGGCTCTAGAAGATTCTCCATCGATGGACATGGCGGCCCACCCAAGGAGCACAGGGTGGCAGAGTCGGTAAAATATGCTGATCTGATCAGAGGGATCAGATCAGCAATCAAAAAATTGACTGCCACCGGCGCCGGCTCCCCGCTCACGTGGCGCCAGCTCCATTCATGGACAAACGACGACCACGGGACGGCAGCCAGTCCCGTCCTTCTATTTTTTTCGTTTTTTTTCTTGTCATCTTAGTCTCTTATCCCTACCTCTTGTGTTATCTCGTATCCATCTTCTTTCTTCTTATGTTCCTATCCTTTCCTCCTCTTACTTAGTACGCATCTACGTTATCTTCTACCTCCAAAATCAAAATTTTTGATACTGCAGCTCTCTTTTATCTAGAAATCCTCTGCCACTTGTTCACATCTGTAGGTATACCCATGGGTGCACACATGCATACCCAACGCGTCGGTACCCTAGGAGGACACCCGATTTTTCCACACTGTTCCTCCGGGAAAAGCCATCTTCAGTTGTTTGGTTACCCATCTTCAACCATGGCTTCCCTGCTTCCCTCTAGCTATCGCTATGAAAGGGATTCTATCCAGGGTGAGACTGAACGTGGTCATCGAGGGTAAATCATATGCATTTATGTCTTCACCCATGTACTCAACAATTATTTTTCAAAAATACCCATATTCTTATATTACGATGCATCACCGTAAGAAGTTCAATTTATTTTATTCTCATTTCGTTTATCAATCAATTGAATCAATTCAAAAATTCAATATCATTTACATCAATTTATTTTGTCCCAGTCCCTGGATCAGTAACATGTTGCACCGAACTTCTTAATCTTGATGAAGCGAGTCGGTGATCCATCTGCTACCCTCGTTCCGTACTACAGTATTAAAATAAAAGATGAAAATCGTAAATTTTGAGCGGTAACAGCGACATGTTACTTGTGAATTATACCATAAATTGAGAGATCTCAACGAGCTGAGGTCGAATCCGCAAAAATTCAAGCTCAGAAGCGGCTCTGAACTGAGAAAAATGGTTTTTATGTGTGCATTAGGAGTTCATACGGGTTTCTATTTTTTGTTTTCTGAATTACGCACATCGTTCAAAAACTGTATGCGCGGGAGCTTAAGGTCTGCTGACTAGGAGTGCCCAACGGGCCCCGCGATCCTGCGCCGGCGTGGCGATCCTCCGCCCATTTACAGACCCAGAAGGTCCCAATGAGCAGAACCAACCATGATTCTGCTTTACTCGAATATGTAGCTAAAAATTTGAACATTTCAGTGGCTTTGTTCCAATTGACCGTTAACGAGCACCAGCTTGGAGTATAGGACCATCCTCGGTTCGATCGCCTTCTCCAGGGTAAGACAATGTCCTCACTAATTTACCCAGGGTATATCCTCCCTTGTTAACCTCGTTGAAGGGCCATCTAGCCGACATGAGACGATGTGCAGTATTATAGACTTCCGTACCGGGGTTTTGCTTTCGTCTCACTTAGTTTGGGAGAAAAATCACTTCTTGGAGGACATTTGTCGATTTTGAGATAATTTTTGCTCCTGGAAGGTATCGTAGAGTGCAACACATCTTCTAGACTTTGTGAAATAAAAACTAGGATTTCTTTGTTTCAGAGACTTGAAATTTACCTTTGATCGTTACATAAAAGGAGGAAAGGTATACCCTGGTTAAGAGACCAGTCTCTTAACTAGGGTATACCTTCGGAACGCCGCCATAGGCTCCATGAGCGGCCGACTATGCCCCAATCGATGGGCTTAGTTGGCCGTTCATGGAGCCCAGGGCGGCCAGGTGATATATGCTGATCTGATTGGAGGGATCAGATCAGCTAATCAGCATGTCGACCTGCGTCGGCGCGCCCGGGGTTCTAGAAGAATCTCCATCGATGGGCATGGCGGCCCACTTAAGGAGCACAGGTTGGCAGAGTCGATAAGATATGCTGATCTGATCAGAGGGATCAGATCAGCAATCGAAAAATTCACTGCCACCGGCGCCGCCTCCCACCCCACGTGGCGCGAGCTCCATTCATGGGGCGATGGCTGCCACTGGCACTCCCAGGCCTCCTCCCCCTCCCCTCCCCTCGTCCTCAAAAAAAGAAGCGCCAGCTTACGTCAACTAATGTAAGTTACTTAGAATCGCTGGAAAATCGATAAGAATTCTCCTATCCCCTCCGGCACCCATTCACTTCCGTAGATATATCCATGGATATCCGTAGGTATACCCATGGATGCACATACCATGCCTATATACCTATTCTACTCATTCTGATCTGATTCTTCTACTCAAATTCCTCCCGTTTCCTTGAATCTGATAGATGATTTAGGTTATTTTTACAAATTTTCTATGGAAGAGTGAATCTTAGTATGTCGTATAAGAAAATCAGGTCCCTTGTTTGATTGATCATTATTGATCGTTTAGTGATTTCCTTGTTTCAGGTAGAGACCTCCAAGGCTGGTCCATGTATGTGGACGGGTAGCGCTTGTGGAATCTACACCACGAGACGCGCCACAGCCGAATAGTTGGAGGCATGGATAAAGGTAAACTTTTCACTTTGTTTTGTTTGTTTAATTTGCTAATTATATATTTTCAGGTAGTATAATTGGAGTGGAGCTGGACTGCGACCGAGGGCGCTCGAATTCACGATGAACGACCGGATGCACATCTTCGAGAAGAGGACGATTGGATTTAGGTAGGTATTTTCGATACTTATATGTGTGTTCGACGGACCCGAGGAAGGACGACCGGATGAAGAAGAAACGAGGACTCCGACGGATGCTCCCGAAGGAGGAAGAAGAAAAAAGACCCGGATGCACTGGATCAGAACTCCGATAGGAGGAGTCATAAGGTCCAGTTGTATTCATTCCACCGACGAACCGGAGGAAAAAGAAGGCGATCAGGAAGAGCCGAAAGGAACCGACGTCGACGTTTTTCTTTTCTTTTTAACTCATGTCCTTGTTCTGTCCTTTGTCGAAGACTATGTCATCGTCCGGGGCTCATCCGAGCGTGGTGCCTTCAGCGTTTTGTGTTTTTTTTGTTTTTTTTTCAATCATCGTTTGGACGGAATTTGATCAATCCGACGGAGGAACTGGAAAAAGTTGAAGAAGAAATGAGGAGAGGATCGACGGCGATTTTTTTCTTTGTGCATTGTTCTGTCCATTGTCGAATATTACGTCTCCGTCCGGGGCTCATCCGAGCGTGGTGCCTTCAGCGTTCTGTGTTTTTTGTTTTTTCAATCATCGTTTGGACGGAATTTGATCAATTCGACGGAGGAATCGGAAGAAGATGAAGAAGAAAAGAGGAGAGGATCGATGTCGATTTTTTCTTTGTGCATTGTTGTGTCCATTGTCGAATATTACGTCTCCGTCCGGGGCTCATCAGAGCGTGGTGCCTTCTGCGTTTTATGTTCCCTTTGTTTCTTAATTTTTTATTCTTTCTTTCTTTCTCTATTCCTCCTTTTCTCGCTTTCCCCTCCCTCTCTATCTCCATCTCTTTCTCTCCTGGTCCCTTCTTTCTCTTTGTCCTTTTCCTCTCTCTTTGTTCTTTTTCTCTGTCTTTTTCTGTTCCCTCCTTTCACCACCCACATACCCTACACGACTGAAAAGTTTTACAAAAATTCTGTAAGAAAACTTTTCGGTGAAAAAACTATAGGTGTTTAAAATGATAAGAAGCACCACTTCATCACTGATGATCCTTGATGTCCAGAAATCAACTTCGGGATATTTTCACTTCAATTAACTTTGATGGTTTGGTTAAAATGGAAATTTGCCTCCTTACGACCCAAATTGTACCCACTACCCAAGCTGCGATGAAGTCGGCAATAAATTTGCCGTCAAACCCGGAAGACACTCAGCATGTCAATCATTTATTTGTCTATGTGGACGGGTAGCGCTTGTGGAATCTACACCACGAGACGCGCCACAGCCGAATAGTTGGAGGCATGGATGAAGGTAAACTTTTCACTTTGTTTTGTTTGCTCAATCTGCTAATTATATATTTTGAGGAAGTGTAATTGGAGTGGAGCTGGACTGCAACCGAGGGACGCTCGAATTCACGATGAACGACCGGAAGTACATCTTCGAGAAGAGGACGATTGGACTTATGTAGGTATTTTTGATACTTATATGTGTGTTCGACGGACCCGAGGAAGGATGACCGGATGAACAAGAAACGAGGATTTCGACGGATGCTCCCGAAGGAAGAAGAAGAAAGAAGACCCGGATGCACTGGATCGTAACTCCGACAGGAGGAGCCAAAGGGTCCAGATTCTATTCATTCGGCCCGGAAGAAAAGAAGATGATCAGGACAAGCCGAAGGAAACCGACGTCAATTTTTTTCCTTTTTTACAATTCATGTCCATTGTTCTGTCCTTTGTCGTAGACCACGTCATCGTCCGGGGCTCATCCGAGCGTGGTGCCTTCAGCGTTTTGTGTTTTTTGTATTTTCAATCATTATTTGGACGTAATCTGATCAATTGGACGGAGGAACTGGAAGAAGATGAAGAAGAGGAGAGGATCGGCGCCGATTTTTTCCTTGTCCGTTGTTCTGTCCATTGTCGAATATTACGTCTCCGTCCGGGGCTCATCCGAGCGTGGTGCCTTCTGCGTTTTGTGTTTTTTGTTTTTTTGATCATCGATTGGACGGAATTTGATTGATACGACGGAGGAACCGGAAGAAGATGAAGAAGAAGAAAAGGGGAGAGGATCGACCCGACTTTTTTTATTATATTTGTGCATTGTTGTGTCCATTGTCGAATATTACGTCTCCGTCCGGGGCTCATCCGAGCGTGGTGCCTTCTGCGTTTCATGTTCCCTTTGTTTGTTAATTTTTTATTCTTTCTCTCTTTCTCTATTCCTCCTTTTCTCGCTTTCCTCTCTCTCTCTCTCTCTCTCTCTCTTGGTCCCTTCTCTTCCTTGGTCCTTTCTTTCTCTTTGTTCTTTTTCTCTCTCTCTTTCTATTCCCTCCTTTGACCATCCCACATACCCTACACGACTGAAAAGTTTTACAAAAATTCTGTAAGAAAACTTTTCGGTGAAAAAATTATTGGTGTTTAAAATGATAAGAAGCACCACTTCATCATTGATGATCCTTGATGTCCAGAAATCAACTTCGAGATATTTTCACTTCAATTAACTTCGAGGGTTTGGTTAAAATGTGAATTTGCCTCCTTACGACCCAAATTGTACCCACTACCCAAGCTGCGATGAAGTCGGCAATAAATTTGCCGTCAAACCCGGAAGACACTCAGCATGTCAATTATTTATTTGTCGATGTGGACGGGGAGCGCTTGTGATATCTACCCCACGAGACGCGCCACAGTCGAATGGTTGGAGGCATGGATAAAGGTAAACTTTTCACTTTGTTTTGTTTGCCTAGTTTGCTAATTATATATTTTCAGGAAGTATAATTGGAGTGAAGCTCGAATGCGATCGACGGACGCACGAGTTCACGGTGAACGACCGGAAGTACACCTTCGAGAAGAGGACGATTGGACTCATGTAGGTATTTTTGATACTTATATGTGTGTTCGACAGACCCGAGGAAGGATGACCGGATGAACCGGATGGATGCAAGAAACCCGAGGATCTTCGACATTGATTCTATTTTTTTCAATTTTTTTCTTTTTGATTCATGTCCTTGTTCTGTCCTTTGTCGAAGACTATGTCATCGTCCGGGGCTCATCCGAGCGTGGTGCCTTCAGCGTTTTGTGTTTTTTGTTTTTCAATCATCGTTTGGACGCAATTTGATCAATTCGACGGAGGAACCGGAAGAAGATGAAGAAGAAAAGAGGAGAGGATCGACACCGACTTTTTTACTTGTGCATTGTTCTGTCCATTGTCGAATATTACGTCTCCGTCCGGGGCTCTTCCGAGCGTGGTGCCTTCAGCGTTTTGTGTTTTTTGTTTTTCAATCATCGATTGGACGGAATTTGATCAATTCGACGGAGGAACCGGAAGAAGATGAAGAAGAAAAGAGGAGAGGATCGACATCGACTTTTTTACTTGTGCATTGTTCTGTCCATTGTCGAATATTACGTCTCCGTCCGGGGCTCATCAGAGCGTGGTGCCTTCAGCGTTTTATGTTCCCTTTGTTTTTTTAAAATTTTTCTATCTCTCTCTCTAATCTTTCTCTATTCCTCCCTTTCCCGCTTTCCCCTCTCTCTTCCTTCTTTCTGTCTTTCTCTTTCTCTTGGTTCCTTCTCTCCCTTGGTCCCTTCTCTCTCTTTGTTCTTTTCTCTTTGTTCTTTTTCTCTGTCTTTTTCTATTCCTTCCTTTCACCACCCCACATACCCTACACAGTAGGCTGAAAACTTTTATGAAAATTCTGTAAGAAAAGTTTTTGGTAGAAAACTGTAGGTGTTTCTAATGATAAGAAGCGCCCTTTACCACTGGTGATCCTTGATGTTCAGAATTCAACTCCGGGATATTTTCACTTCAATTAACTTTGAGGGTTTGGTTAAAATGTAAATTTGCCTCCTTACGACCCAAATTGTACCCACTACCCAAGCTGCGATGAAGTCGGCAATAAATTTGCCGTCAAACCCGGAAGACCGTCAGCATGTCAATCATTTATTTGTCCATGTGGACGGGGAGCGCTTGTGATATCTACACCACGAGACGCGCCACAGCCGAATGGTTGGAGGCATGGATGGAGGTAAACTTTTCACTTCGTTTGGTTTGCTTAATTTTCTAATTATATATTTTCAGGAAGTATAATTGGAGTGAGACTCGACTGCGACCGAGGGACGCTCGAATTCACGGTGAACGACCGGAAGCACACCTTCGAGAAGAGGACGATTGGACTTATGTAGGTATTTTTGATACTTATATGTGTGTTCGACGGACCCGAGGAAGGATGATCGGATGAACAAGAAACGAGGACTTCGACGTTGACTTTTTTCTTTTCTTTTTAATTCATGTCCTTGTTCTGTCCTTTGTCGAAGACTATGTCATCGTCCGGGGCTCATCCGAGCGTGGTGCCTTCAGCGTTTTGTGTTTTTTGTTTTTTTCAATCATCGTTTGGACGTAATCTGATCAATTTGACGGGGGACTCGGAAGAAGATGAAGAAGAAAAGAGGAAAGGATCGCCGCCGATTTTTTCTTTGTGCATTGTTGTGTCCATTGTCGAATATTACGTCCCCGTCCGGGGCTCATCAGAGCGTGGTGCCTTCATGTTTCATGTTCCCATTGTTAATTTTTTATTCTTTCCCTCTTTCTCTATTCCTCCCTTTCTTGCGTTCCCTCCTCTCTTCCTGCCCTCTCTCTTCCTCATTTCTCTCTCTTTCTCTTGATCCCTTCTCTCCCTTGGTCTCTTCTCTCTCTGGCTTTTCCTCTATCTTTGTCTATTCCCTCCTTTTATAAATCCACATAACCTGCACCGTAGACTGAAAACTTCTATGAAAATTCGGCCGACGAACCGGAGGAAAAAGAGGACGATCAGGACAAGCCTAAAAGAACCGACGTCGACTTTTTCCTTTTTTTCAATTGATGTCAGTTGTTCAGTCCATTGTCGAATATTACGTCTCCGTCCGGGGCTCATTCGAGCGTGGTGCCTTCAGCGTTTTGTGTTTTTTGTTTTTCAATCATCATTTCGACGGAATTTGATCAATTCGACGGAGGAACCGGAAGAAGATGAAGAAGAAAAGAGGAGAGGATGGACGCTGGCTTTTTCTTATTTGTGCATTGTTCTGTCCATTGTCGAATATTACGTCTCCGTCCGGGGCTCATCCGAGCGTGGTGCCTTCAGCGTTTTGTGTTTTTTGTTTTTCAATCATCATTTCGACGGAATTTGATCAATTCGACGGAGGAACCGGAAGAAGATGAAGAAGAAAAGAGGAGAGGATGGACGCTGGCTTTTTCTTATTTGTGCATTGTTCTGTCCATTGTCGAATATTACGTCTCCGTCCGGGGCTCATCCGAGCGTGGTGCCTTCTGCGTTTTATGTTCCCTTTGTTAATTTTTTATTCTTTCCCTCTTTCTCTATTCCTTCCTTTCTCGCTTTCCTTTCTCTCTCTCTCTCTCTCTCTCTCTCTCTCTCTCCCTCTCTCTCGTGGTCCCTTCTTTCTCTTTGTCCTTTTCATCTCTCTTTGTTCTTTTTCTCTGTCTTTTTCTGTTCCCTCCTTTCACCACCCCACATACCCTACACAGTAGACTGAAAAGTTTTATGAAAATTCTGTAGGGAAGGTTTTTGGTGGAAAAACTAATAGGTGTTTTAAATGATAAGAAGCACCACTTTACCACTGATGATCCTTGATGTCCAGAATTCAACTGCGGGATATTTTCACTTCAGTTAACTTTGAGGGTTTGGTTAAAATGTAGAATTACCTCCTTACGGCTCAAGTTGTACCCACTACCCAAGCTGCGATGAAGACGGCAATAAATCTGCCGTCAAACCCGGAAGACGCTCAGCATGTCAATCATTTATTTGTCTATGTGGACGGGGAGCGCTTGTGATATCTACACCACGAGACGCGCCACAGCCGAATGGTTGGAGGCATTTATGAAGGTGAACTTTTCACTTTGTTTTGTTTGCTTAATTTGCTAATTATATATTTTCAGCAAGTATAATTGGAGTGAAGCTCGACTGCGACCGAGAGGCGCTCAAATTCACGATGAACGACCGGACGCACATCTTCGAGAAGGGGACGATTGGATTTAGGTAGGTGTCTTCGATACTTATATGTGTGTTCGACGGACCGGAGGAAGGATGACTGGATGAACAAGAAACGAGGACTTCGATGTCGACTTTTTTCTTTTTTCAATTTATGTCAATTGTTCTGTCCATTGTCGAATATTACGTCTCCGTCCGGGGCTCATCAGAGCGTGGTGCCTTCAGTGTTTCGTGTTTTTTGTTTTTTCAATCATCGATTGAACGGAATCTGATCAATTCGACGGAGGAAACGAAAGAAGATGAAGAAGAAAAGAGGAGAGGATCGACGCCGATTTTGTTCTTTGTGCATTGTTGTGTCCATTGTCGAATATTACGTCTCCGTCCGGGGCTCATCCGAGCGTGGTGCCTTCAGCGTTTTGTGTTTTTTGTTTTTCAATCATCGTTTTGACGGACTTTGATCAATATGACGGAGAAACCGGAAGAAGATGAAGAAGAAAAAAGGAAAAGATCAACGCCGATTTTTTTCTTTGTGCATTGTTGTGTCCATTGTCGAACATTACGTCTCCGTCCGGGGCTCATCCGAGCGTGGTGCCTTCTGCGTTTTATGTTCCCTTTGTTAATTTTTTATTCTTTCCCTCTTTCTCTATTCCTTCCTTTCTCGCTTTCCTTCTCTCTCTCTCTCTCTCTCTCTCTCTCTCTCTCTCTTTCTCTCTCCCTTGGTTCCTTCTCTCTCTTTTTTCTTTTCTCTCTCTTTTTCTGTTCCCTACTTTCACCACCCCACATACCCTATCCAGTAGACTGAAAAGTTTTATGAAAATTCTGTAGGAGAAGTTTTTGGTAGAAAAACTATAGATGTTTTAAATGATAAGAAGCGCAACTTCACTACTGATGATCCTTGATGTCCAGAATTGAACTCCGGGATATTTTCACTTCAATTAACTTCGAGGGTTCGGTTAAAATGTGAAATTGCCTCCTTACGGCCCCAAATTGTTCCCATTACCCAAGCTGCGATGAAGTCGGCAATAAATTTGCCGTCATACCCGGACGACATTCAGCATGCCCATCATTTGTTTGTCTAGTAGGCGTTTCCATGAAGCGCTCGATCGAATTCGTGTCGCCTGCGGAAAAAAATCGCCGCCAGGCACCAGAAAATGCGTTTGTCCACGAAGGCTTCTAGTAGGTACAGGTATCGATTAGCTTATCAGAAGGACTTCTTATGTTGTTGCGGTGAGCGAGTGAGTCCTGCCACCGTAACGGTGGCTTGCCTACGGGGCGTTTCTTGTCCAGCGGTTCCCAGCGCACTGTGGCCGTACTTCAGCGTCCATCGGTACGTCGCATGAGATGTCCAGCGAAATGATGCTTCGCTTCATCTGCGTGGATTACGATGTCCCATACTCTGGAGATAGACATAGTCGTTGTGTATTCCGGACATCCGCTGCTGGTGCAAAGAAAAGCCAACCATTTTCCTCTCCAGTGCCGCTTGAATTCTTCGCAGTTGATCTTCGGTCGTCTTTGTTATAGTCCATGTTTCGCACGAGTAACACAGTGCAGAAAGCACTGTAAAGTTAAGGATGTTAGCTCGCAGTGTGTGGTCCTTCACGCTTCCGATAACACCTCTTACTGAATTGAAAGCAGCCTAGCCGGCATTCTTCCTGCGGAGAATTTCAGGCTTAAGGTCGTTCATGTTCAGGAGACGACCAAGGTAGACATACTCGGTGACTTCCTCCAAAGGGTCTACTTGCACTCGTACAGAGTTTTCGTCGGCAAACTCGTTCGTCATGAATTTGGTCTTCGACATCTTGATTGTCAGCCCGAAATTTGCTCCTTCCTTGTGAAGATCTTCCAGCATAGGTGATGCATGATCCCTGGACCGCGTAATGAGCACGATGTCGTCAGCAAACCTTAAATGGTTCAGCTTTCTTCCATCGATACTGATACCGTACTCATTCCGATTACAACGGCGGATGATTGTCTCGAGGCAGACTGAGAATAGATTGGGCGAAATCGGGTCTCCTTGTCGCACGCCTCTTTCTACGGCTACTTCTACATCGCGATAGAAAGGCCTCAAGACAGTGATGCATCCGGTGTAGCACTTACTCAAGGTTTTTATGTAGCGCGGTTCCACACCTTGCTCGTTGAGCGCTTCCCATACTTTGAGAGGCTCCACTGAGTCGAACGCTTTGTGGTAGTCGATGAATGTCAGCACCAGAGGCTCGTGGTATTCTCGAGCAGCCTCGATTAGTCTGCAGCAGGTGAGGATGTGGTCTAAGGTGCTGAATTTCCGCCGAGATTCCGCCCGCTCTATTAGTTGCTCTTCGTCTAAAGTCCTCTTCATGCGTGTGAGAACACCTCATAGAGTACAGGGAGCAGTGTTATTGGCCTGTAATTGGCAAGATCCTCTTTCTCACCTTTCTTGAACAGCAGGATTGTTTTGGATCAGCTGGTATCTCGCACATCATCACATATTGAGCAAACCGCTGCGCCAGAGCGCTGAAAAGCTATTGTCCACAAGCCAGCAACATTTCGACGGTGATTCTATCAGTGCCCGGGGATTTATCCTTCGTCATCGTCTCCACAGCATGCCTCACTTCAGAAGTCATGAATGGCGGGACATCGTCACCAGCAGGTAGTTCTGCGGGGCGGTTCCATGTCTCGTTCTGAATAGGTTCGTGTTGAAGTTCGCCATTGTCTATTCAATCCCTGTTCTAGATGTAGTACGAGTCCCGTCTGCAGTTCTTAGGCAAGGATTTGCATTGCGACATTCGGCGAGGTCCGGCTTCGTTCTTTTTAGGCTGCGTCTATTCATTGCGGCATCAAGCAGTCTTCGTAGGGAGAAATTTTTGTGGTCTTCGGCAAGTTTCCTTCTACACAGCCTGCTCAGCACAGTGTACTCGACGTGGTTCTTCTGCCGGTCCATGTTCCTTTGTTTCTCGAGTAGGCTTCGTGTGGCATCGGAGATTCGGTGTGAGCTATGATTCGGAGCCGCTTCGCTGCACTTAATCGCAAGAGTAGTTATAATATTTGTAACACGGCTGTAGTCTTCATCGATGTCACCAAACATGTCGAATCATTGACTGGAGTGTCTCGATGTCGATCCTGTAGATGTTTGTTTCTGCCGTATCTGCGCGAGACGAACCTGCATTCGATCGAAGTGAAGTCGAGCGCGCAATAGACGGTGATCGCTTCCGGTGTTGAATGATGGACCGACACCTACGTCTTTAAGGACCTTCCGATTACACATGATGTGGTCCAGTTCGTGAAGGTATGGAAGGTAAATTACGCTTAGGTTTATGTTTAGACTAACAAGGGAAGGTTGTGAGCGATCGGTGACGATTCATAACGAAACCCATATGAGCGTGTAGGGCTTTGCACGAGGAATGCAACGATGTGTTCACCAGGTGCCGTCGCCACCTGGTTGATCTGAAAATGGCCGGCGAAATTTTACACTGCCGCACACGTAGGCTACGGACTTAAAATCTGATGACCGGGGATCGATCCCTTTGCGTTGCTTTTCTTTTGCCTTCATGCGCTAGATTCCAAAATACGCTCCTTCTGCGGTTTTGCCGCAGTTTCGAGATAGAATCGCGTTTGGGACGAATATGACCAACAGAGTGCGCACGGAGGACGAAATCTGCTATGTTCGCGGCCCATACTTACCGTAACCCAAACCCATCCCAAATTCAGAAACTAATGTCAGATTCGTGATCAGCGCCCCGAATAACCCCCGTAGATAAAGTTTGGGCTAAATCGGTGATTCTGACCTAACCAGCCTTGATAGTGCCAAGTGAGTAGTTGTATGAAGGTCCACTTGCCGAGAATATTCTTTGTTCTATTGTTCCACTTTTTCGACTCTAGAGAACAGAGACTCTATTTTGGATGAGTTTCTTTTCATATTCATCAAAGAAGATTACCTGGGCAGCTGACAAATCCACAATTCACAAATCTAACATCGGCTTTTCCCGTTATGTCTGGCGTGCGCTTGCTAGGGTTCGTAGTCAAAGTAGAGTGATTGGATCGAAATCACCGATTGAGCTGAAACTTTGTTTACGGGGGTTATTCGGGGCGCTGAACACGAATCTGACATTAGTTTCTGAATTTGGGATGGATTTGGGTTGGTTTCGGTAAGTATGGGCCACGAACATAGTAGATTTGGTCTTCCGTGCGTACACTGCTGGTGATACTCGTCCCAAACGCGATTCTATCTCGAAACTGCGGCAAAATTGCAAAAGGAGCGTAATTTGGAGTCTAGCGCATGAAGGCAAAAGAGAAGCTGCACGGAGGGATCGAACCCCGGTCGTCAGATTTTAAGACCGTAGGGCACTAATCATAGTTGAACGACGGACGACGGGATCGCACGTTCCGCCGTTGTTGGCTCCCTGCCAACGTGGGACATCTAGCACGAAAGCAGTTTTGACTGGCGTCTCTGCTTGTTTCGTGCTAGATGTCGCACGTTGGCAGGGAGCCAAAAACGGTGGAACGTCAACGTCGTTCAACTATGTTTAGTGCCTAGCACCACCCATTCGGCCACCTCGACGCAGCCGTCGAGGAACTGACCCCGCTACTCCGGCTGGCGGGTAGCCTACGTGTAAAATTTCAGTGCAAAATTTCGCCGGCCATTTTCAGATCAACCAGGTGGCGACGGCACCTGGTGAACACATCGTTGCATTCCTCGTGCAAAGCCCTACACGCTCATATAGGTTTCGTTCTGAATCGTCACCGATCGCTCACAACCTTCCCTTGTAAGGCTTGGCGTAGAGTGATGTGGCTTGATTGTTAAGTGTCCGGATTAAGGTCTTCCCATCTACTGAGTAGGTATATCCGACGGAATAAACATGTGCCGTCACACAGTGAACCCTCAGCAACTGTTGTGCGACTGCTGAACGCGCGCCTTTTTGACGCCTGTGCGAATTCGTTAGTTGGCCGTAATTATCGCGCTAGTAAACGGGTAGGGTAAATAACTCATAAGGAAAACGGAATGATTCGATTGAGAAGAAGTACCTCATTTCTCGAACCTATCCACTCCACTCCGCTTGGAACTGCTCGGGCCGAAGACAGTTACCCTGTGAGATATCCATCCATACCACAGAATTCTACCACCCATTAGGTTTTCCACCCAAGGTGGCTTCGAATCTGTACACTCGCTCACATTCGAAGCTATACCCATGGGTACACACTAGCTTCCCCCACACATTGGTGCTCTTAGAAGATCCTTGGGCTCTTCCAATGAGCCTTCCTATTGAAACTGCCTAAGCCAAAACCAGTTACCCATCTTCTATCCAACTTACACTTAACCCCAGCAAGGTTTTCTACACAAGGTGGGTCCGAACCCAGTCATCGAGATTGAGAGTCCGGTCTCCTAACCCCTCGACCACCTATTCACGTAGTTGAGATACCCTTTGGTGCCCACTCGTCTTCATACACGGATACCCGTCCCTACCCTCCCTATACCCCCGCATCTGCCTGCACACATGCATACCCCACACCCAGATGTCGAATATGGGTAAACACATGGGCTCATACACCACATACCTGTGTAGATACATCCGTATGCGTATAATCCCCATATGGCCTCCGTATGTACATTTGTCCGGGCTATCTGCAAATGGTTTTGCCTCTGACTTACTTAGGTTCTTGCTTGGGTTAGCTCGCTTGGGTCAAATCTCTGAGCTTTTGCTGTGGGAATAGGTCTAAAAACGCTTCGAACGCGCCTCCCCGGGAAAATGAGTGACGTCGCTATCTCCTTTTAGCACAATGAGTGAGCGATTGTGCTAGAGGGTGGCTAGAGTCGTCAGTCGGTTGAGTATGGAAACCGCTGCGGCGCCTGTGTGTGTGTGTGTGTGTGTGTGTGTGTGTGTGTGTGTGTGTGTGTGTGTGTGTGTGTGTGTGTGTGTGTGTGTGTGTGTGTGTGTGTGTGTGTGTGTGTGTGTGTGTGTGTGTGTGTGTGTGTGTGTGTGTGTGTGTGTGTGTGTGTGTGTGTGTGTGTGTGTGTGTGTGTGTGTGTGTGTGTGTGTGTGTGTGTGTGTGTGTGTGTGTGTGTGTGTGTGTGTGTGTGTGTGTGTGTGTGTGTGTGTGTGTGTGTGTGTGTGTGTGTGTGTGTGTGTGTGTGTGTGTGTGTGTGTGTGTGTGTGTGTGTGTGTGTGTGTGTGTGTGTGTGTGTGTGTGTGTGTGTGTGTGTGTGTGTGTGTGTGTGTGTGTGTGTGTGTGTGTGTGTGTGTGTGTGTGTGTGTGTGTGTGTGTGTGTGTGTGTGTGTGTGTGTGTGTGTGTGTGTGTGTGTGTGTGTGTGTGTGTGTGTGTGTGTGTGTGTGTGTGTGTGTGTGTGTGTGTGTGTGTGTGTGTGTGTGTGTGTGTGTGTGTGTGTGTGTGTGTGTGTGTGTGTGTGTGTGTGTGTGTGTGTGTGTGTGTGTGTGTGTGTGTGTGTGTGTGTGTGTGTGTGTGTGTGTGTGTGTGTGTGTGTGTGTGTGTGTGTGTGTGTGTGTGTGTGTGTGTGTGTGTGTGTGTGTGTGTGTGTGTGTGTGTGTGTGTGTGTGTGTGTGTGTGTGTGTGTGTGTGTGTGTGTGTGTGTGTGTGTGTGTGTGTGTGTGTGTGTGTGTGTGTGTGTGTGTGTGTGTGTGTGTGTGTGTGTGTGTGTGTGTGTGTGTGTGTGTGTGTGTGTGTGTGTGTGTGTGTGTGTGTGTGTGTGTGTGTGTGTGTGTGTGTGTGTGTGTGTGTGTGTGTGTGTGTGTGTGTGTGTGTGTGTGTGTGTGTGTGTGTGTGTGTGTGTGTGTGTGTGTGTGTGTGTGTGTGTGTGTGTGTGTGTGTGTGTGTGTGTGTGTGTGTGTGTGTGTGTGTGTGTGTGTGTGTGTGTGTGTGTGTGTGTGTGTGTGTGTGTGTGTGTGTGTGTGTGTGTGTGTGTGTGTGTGTGTGTGTGTGTGTGTGTGTGTGTGTGTGTGTGTGTGTGTGTGTGTGTGTGTGTGTGTGTGTGTGTGTGTGTGTGTGTGTGTGTGTGTGTGTGTGTGTGTGTGTGTGTGTGTGTGTGTGTGTGTGTGTGTGTGTGTGTGTGTGTGTGTGTGTGTGTGTGTGTGTGTGTGTGTGTGTGTGTGTGTGTGTGTGTGTGTGTGTGTGTGTGTGTGTGTGTGTGTGTGTGTGTGTGTGTGTGTGTGTGTGTGTGTGTGTGTGTGTGTGTGTGTGTGTGTGTGTGTGTGTGTGTGTGTGTGTGTGTGTGTGTGTGTGTGTGTGTGTGTGTGTGTGTGTGTGTGTGTGTGTGTGTGTGTGTGTGTGTGTGTGTGTGTGTGTGTGTGTGTGTGTGTGTGTGTGTGTGTGTGTGTGTGTGTGTGTGTGTGTGTGTGTGTGTGTGTGTGTGTGTGTGTGTGTGTGTGTGTGTGTGTGTGTGTGTGTGTGTGTGTGTGTGTGTGTGTGTGTGTGTGTGTGTGTGTGTGTGTGTGTGTGTGTGTGTGTGTGTGTGTGTGTGTGTGTGTGTGTGTGTGTGTGTGTGTGTGTGTGTGTGTGTGTGTGTGTGTGTGTGTGTGTGTGTGTGTGTGTGTGTGTGTGTGTGTGTGTGTGTGTGTGTGTGTGTGTGTGTGTGTGTGTGTGTGTGTGTGTGTGTGTGTGTGTGTGTGTGTGTGTGTGTGTGTGTGTGTGTGTGTGTGTGTGTGTGTGTGTGTGTGTGTGTGTGTGTGTGTGTGTGTGTGTGTGTGTGTGTGTGTGTGTGTGTGTGTGTGTGTGTGTGTGTGTGTGTGTGTGTGTGTGTGTGTGTGTGTGTGTGTGTGTGTGTGTGTGTGTGTGTGTGTGTGTGTGTGTGTGTGTGTGTGTGTGTGTGTGTGTGTGTGTGTGTGTGTGTGTGTGTGTGTGTGTGTGTGTGTGTGTGTGTGTGTGTGTGTGTGTGTGTGTGTGTGTGTGTGTGTGTGTGTGTGTGTGTGTGTGTGTGTGTGTGTGTGTGTGTGTGTGTGTGTGTGTGTGTGTGTGTGTGTGTGTGTGTGTGTGTGTGTGTGTGTGTGTGTGTGTGTGTGTGTGTGTGTGTGTGTGTGTGTGTGTGTGTGTGTGTGTGTGTGTGTGTGTGTGTGTGTGTGTGTGTGTGTGTGTGTGTGTGTGTGTGTGTGTGTGTGTGTGTGTGTGTGTGTGTGTGTGTGTGTGTGTGTGTGTGTGTGTGTGTGTGTGTGTGTGTGTGTGTGTGTGTGTGTGTGTGTGTGTGTGTGTGTGTGTGTGTGTGTGTGTGTGTGTGTGTGTGTGTGTGTGTGTGTGTGTGTGTGTGTGTGTGTGTGTGTGTGTGTGTGTGTGTGTGTGTGTGTGTGTGTGTGTGTGTGTGTGTGTGTGTGTGTGTGTGTGTGTGTGTGTGTGTGTGTGTGTGTGTGTGTGTGTGTGTGTGTGTGTGTGTGTGTGTGTGTGTGTGTGTGTGTGTGTGTGTGTGTGTGTGTGTGTGTGTGTGTGTGTGTGTGTGTGTGTGTGTGTGTGTGTGTGTGTGTGTGTGTGTGTGTGTGTGTGTGTGTGTGTGTGTGTGTGTGTGTGTGTGTGTGTGTGTGTGTGTGTGTGTGTGTGTGTGTGTGTGTGTGTGTGTGTGTGTGTGTGTGTGTGTGTGTGTGTGTGTGTGTGTGTGTGTGTGTGTGTGTGTGTGTGTGTGTGTGTGTGTGTGTGTGTGTGTGTGTGTGTGTGTGTGTGTGTGTGTGTGTGTGTGTGTGTGTGTGTGTGTGTGTGTGTGTGTGTGTGTGTGTGTGTGTGTGTGTGTGTGTGTGTGTGTGTGTGTGTGTGTGTGTGTGTGTGTGTGTGTGTGTGTGTGTGTGTGTGTGTGTGTGTGTGTGTGTGTGTGTGTGTGTGTGTGTGTGTGTGTGTGTGTGTGTGTGTGTGTGTGTGTGTGTGTGTGTGTGTGTGTGTGTGTGTGTGTGTGTGTGTGTGTGTGTGTGTGTGTGTGTGTGTGTGTGTGTGTGTGTGTGTGTGTGTGTGTGTGTGTGTGTGTGTGTGTGTGTGTGTGTGTGTGTGTGTGTGTGTGTGTGTGTGTGTGTGTGTGTGTGTGTGTGTGTGTGTGTGTGTGTGTGTGTGTGTGTGTGTGTGTGTGTGTGTGTGTGTGTGTGTGTGTGTGTGTGTGTGTGTGTGTGTGTGTGTGTGTGTGTGTGTGTGTGTGTGTGTGTGTGTGTGTGTGTGTGTGTGTGTGTGTGTGTGTGTGTGTGTGTGTGTGTGTGTGTGTGTGTGTGTGTGTGTGTGTGTGTGTGTGTGTGTGTGTGTGTGTGTGTGGTGTGTGTGTGTGTGTGTGTGTGTGTGTGTGTGTGTGTGTGTGTGTGTGTGTGTGTGTGTGTGTGTGTGTGTGTGTGTGTGTGTGTGTGTGTGTGTGTGTGTGTGTGTGTGTGTGTGTGTGTGTGTGTGTGTGTGTGTGTGTGTGTGTGTGTGTGTGTGTGTGTGTGTGTGTGTGTGTGTGTGTGTGTGTGTGTGTGTGTGTGTGTGTGTGTGTGTGTGTGTGTGTGTGTGTGTGTGTGTGTGTGTGTGTGTGTGTGTGTGTGTGTGTGTGTGTGTGTGTGTGTGTGTGTGTGTGTGTGTGTGTGTGTGTGTGTGTGTGTGTGTGTGTGTGTGTGTGTGTGTGTGTGTGTGTGTGTGTGTGTGTGTGTGTGTGTGTGTGTGTGTGTGTGTGTGTGTGTGTGTGTGTGTGTGTGTGTGTGTGTGTGTGTGTGTGTGTGTGTGTGTGTGTGTGTGTGTGTGTGTGTGTGTGTGTGTGTGTGTGTGTGTGTGTGTGTGTGTGTGTGTGTGTGTGTGTGTGTGTGTGTGTGTGTGTGTGTGTGTGTGTGTGTGTGTGTGTGTGTGTGTGTGTGTGTGTGTGTGTGTGTGTGTGTGTGTGTGTGTGTGTGTGTGTGTGTGTGTGTGTGTGTGTGTGTGTGTGTGTGTGTGTGTGTGTGTGTGTGTGTGTGTGTGTGTGTGTGTGTGTGTGTGTGTGTGTGTGTGTGTGTGTGTGTGTGTGTGTGTGTGTGTGTGTGTGTGTGTGTGTGTGTGTGTGTGTGTGTGTGTGTGTGTGTGTGTGTGTGTGTGTGTGTGTGTGTGTGTGTGTGTGTGTGTGTGTGTGTGTGTGTGTGTGTGTGTGTGTGTGTGTGTGTGTGTGTGTGTGTGTGTGTGTGTGTGTGTGTGTGTGTGTGTGTGTGTGTGTGTGTGTGTGTGTGTGTGTGTGTGTGTGTGTGTGTGTGTGTGTGTGTGTGTGTGTGTGTGTGTGTGTGTGTGTGTGTGTGTGTGTGTGTGTGTGTGTGTGTGTGTGTGTGTGTGTGTGTGTGTGTGTGTGTGTGTGTGTGTGTGTGTGTGTGTGTGTGTGTGTGTGTGTGTGTGTGTGTGTGTGTGTGTGTGTGTGTGTGTGTGTGTGTGTGTGTGTGTGTGTGTGTGTGTGTGTGTGTGTGTGTGTGTGTGTGTGTGTGTGTGTGTGTGTGTGTGTGTGTGTGTGTGTGTGTGTGTGTGTGTGTGTGTGTGTGTGTGTGTGTGTGTGTGTGTGTGTGTGTGTGTGTGTGTGTGTGTGTGTGTGTGTGTGTGTGTGTGTGTGTGTGTGTGTGTGTGTGTGTGTGTGTGTGTGTGTGTGTGTGTGTGTGTGTGTGTGTGTGTGTGTGTGTGTGTGTGTGTGTGTGTGTGTGTGTGTGTGTGTGTGTGTGTGTGTGTGTGTGTGTGTGTGTGTGTGTGTGTGTGTGTGTGTGTGTGTGTGTGTGTGTGTGTGTGTGTGTGTGTGTGTGTGTGTGTGTGTGTGTGTGTGTGTGTGTGTGTGTGTGTGTGTGTGTGTGTGTGTGTGTGTGTGTGTGTGTGTGTGTGTGTGTGTGTGTGTGTGTGTGTGTGTGTGTGTGTGTGTGTGTGTGTGTGTGTGTGTGTGTGTGTGTGTGTGTGTGTGTGTGTGTGTGTGTGTGTGTGTGTGTGTGTGTGTGTGTGTGTGTGTGTGTGTGTGTGTGTGTGTGTGTGTGTGTGTGTGTGTGTGTGTGTGTGTGTGTGTGTGTGTGTGTGTGTGTGTGTGTGTGTGTGTGTGTGTGTGTGTGTGTGTGTGTGTGTGTGTGTGTGTGTGTGTGTGTGTGTGTGTGTGTGTGTGTGTGTGTGTGTGTGTGTGTGTGTGTGTGTGTGTGTGTGTGTGTGTGTGTGTGTGTGTGTGTGTGTGTGTGTGTGTGTGTGTGTGTGTGTGTGTGTGTGTGTGTGTGTGTGTGTGTGTGTGTGTGTGTGTGTGTGTGTGTGTGTGTGTGTGTGTGTGTGTGTGTGTGTGTGTGTGTGTGTGTGTGTGTGTGTGTGTGTGTGTGTGTGTGTGTGTGTGTGTGTGTGTGTGTGTGTGTGTGTGTGTGTGTGTGTGTGTGTGTGTGTGTGTGTGTGTGTGTGTGTGTGTGTGTGTGTGTGTGTGTGTGTGTGTGTGTGTGTGTGTGTGTGTGTGTGTGTGTGTGTGTGTGTGTGTGTGTGTGTGTGTGTGTGTGTGTGTGTGTGTGTGTGTGTGTGTGTGTGTGTGTGTGTGTGTGTGTGTGTGTGTGTGTGTGTGTGTGTGTGTGTGTGTGTGTGTGTGTGTGTGTGTGTGTGTGTGTGTGTGTGTGTGTGTGTGTGTGTGTGTGTGTGTGTGTGTGTGTGTGTGTGTGTGTGTGTGTGTGTGTGTGTGTGTGTGTGTGTGTGTGTGTGTGTGTGTGTGTGTGTGTGTGTGTGTGTGTGTGTGTGTGTGTGTGTGTGTGTGTGTGTGTGTGTGTGTGTGTGTGTGTGTGTGTGTGTGTGTGTGTGTGTGTGTGTGTGTGTGTGTGTGTGTGTGTGTGTGTGTGTGTGTGTGTGTGTGTGTGTGTGTGTGTGTGTGTGTGTGTGTGTGTGTGTGTGTGTGTGTGTGTGTGTGTGTGTGTGTGTGTGTGTGTGTGTGTGTGTGTGTGTGTGTGTGTGTGTGTGTGTGTGTGTGTGTGTGTGTGTGTGTGTGTGTGTGTGTGTGTGTGTGTGTGTGTGTGTGTGTGTGTGTGTGTGTGTGTGTGTGTGTGTGTGTGTGTGTGTGTGTGTGTGTGTGTGTGTGTGTGTGTGTGTGTGTGTGTGTGTGTGTGTGTGTGTGTGTGTGTGTGTGTGTGTGTGTGTGTGTGTGTGTGTGTGTGTGTGTGTGTGTGTGTGTGTGTGTGTGTGTGTGTGTGTGTGTGTGTGTGTGTGTGTGTGTGTGTGTGTGTGTGTGTGTGTGTGTGTGTGTGTGTGTGTGTGTGTGTGTGTGTGTGTGTGTGTGTGTGTGTGTGTGTGTGTGTGTGTGTGTGTGTGTGTGTGTGTGTGTGTGTGTGTGTGTGTGTGTGTGTGTGTGTGTGTGTGTGTGTGTGTGTGTGTGTGTGTGTGTGTGTGTGTGTGTGTGTGTGTGTGTGTGTGTGTGTGTGTGTGTGTGTGTGTGTGTGTGTGTGTGTGTGTGTGTGTGTGTGTGTGTGTGTGTGTGTGTGTGTGTGTGTGTGTGTGTGTGTGTGTGTGTGTGTGTGTGTGTGTGTGTGTGTGTGTGTGTGTGTGTGTGTGTGTGTGTGTGTGTGTGTGTGTGTGTGTGTGTGTGTGTGTGTGTGTGTGTGTGTGTGTGTGTGTGTGTGTGTGTGTGTGTGTGTGTGTGTGTGTGTGTGTGTGTGTGTGTGTGTGTGTGTGTGTGTGTGTGTGTGTGTGTGTGTGTGTGTGTGTGTGTGTGTGTGTGTGTGTGTGTGTGTGTGTGTGTGTGTGTGTGTGTGTGTGTGTGTGTGTGTGTGTGTGTGTGTGTGTGTGTGTGTGTGTGTGTGTGTGTGTGTGTGTGTGTGTGTGTGTGTGTGTGTGTGTGTGTGTGTGTGTGTGTGTGTGTGTGTGTGTGTGTGTGTGTGTGTGTGTGTGTGTGTGTGTGTGTGTGTGTGTGTGTGTGTGTGTGTGTGTGTGTGTGTGTGTGTGTGTGTGTGTGTGTGTGTGTGTGTGTGTGTGTGTGTGTGTGTGTGTGTGTGTGTGTGTGTGTGTGTGTGTGTGTGTGTGTGTGTGTGTGTGTGTGTGTGTGTGTGTGTGTGTGTGTGTGTGTGTGTG